>JAPQWN010000002.1:87950020-88550020 GCA_028538565.1 Umbellularia californica | reverse complement strand
ATAATCCCAATCACAAGCACAAGTAAGGAGCACATAAGATAAAAATCTAGAAATCTAGCAAACTTGCCAGTGGGTATCACTTAGGGTCGTAAACAGGTTGGTTTCGATCCAAGTCCATGGTGGACCCGGAACTGAAATTGTTAAGAAAAAGGTGGAACCAGATTCGGACCCGGAACCGTTTCGGAACCAGTTTCTTGGCTCCGGAACCAGAACCGGATATGGGGAGGGGCCCGGATCCGGGTCAAGATCTAGGTAGATAATAATATTAAAAATATATATATAATTTTTAAAAAAGATTTTCAAAATTTTAGATAACATGTCAGGTCTAGGGTCCACGGGTCCAAATCAAGTGGAACCGGACCCGAACCCATTTAATTATCGGAACCTAAATAAGAATCCGGACTTGATTTTTAACTGGTAAGAACATCCAGGTAATCAGAGAATCGGGACAATTTACATCCCTACTATTGCTGCACTTCATGATATTTTCCTCTTTTGGGATTTGCTATGCGATACAGTCTCATAACCTCTTCCCTCACCATCTCCATACAAACTAGTTAGGAAGAAGAATTTCTCCACACCAAACTCCAATACAATGCTTCAACAAAACCCTCTAACGGCTACTTTTTCAAACATCTATTCCCATTCCAACCCCTCCAATCTCCCTCCTTTTCCTTTCTTCAACACTCACAGACCCGGATCAGCTGCTTCTTTTGATGTCAGATTCCCAACCTCCTTTCATCTTCTTCACAAGAGTTTCCGACCCAAGACGAGAGGTTTCTCGACTATCTTTCCAATTCTCAGAGGACGACAAGCACCTGCTGCTTATGTAAGAGACAGAGATCAGATGGTGGGTTCGGATTTGGAAGATCTGTGCAGGCAGGGGAAGGTAAGAGAAGCCCTGGAAGTAATGGAAGATATGCAGAAACGGGGAGTTACCATTGAGCACGAAAAATGCCTCCTTTCGCTGCTGCAAGCCTGCGAGAATTCCAAGTCGTTGGAAGATGGGAAAAGGGTCCATGCTCATATTCTGATATCCCCATCCAGACCCAGTAATTCGATACTCGAGAAATTGGTAGGGATGTATTGTAAATTAGGTAGTGCTGAGGATGCCCAACGGATGTTTGATGAAATGCCGGACAGGGAACTGGGTTTATGGAATTCCTTGATAATGGGCTTTGCAGAGTTTGGGTGGGGGAAAGAAGCGCTGAGAGTGTTTGCCCAGATGAAAGGAGATGGAATTCGACCTGATGGGTCTACTTTCATGGCAGTTCTAATGGCCTGTAAGAGCTTAGGTGATGTGGAGGAAGGAATTGTGCAGTTTGAATCAATGAGCAAGGACTATGGAGTTGCTCCAACAATGGGGCATTATGTGAGTGTTGTTGATCTTCTTGGAAGATCTGGGAAGCTTGATGAAGCCAAGGAGTTTGTAAGAAAGATGCAAATTCAACCAAACTCAGAGATATGGGAGGCTCTTGGCAAATACTCAAACACTTACGTGAGAGAAGGGTTGATTGATTCGGGCGCGCCTAAATCAGCTTCGAAGTCGAAATTGAGCAACAGAAGTTCAAAGAACAATCCAAATCAGAACCGAGCAAGCGAGAATCCTAAGAAAAGCGAAGCATATGAAAAGGTGAGGTCATTGAATGAGGAGATGAAGGAAGCTGGTTATGTTCCAGATACAAAATATGTGCTTCATGACATTGATCAAGAAGAGAAGGAGAAGGCATTGATGTATCACAGTGAAAGATTAGCAATTGCTTATGGGCTGATCAGTACTCCCCCTGGGACGACATTGAGAATCTTCAAGAACCTTCGAATTTGCGGGGATTGCCACAATGCCATCAAGATCATGTCAAAGATCGTCGAGCGAGAGATCATTGTGAGAGACAATAAAAGGTTCCATCATTTCAAAGATGGTAAGTGTTCTTGTGGGGATTTCTGGTAAGGGAATGGTTTGAAGTCTTCTGTATCAATTTCCACTGTTAGAATTTCCTCACTCAATAGCAGGTGTGATGCACAATCACTAAATAGCATGCTTGCTGACTGGAATGTGTGATTGAAATTGCGAGTTGCAAATTGAAAACTGTCTGTATTCAGGAACATGAATCAAAAATACCAAAAGGCTAAAATATTCTGTTGATTTACAACAATAATCCTAGATTACACGTAAAGTTGTAAGCTGCGAACTCTCAATGTTCCATCTTCTAGTTCTATAACTGTAATTCAAATCTGCCACAAGTGATTAGCCATGCCTCCACTATCTATTCAGTATGATGATCCTGTTTATTAAGAACAATTGACAATGAGACTTTGTGGTCCACTTAACAAATAAATGGGCTGGAACCTTACAAGATTCAGCCAGCAGGATTACAACAGTGACCAGTACAGCATCCTTGTAACATTCTGTAACTTGTGGCATATATTTCTATGACACCCACTGATTGATAGGTTCTAATTCAGATCCTATTGTTGGCCTTTTTATGGATCATTGCAGTGATTTTTCTTCTTAGCCATCTTTTGAAGGCTAAAAATCTTGGAAATTGTTTGGATCTTCTAATCTGTAAATTCTTTAGGGCATCTCCCATCCAAACAACTACCTGAATCAGAAAAAATGGAACCCCTTCTGTACACAGAGAGCATCCAAAAGGTCTTTTCATAGCACAACTGAAGAGAGGTGTAATAAAGGCTAGGCCAACTTCATATTTGAACACATGCTAGTGCTCAAAACATTATTTTACTTACTGCTGGAATGAATGTGAATGAGAAATCCAAACCATTCAGTGGGCCCCATCATATATTTATCATCGCATAAAAGGCCTTATATCTCATCTTTCATGGGCCCAACACAAGATTTGGATAAGCAAAAGCCTACATGTACAATTTATTGGCCCAAGCAAATGTGTAATTGAAAATATACACGATTGCACATCAGATAAATCTAGCCATCGGATTTGGATATATTTTTTTTTTTTTTGTGTGTGGCCCACCCTAATTGTATACCATCAGTTCTAATTACTGTTGAGAACTTATTGGTGACTTGCCCCCGCCACTAAGTCACACAGACACAAGTCAAATAAGTCTGACCGAGAACTCAGCCTAAAAAACCTGAGTCATGGTCTATAAGATGATGGGCCAACATGATCAACATTTACGTGATGAAAAGGTGAGAGACATATATACAATTGCTAGGTATAACCAAAAAAAAAAAAAAAAAAACACACATGGCATGTGTACTAAATCCAAATCAATCATCTGGAATCATCTTCTCATACCCAAAAAAAAAAAAAAAAACATCAACTGTTGAACATCTTAAACATTCAATTGGAGATTGGAGGATTTTCAAGAGAAGAAAGCATATGCTTAGGAATTAAGCAAATTAAAGTTCCATCAACTGCACCTGTAATACTCAAAACCAAACAAATACAATCAACTTCATACGCAGCATTTGGCTCCATCTTGAGAGAAAAAAAAGGGTGATCTCTATTGACTTCTATGTATCTCACTACCTGTATAATCCCAGAGAACTAGAGAAGATTCTACGCACTATAAAATCCAAACCCAGGCTATCTCCCCTTTATAATGTATAAAGAAAAGTAATGACATTTAAGTTTCTATTTAAGAAGTAAGGGAAGCAAAATCATTTACTTGTATTGAAAATTCAATACCACCATCATGAAACAGAGCTTCATATAAATTCATATCTAGATATTTCTGGAAGAGGCTTTCCATGGAAACTTCTTAACTGCTGCAACTTTTCCATTTTTTAAGTACTCAACTCTTTCTGTCATGAGTAAGATTATAGTAAACGAGGGACCCACGGGAGAAGGAATAGGTGTGTTTTTGCAAGCTCCAGAAATAAAGAATCAGCTATGCACTTTGAAGCACGTCAAATGTGGGAATAATTGAAGCAGTTCGTCACGACTCCGTCTCTGGAGAAAAAAACAAAGCTTGAGTTTGGGTTTGTCAATTTTGACATCTAAAAGGCAAAAAGCAGTGCTCTCATGAGAAGATAAAGTTTCCTTTCATTGGACGATGAGCATAAAGGAGTTTCATGGTTGTGCACCCTTGACAAATGTATTGCAACCAAAGTCCTGGAACAGCTCTTCATCTTCATCCTTAATTTACCTTCAGTTATTCCTGGCATGTTTTGTTATTTGCTTTTGAGATATCCATTTTCTAAGAGTAATGTGAAATGGAACATGCAACCTCATGGTTGCAACAATGAGCACCTTCCTCCTCTCAAGTGCAAGTTGAGTTAAAGAACATGAGGAGGTCAGCCAATGCCATGGCGGATGCCTTCACTAAGCAAGGGGTGGATAGGAATGGATAGCTCCTTTGATCGCTCATACAATGTAATGTGGCGCCTTTTGTATAGGGTATAAGGCTTTTATACCTGGTGTAGTTTGACCAGTGTATTGTAATTTTCACCATCTACTCTTTAATAAAAAGTTAAATAACCAATAAAAATAAAAATAAAAATAGAAAGAACAATGAGCATTCCTGTGAATCATTAAAATAATAATAATAAGTAGAGAGAGTCATTTGAGCATACCTTAATGCCAATACAACCATTCACATCAAGGGTCGAAAGCGTGTTAAAGCAGAATCTAGAAAGGGTCTCCAGACATTTGTCAGTCACCCCAACAATTCCGAACAAGCTGCATTGCCATTTAGCACATTAATCATACACACAATTACATGGTTCTAAAGCCTGTTAAAGTCCCACCAAGGTTACCTAAGTAGTTCAAGAGAGGTACAACCCTGTGCAATGGCTAAGACTCCTACATCAGTGACATGTACACACCTGTCAAAGTAAAATACACCCATCTGAGGAGCAAACACCTTACATGAGAATAACTTGTGGGTGGCATGGGCTTTCAACTTACCATGTCAAATTCAGTGAGACCAGATTTTTGCATTTGGCTATACAGGAAAGGCCTTGATCGGATAGATTCTGAGACCCCACTTGCCATAGTAAGTACCAGCAGGTAAATTTGGTAATTGTGTTTGAGGATATATTTGGCAGTGTAAGATTACCTGTGCGCCGCAAAGATCTAAAAATCTCAGATGAGGTAGCAATGAGATCTTTTTGTAAGCATCATCCGTAAAGCTGAAAGAAAAGAAAGGGTTTTCATTTATAATGAATGCATGTATCAGACAGCGGCCAATCTAGTTCCCCATTTGCATTAAAAGCCTCAAATAAAATAGTAGAAATGCACTCAACTAAATAGAAGGTAACAAAGCAGCTGTTGTTTAATCCATACCTCGATAAGGCATAAAGGTTTAAACTTTGGAGGGAGGAGCATTTATGCAGAATCTGCTGCAATCCCCCATCTGTTAGCTTGATACACCTAAGAAATATGAACTGATTAATAAATAATTTATAAAACTAAAAATTGTAGGTTACAATTTAAATAAGAGATGTCTGCCCTAGTTCAAAATGTGATAAAAATAAGTGCATAGAAGTAGTACAACTGCCATAATCCCAAAATAAAAGGCACTTTACAAAGAAAAAAGAAAAACGCAATATAGACATTGGAACATTCATGAAAAAACACAGACAAATTTGCCACCCTTGAAGAGAGTTAGCATTTTCATTTGCATCCCTGCCCACATATCCTGAAAAATGAGTAATAAGCACAATTGTATTTCTTCTTATTCTTTTATTTTTTGTCCAAATTAGATCAAAATTTTATTTGATTCAATTAGTGCATGGAACTAAGTTCATGGAACAAAAACTGACAGGGAAGTGATGCCCTAGACTTGGGCAGCTATTGCTCCCAACAAGGTTTTGATTGGATCATTCGAAATCAGAGGCATGCAAAATTTATTCTATGTAGAATTTTAATGGCTAATCAAAAGAACAGGTTTTTAGTGGTCCCTTACAAAAGCACTCCTTTAAATATGAAAAAGGAGTGCATCAAATTAGGGGTTAAGGATGCAAGTTACAAAAATACCCCCATGATACTCCTCTATAACCAGCATACTACAAACATGGCTAATATCATGTTACTGATATTTATTGTTGTTCAGAACCAAAACAAGAAATAAAACATGATAATTAAAAGGGGAAAAAACATTCCAAATGTGTGGACGCAGGAACCAAAACATTCCATTTGAAGATGTTAACCATGAGAATTGAGAAATGTTCAGTTCGCTAGAAATAATCAGGTAACAAAGTTTTTTTAAAAAAAAAGTCTTGTCAGACTGATTAATTGGAAAAACAGTTTCTAAGTTTGAACATAAGGTCTGTACGATGCTTCATGTCACATAACTGTCGGTGAATCATTTAAAAAAAAAAGGAATGTCAGATGATAATGAGGATCAGAATGAATGACTAAATTAACAGGTACAGTCCCAAGGTAATAATAAAAAAAAGAAATATGGAACCAGCAGCAGTCAACTAAACTTCCATATATAATGTGACAATACGAACCTTTACTGCAGCATTGAACCGAACATCCATGTATAATGTGACAATAAGAACCTTCATATAGTATCATTTGATTTTCTATTTATCTGTTTTTCTTATTTTATTTTTTTCGAAGTTTGGGATGCTTAGGGATTGAATTTAAATACCTGGTCAAGTTCAATACTTCCAATTCTTGGTAATTGTCAGCAATCAGGTGCAAACTTTGGTCTGAAATATTCTGCAAGTTGCCACATAAGAAAAAGAAAAAATATGTATATAATATAATATAGTATATAGCATCCAAGACAAATACCTTAAGATTCAGATGACAAATACAGAAACAATAACAAGGTAATGGTTCGCAGCTAAGACACTATAAACATGAATGCACAAAAACATTTTGGGCCCATTTGTTTCACGTAATTCAATTCCAAGGAATTCTAAGACTATGTATTTCTGTAAGTGGTTAAAAATGAAGAATCAAAGATGAAAATCCAAAATGACCATCGAATAACCTCCCCTTTAATGGAAATTGAATCAAGGGTGGATAGGAAATCAAAATGCAGCCACCACCCTAGTAATTCAAATCCTAGGGAAGCCGAGGTCTATCTACATCGCTACCTTATATCCTTCAGCTCCCTACTCTTTAATAATCATTTGGTGGAGCTCAATTGACCATGAATTCCTATGTATTCTATGCAAACAAAAAGGCCCTTACAAAAATACATGCACCGTATGCTTCAACTTACGACTACAGCTTTTTCTTACTTCATTAGAGAAACAATGAAACAAGTGTTCACTCAAGCAGCTCTTCATTCATACACGTGAAGTTAAAAACAAAGTGTGGTTGAGCAGGAATACCATATGGACAGCTATGTGCCCAATCCTCAAGAATATCAAAGCCCCCAAACAAAAAGCAAATACATTGTACAAATTAAATGGAATAGACCAAACGATGTAAAAAGATATCATCCTCCACTGAATATAGATCATAGTACCTTACAGCCACTCAAGTTCAAATCTGTAATCTCTTTGCAGTTCTTCACTAAATGCTTTACACCCAGATCTGTTACCCTGAGCTCAAGGATAAGGTAATATAAGACTGGTTGGAAGAATGAATTTATCTTAGAGTGGTAAATTATAAAATTGCCATCTAAACCAGGTCAAGATTGAATACCTCACATTCCAATAGATATAGAAGGCCTTGAGTTTAGGGCAAGTGATTGTTATAGCTTCAATTCCATTATCAGATATCTTCTGGCATCCATTCAGATTTAGACAACGCAGGTCTTGCAATGACTGCATATACTGTAGTAAAAAAATTTAATATTACAAAAACAAAATATTAAGAAGAGAAAATATACATCCCCTATGTAACAAATGGATAACCTCTCATAATCACTATTAACTCCATTACTTAAGAAAAAATACTAGATCATTAGCCTCTAGAAAAATCAGAGAAACAAACTGGCACTTTTAGGATCAACATTCTAATTTCTTTTTTTAAAAAATTAAAGGAGTCCTCCATGATTCAAGTTCCAATGGGAGGCCCATCTGTTAAAATTCTAGGATTTGCTTCACATAGCCCTCTTCTGATGGCATTCTTGTCATTCATTATGATCCGTATACCAACCCAGCTTATTTGAATTTTACATTTCCTTAATACCCTATAAGCCATTTCTACCCAGTGTTGTGTTGCATATTAAGTTATTAATGAAAAAGGTAATCATAAAGATTCAAATATAAGAGTGTTGTTACTGCTCAAAAAAAGATTAAAATATAAGAAAGTAAAAGATTAAAACACGAGAAAGTAGAAGAATCAGTAGATTACCAACAATTGTAAGAAAATAAAAAGAATCAGTGGAAGGTCACTAATTGAATAGAGATCTGCATTAACCAGGAATCCAGGATGATGCTCATTTTCATGTTCAACTTTCCATCTCATTGTCAAGAAACCAATAAACAACAAAGTATTCTTAGACAACTTAAAGATGCATTTGGCTGATTTCTCAAAGCATAGTCTCCAACTGAGCAAAGAAAAACAGTGTCCTATAGTCCTACTATTGTTTAAAATTGGTAGCATTGAAACGGTAATGAAAGACGTGAACAACATTAAATTAAGAATGTCACCTTGCTTCTAATAAGAGTAAGATGTTTGTCTTCAATATCCTGTGCGAATTCAAGGTTTATATGCTTGACATGGCGGTATCTTGGCTGCAAAAGAATGAAAATCACCAACCTAAAATCATATGTACATTAAGTAGTTTGAACTGGCTAACAGGAGCATATGCTTGACTAAATCCACGTTTTATAAAATGTTTATGATTACCAAAATACAATTGAGCAAACAATCTAAAACAATTTCAGATGAAATTTACCATCCAAAGGAAATTTGTAAGAAAATTCTTGTAAAAAAAAACTCCATATTGGAGTATCTTAAATGCCATTGTTGTAGAATAAGCATGAGCTGGCCCTGCTAGACTTCATACACTGTAGCCATTTTTACACAGATGAGGACTACAATGGGACCTCATAGTGTCATAGGAAGTAATCAATGTTTCATCAAGTCCATAAACTCTACAATGTCTGACTCGAGTCACCAGTAGAAAAATTAACATAACAAGTGAAGCAGGCCATGAAAGAACCTTGAGGTGGCGTCCTTATTTCTCTCTACGACTAGAGATGTAGTGATGTCTCACTATAATTGGACCAGATTGTGAAGAATGAAAGCACCCCCCTCCCCACTGAGGGTTCCAAAAGCGTGAAGCAGGCCATGAAAGAACCTTGAGGTGGCGTCCTTATTTCTCTCTACGACTAGAGATGTAGTGATGTCTCACTATAATTGGACCAGATTGTGAAGAATGAAAGCACCCCCCTCCCCTCTGAGGGTTCTTGCTTTTGGATGGACGGTGCTTCTTGGCAGTATTCTGACCATGGATAACTTAAGGCGCCAGCGGGTGGTAGTTGTTAATGCATACCCAATGTGCCTTGTAAGTGAGGAATCAATTGATCGCTTGTTGCTTAAGTGTAGAAGTGCCCAACTCGTTTGGAGGATGATTTTGGGGTGGTTCTAGTTTTGCGGGACTTTACCTAATTCTCTCCCAGGATGGTTCAAAATCGCTATCGGTCGTGATATCGGCCGGCCCCACGGTATTGGTATCGGTCACGGTTTGCGGTCCGTCGCGGTCATCACAGTGTGAATTTTTTTTAGTCCAAAAAAATTTTGAAAAAAATATTTAAAAAATCTAGAATATTATAAAATGTTGGAAAATAATGTTTTTTTCCCATTAGTAACAACTATAAATTAAATTATCGGTCCCCCTAAGTCATGACATCTTGTATCGCTATCTTATCCGAAATTGTATAAATTTTGTTTTATTCCCCGCTTATTAATGCAATTTAGGGTTTGTTTGTTTCATGTAATTGAATGCATGGTAATTGTAAGACTTTTTTATTCCTAAAAAATTATAGAAATTGAAAAGCTAAATGTGAATTTGAATAGGGAAAATGAACAAGGGGAGGTGAGAAATGAATGCCCAGCCACTACCTAGTAATTCAAATCCTAGAAAACCGAGAATTGCATTTGTACCAACAAAGGTACCTTATATCCTACATCCCTCACGTCGAACTACAAATCCTTCATCTCTCACCTTAATAACCCTTCATTAAAGCTCATTTGACCTTCAATTCTTATGTCCTCACTCAATTCTTATGTATTCTATGAAAACAAACAGTAAAATTGGATTGGATCATTTTCAAATAGCCAAGGGAAAAACATTATGGCAAATCTTGACCTTGAGCATGTATCTAAGGTGGCCCATGTGAAAAAGTGGTTATTAAAAAAATTTTATGGCCTGAGAAGGTGTTGGAAGTGTTAAAAAGGAGGAGTTGATAGTGTTTGGAGGAATTGGGTTGAAATGGGGAAGAAAATGAGGAAAAATGGAAAAAAAAAAAAAGGTTTTAGGGGTCGATAAATTGAATTTATCGGCCGATATATCGGTCCATGCCGATAATTTCAAATTATCGGTCATATCGGCCGATAAATTGGGGATAAATAGGCGATACAAGACCAGTAATATGTAAATTATCGGTTTGGTATCGGCTGATTTTTTCAACCATTTATTCCCAGCTTTATTTGAGTATTGGAGGGTTAGGGGTATGCTCAAAAAGAGGAAGGATAAAGTGGTCTCTTTTCTGGTGGCTATAAGGTCTATTTGGAGAGAAAGAAACATGAGATGTTTTGAAGGTAAATCTTCTAACAATATCATTTTAATGGAGAAAATGGGGCATTTAGTGGCGGTTTGGGCTTCTCCTCTGCCTCATTTCAACTTTCAAGGGTATCCTGGTGAACACTATAGTCCTTAACTGAAAGGAAGTGGCTTTCTCCTATCCGCACTCTCCTTCCACTTCTCCTAGATGGTGTGCACCTCTTTCAGGTATGCTGAAGCTTAATTTTGATGGGAAAGCCTCAAGTAACCCTGATTTGGGGGGTGTGGGGATGTTATTCGCAATGAGGAAGGTTAAAACCTTCTATCCTACTCGGGTCCAGCAGGTTTTTGTTCAGTTAACAAGGCCAAACTGTTGGCTTTGCTCATTGGCCTGCACGAGGCTGCTCGCTTAAATCCTCATCAGTTAATTGTTGAAGGAGATTTTACATGTGTCATTCAGCAGGTGACTCAATCATGCTCTTATTCATGGTTCCTTGCTGATATTATGGAAGAGGTGATCCAACTGTCTGGCGGGTTGAACATTTCCTTCATTCATACTAGCCGATCGGCGAATGCGGAAGCAAATCATCTTGCTACAGAGGGAGTTTCTAAGCCTTCATTGACCATTTCTTCTTTCTGTTGGTTTGTATATAGCTTTCCCTTTTGGGGCCGTTGCCCTTTTTTGGGGGCAGCAGCTCTTCCATCTTTTTGTTTGGTTGATCTCCTTTGTTTTGTGGGGTTTTTTGGTTTCAGTACAACGCTCTTATACTGTAAATTCTCCTTGAGCAATTAATACAGTCACCATTTTAATAATAATAATAATACTTAACACCAGAAAAGAAACACGGCTACCAACAAGAACAGTATGAGAGAATATACTAGGTAGGAAATGGAAACAAAAAGAAGAGAAACAAGCTCCCAAAGGCAAAACCCAAGGAAACAAAAGAAAACCAGATTTACAAAAAGGATGACACCGATATAACATCACAGGGTTCTTAGAAACATTGACTCTGTCAACGCCTTCTTAACTATGATGCCCAAATACGGACACAGGTGTGGATAAGGACACGGGAACTAGGGTTCGATATGCTAACTTCAAAATTTTAGGATACGGATACATGTACGGCATTTTTAGAAATACATACATGTAGATATTTGATTAGGAATTATTTTTAGTGGAATATTTATTTTATTTCAATTTAGGGCTCAAATATGGAACGACCCACTGAGTGGATCAAATGTCCAAGGAGGTGGGCCTCACTAGACCAATAGCCTAAGGTAGGAAAAAAATGGACTGACTGTACAAGTATCCCAATAGTAAGTAAAAAAAAAAATTAAAAAGGCATGCTGTACTTGCTTATAAAAAGGTGAAAGGGAAAGGGCCTATTGGAGTTTTGCCCTTTTCGATGGGTATTGACTATTGAGTACACTCCAGCATGTGAATCTTTTGTAAAAAGGCAACAAGGCCTTTTGCCCCTTTCAGATGACTACTCCAACCTACGAACAGAACAGGGAAGAACAGAAAGGAGGAGGAGGGGGCTCGACTCCGACAATAGCTTCAGGCAGCATCCCACAACCTAGTTCGGAAGAGAACAAGTACAGATCTCGTTCCTTCACTCTCTTTTTTCTCCATTACAGCCCAAATCTCTCTCTTTCCCTTTTTTTTCTTTTTAAACACATGCACATCTCTCTCTCTCTATTTTTTTAAAAGAAGGTTTTGGGGTCAGGGCATTTTCAGTCAGCCCCAACCGTATCCTGAAATTTTGCACCGTATCCCTTGCGTATCTTGCCGTATCCAGCACCCATATCCGTATCATACCAGATCGGTATGGGTACCATAGGCCAAATGCCGTATCCTGGTATCATTGCTCCTTAAGTCTCATTGCTCACATACGTAAATTTATCATCAGATGGGTCACCAGCTTATGTGGAATTAGATTGGAACTTCAATGAACTATGAATAATTATAAGAAATTGTGCATTATCTGAAATAATTCTAAGTCATGGTAGTTTGTCTCCTTTTTAATACCCACAATTCTATTTTGTAAATAGAGAAACGATCCTACATAGCCATACATCATACATGGTAGTCCACTATCATGATCTATATCCCTTGAGAAACATAATGAGGCACATTTCTCTTTGAGGTGACTATTGGACTAAGATCACCCTTGTGCATGGCAACTAGCCTAAAATCTGCACAGATCAAACAGTATCCACTGTTGGTGAGGCCACCAATGATCCGAACAAAATCTGAACTTTTCCAGCAAATTCGACTCTATTTGAATTCATTTTTTCAGTGCAGTTTTAAAAATGAGTCCAGACTTGAGAAATGCTTGCTCAGCTTTTTGTTACTGATCTACTGTTGTTGCCATAGCTATCATTGTTTCTTTTCTTTTCCTTTTTAAAAACTGATTCAACTACTATTCCCTTGTTAAATGCAGTGCCAACAAGACAGCAGATCTTCTAGATAAGGAGGGTGTGCAACAATAGAGTTTTGTTGCATCTTATGACAGTTCTCATACGTCATGAACCATAGTCCTATTCATTGGCTGCAAACAGTTTGTGTAATGTTCTTATGTTGCTCCTTTGGCTGTGTGTTTAGTTCATTCCTAATATAAGTTACCAATACCATTCCCAAAAAAAAAAAAAAAAAGAGAGAGAGAGAGAGAAGAAAACTACTATTGTTTAATAATCATCATTACCCAATTCCTAGTACTACTTGTATATGTAGTCATAAATTGATTTATTGTATTGCAAAGTTTAAAGATTAGAAATTTCCTTTTTCATAGTCCTACATGACCACTTATTTTTTCCTTTGTTTTAGGAAAAAACTTTAAAGGAGTGGGCTCCACCCAAGGAGGAGTATTGAAAAGTATTTATGCTGTCTCTACTAACACCATAAGGTTTTGGTATGAATGGTTAGCTAAGGAAACCTAAAATGGCATTATAGCAAACCGGTCGCAAGTTCGAATTCCAGGAGCAACAACTCGGCACTGGGTTAAAAAGACAAAGTGTGTCACCAAAAAGTACGCTGAGCGGGTTCCACCTGACGAGGAGTGTTGAGGAGTGGGCTCCACTCGAGAGGGGTATTGAATAGTATTTATGCTACCTCTACTAATGCCTTGAGGTTTCAGTTGGAATGGTTAGCTAAGGAAACTTAATAAAAACTAGGTCTCCTCTTTTAAAAGGAAATACGATACAAACGAAATTCTAAGGTAGGCTCAAGTTTGGGCTTGATAAGAGTTCCCTCATAAGGTATTTAGTTTTTGAAATGACCAAGCTTGAATTGAACTTGGCTTGGCTTGTTTTTTATTCAAGCCCAGATCAAGCCAATCTTGAACTTGATTAAATGCAAAGCTCTCATGATGAGATACTGAGTTTGAGCCAAAACTAGGCTAAGCTCGGCTTGGCTCGACTCTGCTCGTTGACAATTTTACTCTTGGATTAAATGATCTTCCTCATTTCAATATCAAATAGTGTGAAATGATACATGACCATAATCACTTTTGAGTTTCAACTCATGGTACATATCACATAAAACTTAGAAATATTATGGTGGTCATCATTAGCCGGGGATTATCTGAATTTAATGTCTAACTTAGTGAAAATAGGCCCCAGCTTAAGTATTTCAGGATACATGGTACGCAACCACATATTATAGGATACATAAGATATTTAGCTTTTAACAGATTGTACATGTACTAATGAAGAGCTTCCAACATCCATAGCATACTCATTTCAATGTTGTGTTTCATACTTCGGAAAGTGAAGTAAAAACATGTTTCTTTTAAATGACAATTGTGAGGCCTTTTTCAGTAAGTGCACATTTATTTGATATTTACTGAATTTCCAGAAAAGAGTGCAGCAAATAGTCTTCTCTTTGGTAGGAAATGATTACCCAACCATCACCCTACTAAACCAAAATCCTAGGAAAGTTAGGGTCCCATCTACAAGACCGACTCAAATCCTTTCCTCCCCACCTATAAATAACAAGAAAGATTCCCTACACATAATGTGAGGAGGAGATGAAGAACTTGTTGCAAAAAAAAAAAAAAAAAGAAGGCAAAAGAAGAAGAATTCATCCGCATTCAGCATATAGAAATGACAATGCTTACGTGTTGATCATTTATTTAATTTGTGTTTCAAGTATTAATTCATTTAACAAAAAAGTACCCAATTCTGACAAAAGGAGGTAGTGACAATTAAAAAAAATGACAAGCTCTATGAGTGTAGTAATTGGAATGAGTACAATCTAAATCCCTTAACGAGGATCCACGGGTGGGGAAGTCTAGTGACAGCATGCACAGTAATTCTAGATCCAACCTCCAATAGCATAAATTTAAGTTGTTTCAATTAAAAAAACTCGTATTTGGAATGAGCCAAGTGGTATTCGTCTGGGCATCCACTGCTTATCTCGTCTGTTCTGCAGACAATTCATGCATGGCCTCAACTTGCCAAGCCGCACCACCGGCGACATTACTTTAAATAAATTAAAATGCTCAAAACAAGCCAAAGACCTGGATACATTATTATGGGATAACACAAGATTCAGTCCCATTTAATGATTGACAAAGACTATCAAGGGCATTCATATTTCATAGTCAGAGGTGAAATTCTTGAATTTATGAAAGTTGAACTATGAAAGTATTCAAGTAGGATGTTTTCATTAATCAAACAAAATAACAATTACCAGCGAAAGAGCAGCCATAAGTCGCTCACCAGCTTTATTCACTTCACGTAAATCAATGACCTACAACAAGATCAAGCATATCATAGGCATGACATAAATTTAAAAAATGCAGAATATTAATTGCTTATGAAAATAGATGGGACCGTTAGTTGGAAGAAGACGACATTCCAAGAACATAACCAAGAAAAGACAAAATATCATGTCACATTCTGGTATCAACATCACTTGAATTGATGAAACTCTGAATCTATAAATTGCCACATACTGAATTCCAAAACTAAGTGTGTTAGCAAGAGTATTACTGAAAAGGCCACCAGATTTCCCACAAAACACGATAATGTTGTTTATTCTCTACCACTAAAGAGTCATTAGAATAGACTTTGAAACAAAAAGGTCCTTCTCTGAAATGGTAACATAATTTCTAAATAACCATCAGACTTTTAAGAAAAAATCAGCAAAATCAAAGAGACCCACAATCAAGAATCAACACCATTCTACTAAAAATCTCCAGAGATAAGAGATAGTAATTCCAGCAAATTCTTTTTGTAGTTGTAAGCCTCTGTTCACAATATTCCTCTCATCTGGGTCTGGGCTAACCCTTAAATTTAACAACTTGACTCTGGAAGGTCTGATTATTTCTTTCAAGCCACATTGTCCACATGACAGCCACTGTACAGCAACTCCATAAAATGGCTCCTCATTCAAAACCAAATCCATTATTCTAGTCAATGACTAATGTAAGCATTATCAACTAAACACCAAACAGATTGAAAAAAAAAAAGCCTTCTCAAACTCACTTCATAAAACAACAGTTTATAAAATTCCTCTTAAAGGGATCTATATTAAACCTTATCCAACAAAAAGCTAGCCTCTTGTTTGAAAATCATTAGCACGTTCTACACCCCGAAAAGAAAAAAAAATCCCGCCATTCACCTAATCACACAGGTGGAGTAAGACACCCCTTGGAAAGTGACAGGTCTATCGTCTTCTGTGGCCCCTATGTCAGGAGCCAATCTGACAACAGTGCTATTGGGCAATAACATTTGATGGAACAATTAATAGCTAACACTTCTTTAGGGTCTGTTTTGTTAGAGAAGTTTTTAAAAATTATTGTTTGGAAAGAATTATGAATTCTCCAAAAGTTGTCCCCAATCGGTTTCCAAAATGTGCAAAAATGATCCAGCATTCAGGAAGCTGGAATTTTGAGAATTCCAAAGATGAAATGTGACTTTTCAGGAGGTAAGTTTTCAGAATTCTAGCATTCAAAAGGGGAAATTCTAAACGCTCATTACACATTTTCTTAACATTAAGAAAAATCCAAATCCTCTAGAGACATGATTTGAATCCAGTGTCAGAAATTCCCAACACTCAGCAATTCTCATCTGAAACAAAGAGATATATCTTGCAGCTTCAATAGTGCATTATATGCACCTGCACTGAATCAATGTGGCAATCAACCTCCACATGTTCGTCTCATCCATAAGACATCCATTTGAAATCATTCATTTCATTGAAAAAAAAAAAGAAAAAAAAAACTTTATGAGATGAAATATACTCTGTTAAATTGAATACAACTCCCTCTTCTAGTTTGGCTAGCAAGGAGAAAGTGGGTCCAGCCAATTCTGGAATGTAAACCCCCAAAATAAGTGGGTTTCATTTTTAATTGCTTCAATTTTTGTTTCCTCATAAACAAAAAATCCATCTGAGATGCTAACAAGATTTGTAGCATAGCCCACACCAGATGAATAGTCTGGATCAAGAAATAAATTTACTGGGTGCCTCCAGAGCCAAAACACAGAGTCTGAATTAGCCAACCATCATCATGATGCATCTTCGAATCATGTAATGACAAGTTCATCATATCCAAAAAAAAAAAAAAAAAGGAGGTAGAAGATAAGGGCATACATATATACCTGCCATAGAGAATGGTGGGAAGAGAGAGCACGGTAGCACCAAGGACTAACGAGGAGGAGAGAGATAACGTCTCTCTGCGTGAGCCTTGGGCTCACTATCTGGAAGACCAGAGGGAGGGTCACCTTGCTCCAGTACAAGTAGTACTCCTCCTCTTCCACGCCACCGCCCATCATTCCAATGTTATTATGTAATGCCTCCTCCCTTCTGCAACTTCTTCTCTTCTGTTGGATACTTATACCCAGGTGAGTCTCGACTCTTGAGTGACCCCATACATACCTACACCGAATCCTCTTCGACTCTTGAGAGGCCAGCCAGCAAGCCCTATGAAATTTATAAGTGGGGTCCACTTATAAAATCCAGACCGCTCAAATTCATGGTCTCACCCTACTTGGTGGTGGGCCAAATCTCTTCCTTTTTTTTGGGGGGGCCGAAGGTGGGACCACCATCAAATTGATCACACTGTAGGCCTAACGGTAGGGATTTTGATGGTTTCGGTTTGGGCCTCATCCCTAGGCCTGATGAGTCCGCTGGCCTTGTTTTGAATAGGACATGTGGCAGGACCAGAATCCACGGGGCTCTATGGATCAACCATCTAGAAAAACATTGGCTGAGCTTACAATGCAGCGGCATGAAATAAAAAATGGGGTCTGATTTTTATAGACGGTCCATTTTATGACGCCCAACAAAAGAGTCATTATTGATGAAAGACAGCTATTGTCTTTTTTTTTCCCCTCTATCAAAGGAGGGTTCCTAATCCCTCCGGCCCAGAAGGAAACCGGATAAACTCCCCTATAACCCCAGTTTGGTAGTATAGTTTTGAACCTATAATCTCCCGATGCAAACTATGGTCCTAATCCAACTGAGCTATCCTTGGAATTACATTTAATGCCTGGTCAATGTCATGGGATTACATTTAATGCCTGGTCAATGTCACTTTTGGTTGGTTCCTCTCCCAACTTCGTTGCCCTGAATTCAGCTCAGTTTTACTTGTAATAACTGAAAGCATCCAAAGCCCTACCACAGGAAGAGGCTCCAAAGAAAGAAATACTCTTCCTACAAAAGAAAAGAAATCACCCAGAAGTGAAACACAGCATCAGTCCCAATCAACGTCCACCATTGCAACTTAATGAAGGAAGAAGCCAAGATGGTCGATGTTTGGTATTGGACACTGTTAGCCAAGAGGGGCCACATAGCATGCAGTGAGGAATATTGTTAACACGCCAATAGGACAGATTTTAATAATGAAATTGATCAAAATCACATCATCCGTCAATCTGAAACAATAAAATGGCCGGTCAAAACGATTTTACCTTATAAACTCACTTCGTTGTCAAAAAGATAAGATGGTAAGAGAGAACAAATGGGGCAAAATATTGGAGTATACCCAACCCCACCTGCATTCCACATGGCCTGTTATTGGTAGGCATTTGAAAATTTCATGAATAGATACAGAAATCTTTTGAGAAAAAGAAATAACACTCAACTCCATTCACCCTACACTAGTATTCTACCAAGAATAAACAGCCCTCTCTCTCCAAAGTGATGAGGATTTTTCTTATCAACTATTTAAGTATTTTACAACTGACCCAAAAATAGAAATGACAAAAGTATTGACTCCCAAATCAGGTTGAAAAGAATATGCCAGAGATGAAATAATCGGCTAAACGAAACCCTCCCTCTTTCTCGCTACATATTCTACAACCTTCTGAAATTTAAATTAAAAAAGAAAAAAAAAAAAAAAAAAAAACAAAAACCTGATACACCACTACCATTACACACTTCCATCCTTAGGTGGTGGTGACAGCAAATTCTACAACCCATCCAACAGTGGGTGAACCAAACAAGACCTAAAACGGCTATCTAAGATAAGGGTGCATGTGCATCCCTATAAAATCATCGTGATCATTTTATAATATGGGAGATGGATGTTAGATTGTTAGTCCCATGCACTAACTACACCAGGACCGTGTCCGCCCCCATAACCTCCAGATGAAGTTGTGAAGCCACCGCCACTGTTCCCTCTGCCATAGTAATCAACGCCGCCGCCGCCGCCTCCCCTGCCGAAAGTTGAATCCCTACGAAAGTCACGGCCCCCAAAGCGGCCCCCACCGGAACGGCGGTTTCTCCCCCCTCCATATGAAGGCCGAGCTGCATAGCGGGAAAGCCAAGCGGGTACCTCCTGATTTGCTTCACCCATCAGATCAGCCAGTGACCTTGCTAACGACGAGTTGTTCTCATTGAAGAAGGCTGTGGCCAAGCCCGTTTTCCCTGCTCGTCCCGTTCTCCCTATCCGGTGGACATAGTCATCAATGTCATTGGGCAGGTCAAAATTGATGACATGTGCAACGTGAGGGATATCAAGCCCACGTGCTGCCACATCTGTCGCCACCAAAATCGGAGTAATCCCACTCTTGAAGGATCTCAATGCCTGCTCTCTCTCCTGTGCACAACAAACTCATTTAAGATATTTAGACTGCCACAAGATAATACCCTCAAAAACCAATGCAATAACTAAATATAGTTCAAAAGACAGAAGGAAAATACTCAACACATTCAATTTAACCTTGATAAAACAATTTATCTGGCCTGCTAAAGAAGCCATGGGGTTCCACAACATGGAGAAATGTCCAACTAATCCCCATAGGTAAAGTATACCTTATCCGTAACTCAAAACAAATAAGACAAAAGAGGCTGGAAGATTAAGACCAAGAATCAAGGAATGATCAATGAAATATCGAGCAGAGATGTGAAGAAACTCAAGCTTATATATATATATATTATATATATATAGGGAAATGTTCATATGCATCCATCCCTCACCATTTTTGGTGAGAGACACCCCTTTTGGGGGTGTTTCAAGTACAAAAGTGAGGAAGTACACCTTTGTACTTCCTCACTTTTGTACTTGAAACTTCCCCTTTTGGGGTGTCCCTCACCAAAAATGGTGAGGGATGGATGCATATGAAGACCCCCCATATATATATATATATATATATATAGAGAGAGAGAGAGAGAGAGAGAGAAATACAATTTACACCTTATGCTATGGGCTGTCATGGGTAAATTGAGATTGATTTATTAACCAAATTGTTCAACAAAACTTTGAGCACGAGATCACAATAAATAAAGAAAAAGAATTGAAGTCCCTTTACAATAGAAAAGAACATAATTGGAACTATGCAAATTAAGGAGTTATAAACCTGTAAGCTATAATTAAACTATGGAGAGTAACAGAGAAATGCCTATGACAAGAATTAAATATTCCAAAGAAGCAATTTTGATTTATGCCATGTAGATATGTTATAAAAGCAATTTTCTATTAAAGACAAATCATGAAAAAAAGTTTAGAGAGGAGAAAATTTTGCATACAGTATTTGTGACTCTGGAAAGCCCCATGATAGGGCATCAAGGCAGTTCATTTTGCAGATCAAGAAAAAAACACATCCCTAAATGATGATATCTATTTATAAAATGACGTGTCAATGGGTAGGGGGAGAGGCAGAACTCACAAAGGTGACCACAGAGATGGGATAAGGCTTCATCATCACCGTGATGATGATGATGACAACAATGAAGAATTAAGGGGCAATAATGGGAGTGAGAACCATGAGTGGGGTGACATTTGAGTGCCTAATTAGACTTTTGAATTGCACCTAGGATCTGCATTGAGCCACTACTCATCCACCTTCACTATGGACAACTTGGAGACAAATATCCAAGATAAAGTTCATTGTTACATGTTATTTTTAAATGATTACTAATCAGTCAGACAATAAAACAAGTAAATGATGAGTAAAAACTTCAAAGAAAGGCTTTCAAGTTTCAGGTCAAATGAGTTCAAAATTAGAGGATCAAAGGCAGGACACATTGATTGCAAGTTGTGGATATTGAGATGAAATGTGAGTCTATAAAACTTAAAAACTTAGTATCAGAGTTTGATGGATTTCTATGTCTACAAGAAATTATGGAACAAAATAGAGTGATTGTGTTGGACATAGCAATAAGATCAGAGTACAGTGGGCAAAGTGGAGATGAGCCAGTGGGCGTTATGGGATTGTTGAGAGTTGCTTCAAATAAAAGAGCACTTTTTTTTAAATGGCAATTAGACCTGCTTTGCTCCGAGGAGCTCAATATTTGGCAATTGAGAAATGTTTAGTTAAAAGTACATATACTCAAGAAGTGCATACCAAGATGAATATTTGGAGATACATGAAAGAGTAGAATTAGAAATGACCATTTAAGAGGAAATTTACCGCTTATAGGCAGCTTCTATAGAAGAGAAACTCGAGTAATGTCATTTATATTGGTTTGGGCACATGTGCAGAAGATTAGAAATATGCATTAGCGGGCTACCCAGTTGAAGTAAGATATTGTTGTTTGGGTGTGCTGGTTTTTTCTTTTTCTTCTTCCTCTTTTGTTAAGAGTGGTAATAAAAAAAAAAACAAGACGGATAATGGAATTAGCCAGAACATGGCTTTCAAATAAAAGATCATGTGGAAAAAAACAACTGAGAAAGCCAATCCCAGATTATGGGAGAAGGTTCAATAATGATGATGAAAAAGATCTTAGCTGATGTCAATGCACAGATAGCTAAAAGAGAGATTCTTCAATGGTTTTTTGTAAAAAAAAAAAAAATGATTATTTTTAATATTCTATTGGTTTTTGAAGTAGCTTAGAACATCCATGCACAGACAAGTTCATAATAAAATGCCATATTCCTAATAAAAAGTTCACTAATAATACAATGCAGCAGGATTGCCACAGAAGAAATTCCATACGGCAGTCCAATCTCCTTGTACAACTTGGAGAGAGCAAACTTAAGAGCTTTGAGATGCATTGTTGCTAATATCAGGGATGTTAGCACAATGCATTTGCTACTTTATGCAGATGAAATTATAATCTCTGAAAATGACTTTCACCCCAAATTCCAATAACTGAGCTCAAGAGAAGATGAAGGAACCAGTTTGATATGAAAGATTTAGGGGACTTGAGACCTTTATAAGGATTGAATTGTTATGAGGCTGCAAAGAGGGATCATTATTATCCCAATCCAAATATGCAATAGAATTTATTGTGATAAGCTGGTTTCACCACAAGCAAGCCAGAACAGAATCTCCAATTAGCCTCAGATGCAGGAAAGCCATTGGATGACCCATTATAATACATTAAGCTGGAAGGTTTTGGATCTAATTTTGACCGTCAGTTATAATTTTGACCAGCAGTTAACCCTCTTTATTAAAATGTTTCACATTCTCTCCGTATAACTAACTCCTTATATCATCAAACCACCCACTACTCTCCACTTTAGCTTCACTTCTTCCTTTTTTTAAGTCTCTTGCTCCACCCCATCTCTTCTAATGTCCGGTTTTTTTATTTTCATTTATGCAACTTACTTAATGGATGAAAAGAGGTACTCTGCAGAACCTTTCTAATGTAAGAACTTTTAATTTATAATGTGACCGTGCTTGTGCTAGTTTAGACTTGTTAGGAGCATTATCTATCTGACTAAACATCTGCCATATTTTGCTTACACTGTGGGAGTGATCAGCAGAACTATGGATAAGCCCAGAGACCTTTATCCTTTGCCTGGATGGGCTTACATGAAGCGCAATCATAGTTGCACCTTTTTGTTTGAAAGGGATCTGGGAAGCACGGACACCTCTCCGGGGCCAGAGTGTCAGTGTCCGACACGTGTCGGACACGGACACTCTTCGGACACGCTCCGACACGTGTCGGACATGCAAAAAAGAGTGTCTTATTTATTTTTTAATGTTTTATATTTCAGACACGCTGGGGACACGTTCCGGACACGTGTCGGACACGTTTGCCTCTTTTAATTGAAAAAAAAATAAAATTAGAGTAAAAAAAGAAAAGCAAAGGGGGCTTTTTGTCAAAGTTCATAACTTAAAAGCAAAGGGGCCATCCTTCCGCTGCCCTGAGGAGGCCAGGCGATGGGTTTTTGCTGTTTACATGAATTTAGAAAATCTTTTTTTGCTGTTTATATATCAAATCTGTTCTTTATATTAAATAATTTTTTTTATTTATCAGCTCTACTTCTTCACATCTGCGTGACAATTTGGAATTTAGGAATATGAGTTTACACCCCTCCAATGAAGAAGATATAAATAAGCCTCTGTGGAAATATGTAACCAAGTTTGAGAAAATTAATGAAGGAGGGGGAATTTGCAATGAATTTGCAATTGAATGGTGCCACATTGAATTCCTGAGAATCTTAGAGCTACCTTTATAGCATTCATCCCTAAAGAAATCAGGGGTGAATGCTTAAAAGATTGAGACCTATCAGATTAATTGGAAGTATTGACAAAATTTTGGCAAAGGTGTTGGTGGGTAGACTTCAAAAGGTTTTACCTTAGATTGTTTCTCCTACTAAAAAAGCCTTGTGCATGGGAGAAATCTTAGATGGGATTCTCATTGCCAGTGAATGCATTCATTCCAGGCACAAAGGCAAATTACTAGTCCTCCTCTGCACAGCGGACTTTGAAAAAGATTTCAATACACCCCATTGGGATTTTCTTCTCTACATGTTACATAGGATGAGTTTTGGAGTCAAATGGAGGAGATGGATCCAGGAATGTGTCCTCTGCAGGTTCTCTTTCTTTAATTAATGGGTCTTTAAAAGGCTTCTTTCCAGCTTATTGAGATTTGAAATAAGGTGGCCATCTTTCCCTTTTCACCATTGTTGGGGAAGCTCTTAGTGGGATGGTTGTAGAAACAGGTGCAGTAAATCTTGTAAGTGGTTTCAAATTGGCTACTGATTTTCCTGTAATCAACCACTTGCAATTTTCAAATGAAACTCTTACTTTTTGTGCAGCAGACAAAGATCAAATACAAAATGTGAAGGCCCTCTTTTATGTTATGAGACTGTTTGTGGCTTTAAGGTGAATTTTTTCAAAAGTGAGTTGATAGGTGCTAGGGTTCAAAGTCACTCCTATCTTATCTTGCAGACATCATGGGGTGCACAGTTGGGTTTTTTTCGACAACTTAGGATTGCCTATCCCTTGGCAATGTGCCTCCTAGTCCTCATGGAACCTGGCGTTGGAAAGAGTGGAAAGGGATGTTGGCTTGCTAGAAAGCGAGATATTTGTCTTTGGGAGGATGGATCACTCTTATTTAGTCAGCATTCTCAAATCTTCCTATCTACTTCATATCTGGGAAGCACGGACACCTCTCCGGGGCCAGAGTGTCAGTGTCCGACACGTGTCGGACACGGACACTCTTCGGACACGCTCCGACACGTGTCGGACACGCAAAAAAGAGTGTCTTATTTATTTTTTAATGTTTTATATTTCAGACACGCTGGGGACACGTTCCGGACACGTGTCGGACACGTTTGCCTCTTTTAATTGGAAAAAAAATAAAATTACAGTAAAAAAAGAAAAGCAAAGGGGGCTTTTTGTCAAAGTTCATAACTTAAAAGCAAAGGGGCCATCCTTCCGCTGCCCTGAGGAGGCCAGGCGATGGGTTTTTGCTGTTTACATGAATTTAGAAAATCTGTTTTTGCTGTTTATATATCAAATCTGTTCTTTATATTAAATAATTTTTTTTATTTATCAGCTCTGCTTCTTCACATCTGCGTGACAATTTGGAATTTAGGAATATGAGTTTACACCCCTCCAATGAAGAAGATATAAATAAGCCTCTGTGGAAATATGTAACCAAGTTTGAGAAAATTAATGAAGGAGGGGGAAATATTACTTGGCCGTGGAAATAGTATCTTTTAGTATATGATTAGATATATTATTATTATTAATTATTAACGTGTCCCCGACGTGCCCGTGTCCTTCAATTTTGAGAAATGCCGTGTCGGCGTGTCCGTGTCGTGTCGTGTCCGTGTCCGTGCTTCTTAGAAAGGGATCATCTAGCCCCTATCGCCATCATTATCATCATAGCACCAATCATTTGTGGTTATAAAATAGCACACATGAAGAACTGCGCCCTGGCATTGTCAAGAGGCCAACTTCCTAGGGATCAGATTGGTTTCCAAAATAAGATATTTCAGTAACCAGTCATTATTGGAAGGCTCCCAAAGTACAGTGGCTCAAATATTTACATCAACAATAGGAACAAAATTGATTGAAGGGCAAGGAAAACTGGAAAAGTGAAGCAGAAAAGGCGTTCATGAAAAGAGAACTGAATAGTGAAAACATGCTAGCAATTGCAGATAATTGTATCCAGCAGAGAAGGAAAAAAAAATTCTTACAGCAGAATTATAAATACAAAGAAGAAAGCAGGAGCAGAAATAGAATTTTCCATCGTCCACAGAAGAAAAGAATGTCCAACAATACATTCAACTTACCTGCTGTGTTCTATCACCATGAATAGTAGTTGCAGGAAATCCATTTAAACATAGCCAGTGTTCCAATGAGTCTGCCCCTTTCTTCGTCTCCACAAATACCAAAGTCAGAGATTGCTGCAAACAACAATGAAATCCAAGGTCACTATCCAAATATTACCTAAACCAGAAAACCATCAAATAAAAAAAAAAATTAACTTCCTAACCAGAGCAAAAACTGCAAGAAATGTATCAGTTGAAAAAATAAAAAACCTTTGTTACCATTAAACTCCACAATCCCTAAATCAATGATTGTGATGATTTGACGAAGACGTTTTTTTCCCCAAATCATCTCCGCAAGGAGTCTCTCCATCACACTATCTTACCATGATTGGCATGCATCTATGCAGGCCCCACAAGGTGCTTAAATTTTTAGCTTTCATGCAAGCCATGAGAAGTATGCATTCTGCTGAGAGGTATCTCTCGTGGATTGCATGATAGAACTTTTTTCTGCCACATAGGACCCCCAGCGATCAATCCAACCCCCTCACACTCACTTAACCCCCATGAATTAGCACTCATCCTAATTTGACACTTATCAGATTATACACACCATTGGATTGAATTTCATAAAACATGTAACTTAAGAAACCGTTTTTATGCCCCCAAATCAATGGTTGTGATGTTCGAATGGATATGATCTTTTTCCCAAAATCATATCCACAATGAACTTTTCCATTGCACTAGCTTCCCATGATTGGAATGCATCTACATGGGCCCACAAGGAGCTTAGATTTTTACTTCTCATGCAATCTTGAGGGTACCTCTCATCAGAAATGTGTCGTGTGCACGTGCATGTGAACTAACCTCCACAGAATAAATTCCTAATAAGAGGTACATTTCCTATTCCAGTATTACCTTGCCATGAGTTCCATTTGCTCTTTGGGCATGAAGAAGGTCCATGAGGTGGCTTCTCTTGTCAGATTCATTAACAAATTCAACTCTTTGAACAATCAAATCAGTACTCGAACCAACCCTTCCAACGGCAAGAAAAATGTAATTTGAAAGAAAATCAGAAGCCAATCTCTGCACACACACAATAAGACAAATGTAAACATCCAGCACAAGCAGAATTCACAAGCATAAAAGGCAGGATAACAGGAGAATATTGCATAAATAGATGTTGGGAACATCATAGTTAAAGGTTCAACTACCAGTGCCAGCATTGTCAAAAAGCAAGCATGATAACAAGAGTAAGTCATATACAGACCTCATGCATTGCGCGCACCCATAGTAGGGTACACCTGATGGCCCATCCAAGTGGACCACACAAACACCCCTCCCCCAATAGTCACACACCCTAGGGATTGCACCCATGCGAATGGACTGGACTTGTGGGCCATGGATGATCCGAAGGGGCTATATTTTGTACATAGAAGGGCCCCACCCAGATCTTCAAATTCCCCCCAGCCCCATCCTGAAGTGAGCCAGCAGGTTGACACCACAGAGCAGCACGCATAGGATCCTCTCTCTCTCTCTCTCTCTCTCTCTCTCTCTCTCTCTCTCTCTCTCTCTCTCTCTCTCATTCATGTGTGCACGCATAGGATCCAGACTCTATAATGGGATAGTACTTGCAGCTTCAACTATGAAATCCAGGTTAGGGTACCACTTCAAAAAAAAAAAAAAAAAACTCCTTTTAAATAGGTTAGCGTATCTATTCAGAAGAGCTATATGCAAAACTGAAACCAACACCTCTCTCTTCCTACGTGTATAATCAAATACTCCAACCTGAACTTTATATATAGGAGTCGGGGCATCACTTTGCAGCTTTCTGTCACTTCAATTCCATCCCCTATTTCATTTACCAAAATATGTTTACCTACCATCCTCATGAGATGCTACCGTAACCCAAACAGGGCTAACTAGGCACACTAGTGCGTACATATCATCTTAATGAGATGCTACCATAATGCGCGTGCGCACTATAGTGCGACAGTGCAATGAAAATGCGAATGCCATGCAGAGCTCCTCATGTTAAGAGATAAGAAATCAAATCGATCCTATTTTCACTCCACTTTCAACACCCCCACCTATTTTCTCTCTTTCCACATCCTCTCTCTCTCTCTCTCTCTCTCTCTCTCTCTCTATATATATATATATATATATATATCTTTGCAACTCCAATTGTTTTTCTTTCCAACTGGGTCAACTCTCTCTTTCCATTCATCTCTTCGTAACTCCCTTGTTTTTCTTTCCAACTGGGTCAACTCTCTCTTTCTATTCATCTCTTTGTAACTCCCTTGTTTTTCTCTCCAACTGGGTCAAATCTCTCTCTCTCAGATTTTCTTATAGGGAAGCAACAGGTGAAATCATTTCAGTATACGTAGTTGAAAAGAGCCCAGATTGTTCAAGGCTCAGACTCATAAGATATTCATGAGGACTCTCGGTGGAGCACACTCATGAAGAAATCTAAACCACTCAAAATTTATCATCTTGTATTGGTGTAAACTTTGTCAAGAACTCATAAAAGGGGGGCATTTACTTTGTGCAGTCTACACTTTATAAGTAGGCCCTACTGAAGAGGTGGACTCATTAACATATATACTAGTAAAACAAATGAGTGAAGAGCTCGTTTATGGAACACCTAACTTTATATGTCCTTTGATATACCATAAATATCAATGAGAGCGACCCATTAATATGTTAAAAATTTGTGGCCTACTATTTTCTATCATATTAAAAAGATTCCTTCCAACGACATTTCAACTGGCATAAAATCATGTCCAAAACACACATTCTTTTAACATTAGAAAAGTCACTATTTTTATCACATGTGAGCTTCACAGCCGCTCAACTGTGAAGTGAAAGCTCAAGTGATGATAGAATGCAAATACATAGCAGTTTTGAATGGTTAACATTTCAAACGTATGCCCCAGTAATAGATAGGTATAGTGATGGATTGGTTTTCTATGAGATTTCCAAGTTGCAAATATGAATCAAATGTTTAAATGGGTTCTCCTCGGAGTAGCTGGGAAGAGCCGATATATGATGGGGGCCACAAACTAATAGATGGCCTGGTAGCATGCGATTAGGGTGGCAAACGTTTGGTAGGAAGTGGAAGAGACAAATAGAAAGAGAGCGTTGAGATAGAGGGGCGGATGCGGAAAGAGAAAATAGGAGGTGGGGCCGTTGGTCGCTGAAAGAGGACAGAAAATAGGGACTGTTAGGAGAGGAGAGAAAATAGGGCTAAAGGGGAGAGAGAGAGAGAGAGAGAGAGAGAGAGAGAGAGAGAGAGAGAGAGAGAGATCAAATCATTCTTATAACCCCCCATATCCATAGTGACATACCCATCTCAGTAGTCAGCACCGGACAAAGTAACCCAGTCAAGTTACCTCCAGTCATAGTTTCTGTTGCCATCTGAGCCCATAATTCATAAAGTGACCTCAGAACAAATAAAAAGAATTTCACAAGTAAAATTAGTGTCTTGTCATAGTTCATCCTACAATATTCCAAAGTTATTCCTAAGCCTGCAAACTTTATCAAATGTATTACTATGAAGAATGTTCATGCATTGTCAAACTGACCTGTATCTCTTTAGGAAAGGTGGCACTAAAGAGCATTGTCTGTCTGACACCTCGTGAAGGCATGTCCATCTGTTCTACAATCCTCCGAATTTGTGGTTCAAAACCCATATCAAGCATTCTGTCAGCCTCGTCAAGAGCTAAATACCTAACCATCTGCAGCGAAACTCTAGCTCTCTCCAGAAGATCTACCAAGCGCCCAGGTGTAGCTACAAGAATATCAACACCCCTCTCAAGTTCCCGCAGCTGCCATAAAAACAATATAAAGTTATCAGTAACAAAACTTCACATGCAAAATATAAAAAAATTATACATTTTAACTTCCAAAAAGTGCGATCCCAGTACAATGACACAGAAAACAACAAAAAGAAGAAAAGAAATAAATTTATCTTCCTCAACCAAAATCCTGAATAAATTTTGAATCATAAAATTAAGATTTTTGTTGTGTATAAGTAAACTAAGAAATGGAAGAACCCATATTATATGATTTGGGGGTGGGTAGGTGGGTGGGGGGAGGGGGGGAGCAATCAGATATTGCTGAAAACCTTAACAAATAATCAGTTTTATGGAATAAAGAAACAATGAAATAAGATTTAGAGAACAAAAAAGACATAATGGTTCACTGCATGAATTTCAAGTTTGCTCTAAAAATAGTGTAAAACGACATTTGATCCAATATGTTCCTATATAGAACAAAAAAACACCACAGGTTAGACTTTTTCCATGCCCATGAAGAAACTTTCAACCATAGTGAAGACCTAAAGAGAAAGAAAAATCTACCAGAAAATAAGCGAATACTATAAGCTACTATAATAAACATGTACAATTTTTTTTCCCGCATGCACATAGGAAATTGGATCAATAAAAGCGGGGGAGGTGAAATTAGAAATGCAGCAATGGCTAAGCACAGAAACAAACCTTCAACTTTTAAATTGTAATATTAAACTATTCAAGTAAAGCTCTCAATTCAATTATCAATAACATCCAGATATAGAAGATGCCTGCTGCAGCTAGCACAAGCCTACGGACACTCTACACGGTGCAACCCATAAGCATTTCTTATATGGCTCACCCAGGCATTCATCAGACCATACTTAGCCCATGTTTGGCATCTCTATTTCATTCCTCTATTTCTCTAAATGTCTAAATTGGACAGAGGTTTAAACAATTAGAGCGTTTGGCATAAGATTCTAGACTCTGTCCGCTTTAGACATTTAGAGGCAAATCCTCTAAAATCCAAATGCTCAAAAAATGGGCAGATGAGAAATAGAGCTTTTGGGTCTTAAAATATGGAGGCGATGTATTTAAAATAGATTTGTGCGTTATCAAATGCATTTTTTTTATTCTAGCCTCTTTTTTTTATGGCTCTTTTTTTAATGGCTCTATTTTAGATGGATCTATAAAAAAAAGAGTAGAGATGCCAAACAAGCCCTTAATACAGATTGTGCACTCAATGGTAGGGTACTAAGTTTTTATATTGCACCCTTGGTTGAAGTAACAGATTCACCCATACCACTCAAAGACTTTGTAAGGCCATGGATGATCCGGAAAGAGTATAAATGGAAAAGAATAGCATGCCATATCAATAAGGAACTTTGGGAACACGAAATCTGTACCAAATCAGTAGAAAATCTAGATTTGAGTTTTGGCTATTGGAATGAGTGATTGGAAATAGAGATATGTATGCAGACATATATTTTATTCATTTGTCGCAAAAGGATCCCTCAGTTCTATACATAACAATTTGTTTATCATTGAAGAAAAGATTTATAGCAGACACTTCATCCATACCAAATCAGTACAAATCATGCTTTGATTATTGGAAAGGGAGACTGGAAACAGAGACAGGTAAGCAGACGCAGTTTTTATATTTGCTGAGACAGGATTAAAAATGATAAGTAACATCTATCAAAGAAAAATGATTTATTTTTTGAGAAATCCCAAAGAGAACTATGGCAGAAAAGAAGGCAGAATGAGCCAACAACAATAAGTAGTCAAGCACACATCAAAAACTAGTAAAAATCCTACAAACATCCCTCTCTAGAGTCTAGATAAGCATCACCAGTACCCAAGTGTAGGATATGAGAGTATGAGACACCACCCAATACAATAAACTCTCCAATTTTATCCAACATTCCTCAAGGGTAGCCCAAACTAGGCTTCATTTAATATCATAAATTAAAACAAACTTTATAATGGCTTCCACCTCCCTAAATGGCGATCACTATCAAAAGATGTAGTTTTCTCAAAAAATCAAAGGAAAAAAGCACATATCAGACTAGGAATTGAATCTCAGGAGGAATACAAAAAAGTGGAGAACAGTGAGGAAAGAAAGATGAAAAATGCTGATGGCAGCACCATTCAGTTGCACTAGGGGACATGTAATGCCTGGACTGTAGTGTTGTCAATTGAGCCCTCCTATGACATTAACCGGCCAGCCCAGCCCTCCCCTCAAAAAGCCCACAAGATGAGGGCCTTTGTTTTTCCTAAAAAGCCCAAGGGCCAGGCTTGGACAAAATTCTTGTAAGCCCGCCAATCTGAAGGCCGTGCTTGGATAATAGTAGGTCCGGCCCGACCCAGCCCAGCATCTTATTTTTATTATTCAAATATATCTGGGTTTCTTTGAGCATATATATGGTTTATTCGAATGTGATTCTTATGAGATTCTTATTATGTGGGTTCTAATGTGATTCTTATATTAATCTTTTTTTATTATTCTTGTTATGTGATTATATAAATGAGTCATGCATGATTCTTGTGTAATCTTTTTGGAAATGGCATATTTACATCCAATTGTTGTATAAGTGCATTTATTTACTATTCAAATATATATGAGAAAGGATCTTGTAAATAAGACTTGTAAGAGTACAGGGGCGGACCCAAGTGTTAGCACGCAGACCGAGAAACCCCTTAGATAATATCGTAAAAAAATTAATTTTATTATTTAATGTCTTCACTTGACCATATACCGCACCACCCAAACAAAAATTCTAGGTCCACAATTGCCAAGGGCATGAGTTCCATCGTGGTTGAATCTCTGGCGTCCATTTCTATAGCATATCTAATGGTTCAGAAAAAATAAATAATAAATAAATAAAACCATTCCCTGTTCTCTCTCCAGCAGCTCCCTTCTTCGGTTCTCATCTTCAACTCCAATCTCTAACACCCGCAGCATGGACTCTCTAGCCAGCAGCCCCACTCTCTCAGCACAGCCCCCTCTCTCTCAGTCTCTCCCTTGCTCCTCTTTCTCAATCTCTCCATCGCACTTCACTTTTTCAGTCTCTCCAACGCTCTTCCTAATCACCTAATCCCCAAACCCTAATTGAAAACCATAAGCCCTAATCACCTTATTCCCAAACCCTAATGATGCAGGCCATGGACCCAATCCACAAGTCTACAGTTGGAGGTCCAAGCCCAACTGCCCAACAAAGCCCAATGAAAAAGGGAAGGCTTCCACAGTCATGCAACCCAGATTGTTTGCTTAATTTTAGTAAGTAGCACAATAACCCGTGCTAAGCACAAGCATCTTCACCGAAATATATTACATGATCCATTAAAAAAATCTAAATCATGCAAAATCATCCTCAAACACTTTGGTTTAGATAGAATATCAAATTTTAAAAAGAGAATAAAAGAAGAGAAGATTATGAGCGTACCTCTTTTCTCAAGCCAAGAGTCTGTAGAGTAGAAATGGGTTAGGAGAAGTGGGGTAGAAAGAAAAGCGAAGAGTAAGATTTGAGATAAAAAGTGAAATTGTTGTAGAGAGAGAACAGTGAGAAGAAGATTTGAGCTTGCGCGGTTATAATTACATGTTGGAAGTGCAAGGAGAAAGTGAGTTGTAGTGCATGGGTATAATCTCAGGTCAAAATCAGAAGTTATGGTCAAAATTAATCTCAAAGCCTTCGGCTTTAATATAGTATAATAGCTAATATTCAGAGATATTTTTTAATTTAAATTAGAAAGTCTAGAATGGAGTTTATTCCAATTTGACTATCAAAACCCACCCATTCTAAGCCCGGGCTTTAATATAAATACATATGTTTTATTAACTTCAAAATGCTAACTACTCTTGTTAATCTTTTTCATTCATAGTGACAGGATGGACACCTGTTAATTAGAAGAGAATTAAGAAACGATAATAAGAATTAAATGATGTATATGTTATTAAAATGGATGAAAAACAAAAAATTGAAATGATGAGAGAGAGAGAGAGATCTTTAGAGAGAAATGACTATCATGAAGCAAACTAAAACGTTGTATACATCTGTCCTACTAACATATTTACCTTGCCTAAACACTATAGAAAGAAAATTAATAATATCTAATTAAAAATAAAAATACTTTTTACTTGCTTTTTTTTTTTTAAATAATTGTGATGTCAGAATCTAAAAGAATTCTAGAAGAGCTGGCTGAAATTTTTTTAAAAAGGAGCAAAGGTGTTTCTCTGTTACTATGAGATGATCAGCTGGAACTTTTTTTTTTTTTTTTTTTGGTCAATGAGGTCAGGCAGGAATGCATCTGGAGATCCCGCACCTCATTTTTGCCTATAGAGATCAGTTGGTTTTCTTTTCTTTTTTTATTTTTTTTTTCTAGTTGATGAGGTCAGCCACGAATGCAACTAGAGATCAGCACTTCATATTTTCCAGAGATCAGTTGGTTTCCTTTTCTTTTTTCTTTTCTTTTTTTTGGTTTTTGTTTTTCTGGGTATTGTCTATAGATCAGTTAAACTTTATTGTAATGAAACAAACATGATCTTCAAAACATGGACAAATTACAGGAATGCATCCTTCTCAAGAAGCTTTGACACCATTTGCTGGCAGCTGGCTATTCAGCTTGGCAACATCGATGGGCATCTTCCCATCTAGGTTTTGAAGAGCACTGCATGAAAACTGTTCGATGATGAGTTGGAAATGGAAATGAGAGAGAAAAGATGAGGATACTGTGATGGCTTACAATGACTAACGTATTTGGACACATCCATCCTGTATAAATGGGTCCATGTTTAAAGATAGACCAACAACTGATTGTGACTCATTGTAAATGAGGGATGCCACAAAATTTCAGATTACAAGCACTTTCTCATTAAATATTTAACCTTTTGGAGGCTGTATTTTCTCCATTAATTGTAACACTGCTATAGATTGCTGTAGGTATTTCCCATCTCTATGCTTTTTCTAATTGTTGTTATCATCTTCTACTCCTTGGATTGGATGGATGGGGTCAGGTAAGAAATCTCACCTTCCGTCGTGGCGGAGAGAAGCTTGGATCATGAATTGCTATCTTCTTCTATAGAGAAACTATGAGGGGGAGCTTGAGAGGGATGGAGAGAAGAGACGGGATAGGGAATGTTGAGATAGATAAGTAGCATAGAGAAGCAGGGGCGTTGAGATAGATGGAGAGGAGAAACAATGGGTGTGGACATTGAGATAGATGGAGAAGATGGTGGGGGCGATGAGATAGATGGAGACAAGAGGTTGGACATTCAGAGAAATGTAGAGGAGAGACGTAAAGGAGAAATTAAGTAAGAACAGGCAACGGTTTCCTTTCATAAAGGTTACAAAGGAGTTAGATAGGAGAAGGAGAACCATTTGCTTTAATGAGTTAATGTAGAGAGTGAAGGGGATGTGGGAGAGGGGGGATTGGAAGGGGGTCAACATAAATTAGAAAAGTCAAAATCAATTGAACAAATCAGGATAGTTTCTCAATTTAAATCAGTCTGAGAAATCAGTCTCTTTCATTTATAATAATTTGTTTCCTAAAATAGATTAGTATGGAAGTCTTTAAAAGGAGATGTGATCCTCCTTCAATTGATCATTGAATATTGGAATAATTGAGTTTTCTTCTTTGGTGTGAGGCCTAGAGTGGTGTTGATCCATCCTAAGCCTTTGGCTTGGAGAGTAGCCCTTAATTACTCTTCCTCAACCCATGCTACATCAATTCGTATCAGAGCAAAGATCTGTGGCTCCGATCGCCGATCGAGGTAACTCGTAAATATAATCCTTTTTTCTGAAATTCCTTTCGTGATTTCATCATCAGACCATTCAACCAGCCTATCACCATAATCCCATCACCCTAAACCCAACCATTTCAACCAGCTGACAGCCTATCACCCAAACACCCTTCAATCCAGTCCCTGCACCCAAACGAATCCCAATTACAAGTCGCATCCCTTCCTCCAACTGAACCCCAAAATCCTCAAATCCCTCAAAGCCCCAAAACCAGATTTCCCAAAATCTCCAAAATCCGAAAAACCCGAAACCCGCACTTCCCTCAAATTACCCTAATCCCATTATCAACCTAACCCTAAACCCCTCTAAATCCTTACAACCAAACCCTAATCCCTAAATCGCCAACCCCAGACTCATCTGAAACCCAAACCACCTTTGCTAAGACCCATCTTAGAGGATCTTGAAACACTAAAATCCTATTCGCACAAACACAAATAAGGAAAAGAAAGAAGACAGCGACAGAGGAGCATACCTATTTCGACCACTGCACAATCATCATCATCATCTTCTTGCCTTCCCTCTTCTCTGGTTGAAGCAAGCAGCCAAGCAATAGCAGCACCCCATCATCATTTTCATCTTCGAAGACCACATCCATCGCACCATCATCATCCTCTTGCCTTCCTTCTTCACACCACCATCGTTGACCAAATCAGCCATGTGCCCTAATGCTCATGGTTCTGGGTCAACCCATGAAACTGTTGCTATATTCAAAGAGAGTTGCACTTAAGGATAGATGTAGTCATTCCAGTCTCGTTGTTGAAATCCCTTTTGATTAGGATATTTGGGGATCCAAACCTTATTGCATTCTACGAAACCAATATAAAAGAGGTCACGTAGTATCAAGAATAGCACCCAAATTCTCATAATTCCTTCTTCGCAGTATCAAGAATAGCACCCAAATTCTCATAATTCCTTCTTCCTTCTCTTGTTCTATCATCCTTCACACATGTCATGTTCAAGCGTCTAACATTGTAGTTCACATGAGATTAGAAACAAGCTTATTTGACTTTATTCATTTTGTTTTTATTTCTCTTAAGTTGTGTGTATTATTGTCATTTTGCTTTTCTTAGAGTCATCATGGCCAGGATTAAAGCATCTAGCAATAAACCCTAGGACCAAGAATAAATTATGACATTATTATGTTAAAAACCCTATAAAAGAACAAGAATTGAGCTGGTCAACTACTCCAATCTCCATTAAATTCCAGATTTTTTAGATCTTATCAATCCCAAGCTAAGTCCTGATGTGTTTCTATTATATATTGATAATAAGCAGTAAGCAGGTTGATCAACACTTTTTGACTATTTACATGTATCTTTTGGTTTTCCCTTCTATGCATTGTCCACAATGTGTTTTGGGTTTTGGAGAGCCAATCTAAATGACTTTAAAAGTTTTAAATTATATCAACATCAAATGCCTAATTAAAGGATCTCTCTAAAATCCCTGATTAAACTCCTCAAGATAACTAATAACCCTTCCACATCAGGAGCTGAATCATATGGAAACACAGAGAGGAAACAAAAATGTAAAGATTGAAACGTAGACGAAATTAGAACTGAAACATAAGGAAACACATGTGCTAAGGAACAATGTGAAGATAGAAACCTGTTGATTTATTGGTGCTCCTCCATAGGCAACCACCACCTTGACACCAGTTTGATAAGCAAACTTTCTAGCTTCTTCATGTATCTATAAACGAAAACAAAATACAAAAATTAGAACCAGCTGAAACCCTAAAATAAGCTAACATACACATAAATGTGGGCAAGTCCTACATATTTGCATTGGAATTACCTGGCAAGAGAGCTCCCGAGTCGGAGATAGAATAAGGGCAAGCGGGTACACTGTCCGTGGAACTCGCAGCCGCTGAGCAACCTGCCCATTCATGATCCCACTTATAATTGGGAAGCAAAATGCAGCTGTCTTCCCAGACCCAGTCTGAGCGCAAGCCATCAGGTCACGCCCTGCAAGGGAGATCGGAATGGCATGGCGCTGCACGGGCGTAGGCTTCACATATTTGCACCTCTGAATGTTCTTGTTCAGCGCATCTCCCAGATCGATATCCGCAAAGGTGTTCACAGGCGGGGGCACATTATCCCCGCTCGTCTCGACTGGAATATCCTCATACGCATCAAAATTGATACCAGTGTTCTCCTGCTCACCCAATGCTTGTTCTTCAATCTCATCCTTGTCATCCTGCTCAAATGGGTTGGCTTCCCACTCCCTCCCTCTATCCCATCCACCGGTCCTGTTGTTCCATCCACCGCCACGCCCACCACCACCAAACCCAGACCGCCCCAATTCCTGACTTGGGCCACCCCAGCGAGGCCCGCCAGGGGCACCACCACCATAGCCTGATCGATTGTTATCAGGCACCGGCGCCGCAGATGCCGCGACGGGAGGATCCGAAGAAGGGGGACGGTTACGCAGATGCGGCGGCACATAGGAGGCCCGGGTGGGACGAGAGACACCGCTGTTGGAAGCTCCACTCTCCGCCGAATTGGCAACAGAATCCGCCCATGAAGTTGGCATAATTGAAGAATCACCCACTAACCCAAACTCCGAAACAGATCCCAACCACACAAACCAAAAGCCCTAAAATCAAACCCAATCCCTATCCACCATCCACTTCAAATAAAAACCTCAACAACTCGCTTTGGTCTTCAAATCACTCGCTTTTTACCCTTCAAACCCCCCAAAAACACAAAACCTACAGATCAAGAGAGAGAACAAAATCGGTTTCAGATAAGATATGACCAAATCATCATTAAAAAACAAAGCAAACAAAAAAGGTAGAATCTTTCATTCAAGTTTAGATCGTTTGTAAGAACAGGAAAGAAAACAAGAAGAAAAAAAAAAGAATCTAAGAAAGATTGCAGGGGAGAAAAACCTGCTTTTGCTTCTTCTTTAGATGTTAGAATGTAGATCTGGAGTGGTGGGTGGAAACCCTAGTTGCATAAGAATCTCGAACGTGACAGCCACCAAACGTAGAAAATATCTTTTGCTATCGTGTTTCTTCTCGATGCTGAATTGGAGTTGCTTTTGTTTTCTCTCTCTCTCTCTCCCCCCTTTTTCTTCTCTGGTTGATGATTGATCACGTCTTTGCGTTTTCAACGAAAAGTATTAAAAGAGCTTCCATTTTAATTGGGTCCAGTCAACGACACAATGAGCGGTCCAAAAGGGTACCCATTTCTTTTTATGGAATAGTGTGGTTTTGGGCCTTTGGCTAAAAGGATGGATTCGTGATTCACCATCTCATGTTTACTTTTGTTGGTGATGTTAAAATTGGTGGGTAGGCTACAAAAATCCTTATACCAACAATCAAAAACAAAACAAGGCACATCTCCGAGGGGTAGCTCAGCACGGTTTGCACCCGCAGGTTATGAGCTTTCTCTTCTGGGCCTATAAGAATTATTCTGACCTATGCGTTATAAAAAAATTTTAAAAAAGAAAGCAATAGTCACAAGCGGAACAACTCAATGCAGCACTTATTTGATTAGATAGTTTGCTATACCATTTTATTATTGTTGTACCATTTTATGACTACGTTAATTTATTTGTGTATAAATGTGGAATTATTTGAGCATGAGTGTAGATTTATTTGAGTATAGTTCTTACGTGATTCTTATAATGATTTTTGTATACAATTCTGATATGATTTTCATCTAAATCGCCAAGGACTCAATTTGGATGATGTTTAAAGGCGGCCCCTCTGCGTATTATATAAAAATCCTTTGTTTTGCGGATTTATGCAAAGATACCAATTTTTTTTGGCCATACATACTTATACACATTAATATCAATGTGAAACCCATAGCTATATGAATCCTCGATGAGAGTCGTCAAATATAGGGCAGCATGTGGAATCCTCAAATATATAGATTCCCCATATGTAACCAAATGTTTCAATTTGGGTCACAAGTGTAAACCACTAGTTATGAGAATTATTTTTAGTTGATGCCACAAGGCCTGATATGGTTTGGATACGAGTAGATCGGGGTCTCACTTATGTTGGTGGGTATGGGTGGGCCTAAACCTGGACTTGAACAGAGCCATTATCATCCCTATTTGGAGTGTGGTGGTTTTGGCTAAAATGATGGTAAATTTTTCCCCCCCGGGGTAAAGATGAATTCATCAAATGTGAGTAAGGAGCCAAAGGCATTGGGTGAAGTTGGTGTCAAGTCGTATTGAGGTAATCCCAAGGGGTAGGCGGAGTGGTCAGGACCACGGTTACTCTCTCTTCCAGAGCTAGAGGTGTTGGTATCGACCTCCAGTTCCCTCCTCTCTAGGAACCAAAAGTTGAATCCACTTGTGCTACCACCTAGAGGCCATAGGGTTTTACCTGGCTTCTCTCTTGTTCCGGAGGAAATTGTCCAACCCAAGAGTTGGGAACCCGCCGCTGGCCAAAAAAAGAAAAAATTGTATTGAAGCCAGTGACAAGACTTGCTATAAATAGATAACGTGGTATTTTTGTCATCTTCTTTTCATTTTTACATTTTAGCAAGCCGTGGCTATAGATGGAAGGGAAGGAATTTACCGACTGTGTGCTTACTGATGCCAAGTCCAAATCATGATCTAGTTGGTCAAGTTTAGACTCATGATGAGAATGCTGTTGTCAATGGACTCAACGCTAACCTGAATCCACCAGACTCAGTTTGCAAGTTGAATATTTGAATTGTCTTATGAGCCCAATTGTTTTAGGCGCCACCTCAAGTTTATGATCTACATTTATCATTTGGGTGACTTTGGGATCCACAGTCCCACTCATTGGACCCTCCCACTCATTGTTGGGTTGAAACTAACTATTCCTTGAAATTTTTTGAAACATGACCAACTAAAATGTGGCTCGAGTCGGGGCGTAGTCTAAAAACAAATATAGCCTTACTTTCTTTACCTTTCTTATTTTTGAAATTTTTACGAAAAAAATTATGCTACATGTGGATTAGGAGGGTTTGTTAAGAAATATATGAAAAAAAAAATCAAATTAGAGGTCTGTACACTGTAAAAAGATAAATTTTGCCCCTTGTTAAGAATACATAACACCTCTCCTCTTGCGAAATCGTCCTTCCGTGCTGCAACCTTCCACCGAACAAGATCAGTAGGTCATCTTCTCCAAGGCAGGTAGCTAATAAAGAATGTAGTTTACACAAGTACCACATACACACTTTTTTTTTTTACCAGAAGTTCATGCCTATAACGAAGAATGATGGATCGATGAATTAGAGAGAAAGGAAAAGGAATGGAACGACTAGTTTTTGGATATTGTCGTTCCCTCCCTTTTCTCTTACTAATGAAACCGGTCTAATAGATTAGATGCATATGCTGATTCGAAACATGACACATGAATAAGATTGATTGCATTTGCAAATTTATCCTCCACTGCTACGCTATTATTCAAGCTTGGTTTCTTCCATGGTCTAATGGAACGGCGACATCCATAGCAACGGACGCAAAGAGGAGAAAAAGGAATAAGAGAAAATGAGAGATTGTAGGGTTTTAACATTAGGCTAACGATATCGTTAAAGGGGCAAATTAATCTTTAAAAAAATGTATTAACAACCATTGGAGGTTTTTATGTATTTGTTAATAAATCTGTCTAATCCATGTTTAGCATAAATCTCTTTGTAAAAATCCCTTTTTTTTTTCTTTTTTCCCTAAAACAAATATTATAGCGACAAAAAATACCAAAATACATCAAATGAGAAATATATACAACAAAATTAACATCTATATAATTAAAGGTGCTTGATTAATCCCTTGATCAACAAAATATAAACATCTCCCAAACTTACCCGAGCATTAATTTAGATGACTTTATATTGTGCAGCCTATGTCTGGTCCCACAATTAAATCAATATGTATTGCTACGAACAACATAACAATGCCCGTTTTAAAACCTATGCAAGAAAGTGGTCATCTTGATAAGCCTTTATTTCCACAATTACGAAGTCCTAATTGTTTTATCAAACCACTATATATATTTTTATATATATATATATATATATAAGAAATAGGACTTGGGTTGCCACGTCAGCACCATTGGAGCTCTAGCTCCTTTCAAAATAAATACAAAAGAAAAGTTACTGACTTTGGCTTTGACGTACGCCACTGCACCTCTCCAGATTTATTTCGTCCCCCCCCCCCCCCCCCGACTTATGTTTTCTCATCTTTATCCTTTCTTGACACTTTTGTCCCCCTCACCCCCTCTTACGTGAGTCTCCTCTTTCCATAATACTCATCCTCCACGGAAGTTTTACATTTTGAGAAGGTATTTTTCATTACTTCTTTTCTTATATCTATCTCATGCCATTTATATTAGCGATCATGTATCTTGATCTAACCCCAAGTGGTAGCTCAGTTGGCCTAGAACCATGGTTTCCACCTAGAGGTTGTAGGTTTAAAACTACACTACTACACCAGGGCTACAAGGGAGTTTATCTGGCTTTCCTCTGGGCACGGAGGGATTAGTCCAGCCCATAGGGTTGGGAACCCTCCGATAGCAAAAAAAAAAACAATCTAATGCCATTGCCCGCACGATTTCATTTTGGATTTGAATAAAAAAAAAAGTAACTAACCATGTTATTTTGCACTTTCCTTTTGTTTCTTTTTTACTGCCTTTAATTAATTTCACCAGATTTTGGCTATGTTAATAAAACTGGATATTTACATACAAACTACAACTTTCACAGTTCAGTACACTTAAATCATGGCCCACAAGGATCCACAACAATGGATCATCCCCATTGGTGATGATTTTTTCTACGAATTTTTAAGGATTAACATCAAGAAGGTATTTCTTCGATTTAATTTGTGTTTAGATAGCTTCAAATTCCATGTATAAATAAAAGAGCATGGGCAATAGTGCAAGACTAAATTTTATTTAATATACTGAAATCTTGAATGGATTATATGGGTTCATTCAATTAATTTAGTGCGAATGAAAAATATCTTACATTTTACATTTTCGATGGGTTTATGCTCTTAAAATATTGGTTTGAGACTTCTTTAGAAAAATCTATTTTTTCATTTTCTTTTTCAACTTTGTTATTCTACATGTTAACACATGATCCATTTTGTGAATGTGCCCAATTTTTAGTTTTTTTTATTTTAGTCTAGAATTTTAGTCCGATGTTCAATCCTTTGATACTTTTAATAATAATTTGTTCATTGAATTTCGGAGCTTGTATGTTTTTTTAGTCATACAGTCATTGAATTATGTGTTCTCTTTTTTGTCTTCAACAGAGATAGCTTACTGATTCTATGACCCTTTTTTTGTTCATTGACTTTTTTTCTGTTGCATTTTTCTATGTGATTTCATTCTCTCCAAACTCTTAATCTTTTGGATTAATAGAGATTTCCTGGATCTTGCCTATATATAAGGTAAATTTAAGGGCACGTTTGTGTAGCCCATTTCCGCATAAAATGAGGTAGTTTTATCCTCGATCTTCTCAGTCAGTCTCTCCTTCATCATTAATTTAATGTATTCTGTTCATGATGCCGAATCTTTGTAAAGATGGCCTATTGTTCTGTGATCATCACCGTTGATACATGATGGGTCCAGATTGGTGAAATCTCTAAAAATATCTAAGATTGCAAGCCCTAAACATCATTCTTTGGAAACTATAATGGGTACGGTTCTCGTGATGGAATATATTCTCTTGGAAATATATTATTCTGTGATCATCACTGTTCTTTGGAAATATATTCTCTTGAGAAAGTATTGTTGTAAATAAATTAATAATCAGAGAAATTAAAAATAATAAATAAATAATGGGTACCGTTTTAGTGATGGAATGAAATCGATCCCTAGGAGATGACAGACCAGAGGGGAGATGAGAGGGAAAAAAAAAAACTCAGCAAGAGGCGAGATGAGAGAGGCGATAGGGGATGACCTGGTTCAGGCCTGGAGGGCTGCGCCGAAGATGACAGACCAGAAGGGTTGCAGAGCTCGTCGAGGATAATCTGTCGATGTTCTGCTTTGGTGCGTAATGAAATCAAGCCCTAGGAGTGGGGATGGCTGCACGACGGAAGTGATGGAGACGAGGGAGAGACATTGACGAGAGAGGAGGAGGAGGAAGAGGATCGATCGTCCGAGCGAGACCGTGACGGGAAGGAGGAGGAGCTCTTGCTGTTAGGAAGAAGGAGGAAGAATTCGTTTTCTCATTTGGGGCAAACGAACGATTTGGGCGAGTTTTCAGTTTCCCTCGTTTACTTATATTGGATCCCTAGAACCATCCTCACTAGAACGGTACCCCTTAAGTAAACTAAAAAACCTATCTAAGTTATAGTAGGCCCCACTTACAATGTGACTAACATGATGTATATACGATTAAACTAAAATGTTTAAACAGAGTACTTATGCATTGGGTGCGTTATTTTTTCTCTTTATTTTTTTTTTTTGGGCTTTATAATAGTATGAACTCATACATCCACACTTTTCTAGATTTTTTTTTTTGTACTTGTATATGTGATTGCTCATTGTTTAACATATTATAATAAACTCATATAATTTTTTTTTATTTTTCTGACCCGAGCTAAGCACGGGCAATTGTTGCCGGTTCATAAAATAATCCAAATGGATGGCAACAAAGGGGTTCCTCGATTGGAAGCTTTGTATTTCATGGTAGGGCCATAGTCATATATGCCTATCATTTGATTGTCAATTCCGTATCACGTAGTCCAAGACCTTGCCTCTCAGTGTCTCTCAAGGAAAAATCAAGTTCAAAGGCAAAGTTCCAAGTCTTGAAAGGCCCTTGGATTCATCAAGGAAGAACTCTATCTGTGTGTCAACCTATTCAGGTAAATGGGATCAAACCAACCAAGAAATGATCCCTAAGACCCTTAGACTAAATGGTAAATTCAAAAAGGTTTAACTAGCAATTTTGAGCAAGGTATATGGCTCAATTCGGTGCAGGGGTTCGCTAACCACATGATTTTTTGGTCAGCTCACGGTTACTTTTCCAAAAGCTTGACCTAGAGATTTTTCATGACTTATGGTTAACTTACGATTAACTCACGGTTAGCTGTAAGTACCATACGACAAGTTGTGAGCTCGTCGCAAAGCAAATTGGCAATTTTTTCAAGAAGTCAAACTAGCCGTTTTTTTATCCGTTGAGGGTTGCGATTAACCGAAAATTGAAGGAGGCTAACCGCCAACTAGCCGTTTGAGAGCCTTATATATATACTTGGGCTCATTCTAATGGTTACAACTCTTTTGATTTTTTAGAGCTCTTTCCCACGCATTGTGCCCTTATAGTTAAACCATCTTGGAGCACTAAAAATCCAATTACACACGCACTTAAGATGTAATTAGGCATACTTAAGAGCATTCGAAGCTCTATTAAAGTGTGTTTTTTTTTTATTTACTTGTAGGGGTCATTGAGCGTATCAAGTTACACATCCTCTCCCATAGACATGGACTCTCAAGCCATATGGTTGTGCACATCTTGGAGCAGCATCATCATCATCAAGAGCAAAGGAAGTAGTCAAAGCTTGAAGCTTTGGGTTCAAGTATCAAGAGCATCCTCAAGACTTTGGTTTTCATCTAGAGGCAAGAGTTTTTTTTTTTTTTTTTTTTTTTTTTTTTTCTAACAATTTGTAAATTGCATTGTGAAGTGGATTAGATCTTCGTGGCCAAACCACTATAAAAAATAGAGTGGGTGGATTAGATCTATATGATCAAACCATCGCATAAAAAAATGTGTATGTGACTGAAAGTTTACTTGCGTGCTTTGCTGTAGTGGGACCAAGAGTGGAAGCTCTTGAGAAGTGGACGTATGTTTGGGACCAAACCACTATAAACCACTGTGTCAGTTTCTCTCCGTCTCTTTATGCATCCTAATCAAATTAGTATGTTTTGGAGATACATGTGCTAGATAGTTATTTTTTAGATAAAATTGACACACACACTTGTGCTAATTCACATAGATCCATTGATATACCCAATATTTAGCACACTAACTTGCTCAGCACTTAACTTAATCGTTGATAGCTTTCTCTAGAGCCATACACTGTTGTTCACTTCCAAGCGTATTAGGTATTTCTGTTTAATTGGATTAATTAGTTTAATTTAGTAAGGATTTTTAATTAGTCTTATTCACCCCACTTTGGGAAATATATTGGTATAGCTTGGACTTTCATTTCACCTGGCCATCTAGGGATTGATCTTCTTGCCACTTTCCCCATGTGCGAGCCCTCATCACAACTCGTGCGGGCTTCTCTACCCACTTTTGTGGGTTGTCTTGGATTGCTCCCTTAGTTGGGGTAAAAAAAGAAAAGAAAAAAAATCCTAATATGCGTGGGGTTTGCTTCTAAATTATAAAGATCATAAAAATTATTTTGTACTTTCTTTTCATAACATGCCATTTGGATTGTGCAGTAGTTTGTTTTATAAAACGTGGCTTCATTTTTTAGTTTGTCAATTTACTATTAAAGTAAAAGTGATGTAAAGTTTAAAACCAAGAAAGAATAAAATATAAGGAGGTCATTATGGTATTTTGTGGATAGCTAGGGAGTTTTTTCTTTTTTTTTTATCATTTAGTGTGGATAGGAGGTTATTTTTGACTACTGTTTTTTGAGCAAGAGTAGGAAATTTTGAAGGTATTTATTTTTGATGTGACCCTTTTATATGCAAATTGGAGGCTTTACTTTACTGTTACATCTGACTAAAATACCGCACCGCACTCGAAGTAAAATATAAGCAAGAGCCCAAACTTCTCCTCAGTAGTCCGCGGACTATGGTGGCGCCAACGCCCCCATCGAAACTCCAAAAATTGCAAAAACGCGACCGAAGAAGCGCGAGGGTTCTCTCTCAGTTACAACCATCTTTCCCACCCACCCGCTCCTCTCCTTCCGCTTCTCATTCAGGAGTGAGAAGACGAAGACGAAGACGAGGGTTAGGGCTAGGGTTTCTCGAGCTTTATTTCTCTTTCAGCTTCTTCGAATCGAAGTGAAGAAGAACGATAAGAAAAAGATCCGATTTTTACTGATCCGCAGAACCTGACGACGAAGATGAGCTCGGATCCGGTACATTCCAGCTCTCATGGCGAAATCGACGAGCAGATTTCTCAACTCAAGCAGTGCAAACCTCTCTCCGAGCAAGAGGTTCTCTCTCTATCCATTCTCTCTCGTCATTTTCTCTGTCTTTCGCTGAAAAACCTAGATTTTTTTATTCGATTTGGCGATTGTTTCATACCAATCTGGTTTTCTGAAAATAGGATGTTTCGTTGCCAAAGGTGTGATTTTTCCCTTCTAATTACTCGATTATGTACTTCTCTGCTCATTTTCGTGATTTTTCTTTGCGGGGGTTAGTCCGGTTTACGGAAATTGTAGAAGATCATGGGTTCATATAGTAGATTCACCAGATCCGCTCTCCGTTGCGGTGTTTTGGTGGCATTAGGTATCAATGCGCGTTGGTGTTTTTAGGTGATAGTGGCTCGAGACTCCAGTGAGGTGTCAGAATCTATGTGCGGCGTGTTACCCAATTTGGGTTTCGTATGGGTTGCTTGCAGATGAGTTGAATGCCCGGGAAATGGGTTTTGTAGGTATTGCTTGCATAGGTTTTTTTATTTATTTATACCGAGGGAATGTTATTAACAGAGCATGTCAATTGAGTGATAATTATTTGACTGTTCCTCGTTAGATTTCAAAGGAAGAGAACATTTAGTAGTATTTCATCAACTGCAATATTTAAGTTAATAGAAAAATTATCGAAGAATCAGATGCTGTGTTTTGTCTGTTGCCTGATGCTGGTACATTGATCATTTCAAGGAATCATTGCAACCGCCTTCAGTTAGCCATATAGTAAAATTTGGCTTGACATATCATTCCTATGATACAGGCAAATGCTTTATCAGTTTGGTGTTTGGGGCCCATATCTTGGTCATTGATCACCTATAATCAATGACTTCACACACGTGCCTGTTGCTGTTATGTAATGTGTTTTGATTTTTGATCCCAATAGGAGTGATATTCATCATCTGTATCACCCTTACTTTAGCCTATTGGATTATTCGGTTCGTTATATTAATGATTATCATCATCTAATTAGATGGGTTTTGAATCAGCTCTGCCATGCTGACCTCATTCCACTTCTGAGTGGGCACCGCACAGTTGAAACACTGTAAAAGTAGCGCTGTTTCCACAGGTCCAATGTTCTTCTACCACTGTTTTTCTGTCTTCTCAGGGCCGTACTGTGCTTTACTTATTTTTAATATAATTTTTTTGGGGTCAGTAACAATTATTGTTAGTATTATTTGGTTAGAAACAAAAGTGTTTACAGCACAATGCAGCTCTGAGAAGACAAAGACAAAACGTGGTAGAAGAACATTATACCCAACAATTACATAATAGCGGCCACCCATGAAAAAGTTCTATCTACCCCTTATTTGGCTAGAACATCCGCCATTGAATTGGCCGAACTGATCTCATGACAAAAAACCACATCTAAATGGGAAGACAGCTCCTTGATCTCATCGAAATGAAATTGAAATCTCCAAAGTCTTGAAACCCACATTGCCGCTTTTGCAGAATCCCTCTCCACTATCAATTTACTCTGGAACCCAAAATGCTTTCATACCCACCCACCTCTATATTGCCATTGATCAAATTTCACTTAATCAAAGTGCAGCCTTTGGTGATCAACTCCTTAAGAACCGGATGGAGTTGATCATGTGTGATTAATCCAATGGGGATGCGCCTACTCCAATTAGAGTGGAATTGGGGAAGTTCCAATCAAAGTAGTAGGGTGATTCTGCGGGCTAGATTTAGAATGGTGGACCACTTTATTAATCATATTAAATAACTCCATTAAATTCAATAGATGGGAGGAGGTGGTGGGCAAAGTAAGTTGATCAACCAGCTTCGCTTGGTTTCAAGATTCATGGCTGAACGTATCAGTGAGGCCAACGGCATCAGAATGGGGTATTGTGTAATTGACTGGATCTGTTTAAGAAAAGGGATACTGTTCTCAAGGCCATGATCATGGAAAGTCCCATGCTTTGAGTTTGGATAACATATACCATTTCTTATATACGTACACTACTCCTCTAGTATGTCATGATATCTTGCATTACTTAATTCTGGTGGTGTAGATTGGATATTATTTAGTGATAATGCCATTTCCTATTGTTATTTATAGGGATTATGTGTACGTGCAATTTAGTCCTTTCATATGTTACTGGCAGAGCAGGCCGTGCTAAGCTTGGTCCTTGTAGAGTAAAATATAAGTGGTTAATTTCAAATGGGGGCCTCTTCCATTGGTTCATAAAAGGAATGAAGATTATTTAAAATCAATTGCAAATTTCATTTTCATTTTTTTTTGAAATCATGAGAATAATTTAGTGGGCCCATCATATTTTCAAACATTTTATACCCTTTTTTTTCTTGATCCAGTTCAGTAGATTTCATCTTTGTAGTAGCTGTTTAAATTGGTTTCCACTATAATGATTCGGTGTCTACCATTATTAAAGTCTTAAAATAAAAAATTCAAAAATGTCCTAGCTATCAATTTAAAAATTATTGGAGTGAATCATATATGTAAATGCAACAAAAACATTAATAATAAAATTCAACACCAATTATCTTTTACAATTTTTAAGAAAAGCACAATAATCCATTGGAAAGAAGAAAAAAATGTGACAAATTAAAAAAATTATATCGGCAGTGGCAAAAGAGAAAAAGGAAAATAGTGAACTTAAAAACTAATATAAAATTAAAACAAATAAGGTAATGAGAAATTAAAATTACAGAAAAGCAAGTTTGATCAATGAGTAATGTAAAACAAAATCAAATTAAAACAAGAGTAATGGAAAAGCCATAAATTATTTTGAAATTCGGTAATTGATTTTTTCTAGAAAATGTAAAGATGTAAATATCACATTAGTAATGGAAAAGCTGCAATTTGGTAAAAAGAGAAAAAGATCTAAATGTCCATTGCAAATTGAAGAAAATTAGAAATAAATATAGGAGCCCAATTAACTGTCCAAGTAAGATAAAGGAAATAGTGGGTCCCACACATACTAAAATTGTTGATGTGGGGTCAGGTGAGAGTCAAAATTAAAGGTAGCTGGCAAATTGAATTGAAAACCTTCTGCTGTGATATAATAATAGTGTGCGGGGACTGTGGTCTGGTGAGAGTCAATATTAATAGGTAGTGCTCAAAATTGAATTGAATGCCTTCCACTATAAAATATATTAATTGAGCTTAAGGTTTGTATCATTTGCATTTTTCTGTTTTTGGCGAATCGAGATATCTTGTACAACTATTCATAGCTGGAAAACCAGTTTCCTTTTACTTGAATTTTTACTGTATGCTGCTTGGACTGTTTATTTCCTCTTGTAATGTTTCCATCCGGTTCATTCCAGAACTGGAAACCTGACCTAGTTTTAGATTTTAGGGTTCACTACAGTTTCTCATTTCCATTCTTCAATCCACAGAGTTTGCTTGCAGCTGCTTTAGATCAGGCAATGTATTTGAAGTTGCCATTATTTTTTTTAAATTATTCTTTAAACATATTTTTTCATCTCTATAGCGCGTCATGTACTTTTCTTGTAGTATGATGCTAGAGTTTTTGTAGGGAATACAAAGATCAGTTCGAGACTAGTTTGTTCTTAGCCATAAGTGACTGAAAACTTAATTTGACTGCTGTTTCCTCATTTCAGGTGAAAGTGTTGTGTGAGAAAGGCAAGGAGATATTGATGGAAGAAAGCAATGTCCAGGTGAGGTCTGGTTTTGTTTTTTGTTTTTTTTTTTTTTTGGCCTTTTGTGTTGTCCGCCTGTCTCTCTTTGTTGTATCATTTCCTTGTAAGACACACACATTTGTTTTTAAATTTTGTTTCATATCCTAGTTTTTCTTAACAGTAACAATTCATTTTTTTTACTTTATTTTAAGGGGTATTTCAATTCTCTCTGTGCACATGCGTGTTAGTGTTATTTATTTATTTCTTCTTCCTATTTATTTATTTATTTTTTTTTGGGGGGGGGGGGGGGGGGGTGGTTTGGACATTCTTTTACTCTTAGGGATGGTTTTTAAAATTCAATTGCTTTATATGAATTGATTGAAGTGGCAGTATACTTTGTTTTACTGTTGGGATGATTTTGCAAATTCAGTTGCAGTTATGTGAATTGACTAAAATGCTAAGTTCAGTACATTGGATAAGAATTTGTTGTTGATGATGATTGTGTTGATTCTTTTGATATCGACTAGAATTTGGATCTCCTTATTGCCTTGCGCAAAGGAACTCATTTCTGTACCGCAAGACATCCAATTAAAAACTTTGTTTTATCATTCATTATCTCTTACTTATTGTGCGCCTCTGTCTCACATGTTGTCTTAGATCATTTTGTGGTGTTTTTTATGCTCTTCTCATCCAAGATGGAAAGCGACAGCAGTCCATGAGATGTAGGCACTTAAAAAATTGGAACATGGGAGTTGAATGACCTTCCAGTTTGAAAAGCATATTGTGGGTTATGAATGGGTGTATACCATGATAAAGCTTTGCTTTTAGCAAGTTAGCGCTCTTGACTGGTCTCAGAGAAGCTAATCATTTCGACCTTTATAATTTTTTTGAGGGTGGAAGGAGAATCATCTTATACGAAGCTTCAGGTAAGGCTGATCCTCCGTGGCAATTGCCAGATATTTTTGATGAAGTGAAGAACATAGCTAGAGGACTGAGGGTCTCCTTTCTTCAAATTAATCGCAGTGCCAATGGGGAGGTCGACTGTCTAGCGAAAGAAGGAATTGGTAAACCGAACTTTGGTTATTTCCTCTGGTTCAGCTGCTAATCATTGAGGCTTTGAGTTGTTCTTAGCTATATATAGGTGTTGCGATGTCTTCGATTTGACCCTGCTTTGTTTATCTGGCTTTAGTCTTTGGTTTAGCATATGTCTCTTATACTATACAGTTTTGTTATATCTTTACTACTATTTTAATACAATTCACTCAATCTTTTAAACAGAATGGGTCTATACCTTGAATAACAATCCATATGGGTCACTCTAGAAATACAAGGCTTGATTAAATGTTAAATTTGTTATTCAAGCACACATTTTTCATGCTAAATGCGTTATTCAAGCACACATTTTTGTACTATCTTAAAAAATTTCTTCAGTAGCAAAATTGGGTGTTGTTTTAGAGTGATATTGCTAATAGTTGCAAACAACTCTTGGCCATTTTATCAATTGGCTGTAAATAATGTCCTCTTTCTCGAGGATTTGTAGGAAGGTTTATTCGGACCCACCTTCAAGATTCCTAGAGATCCAGTGGGAGATGTGCGCTTGTTTTTTGGCTCAAACAGTATACTTCAGCATGATTGAGAGGTTAATTCAAGCCACTGAAGTATGGGTACACGAGGTGCCAAGCAGGTCACATTTTTATTTGCTAAAAGTGACGGTATGGATACTATTCTTATAGGTCTATGTTGATGATATCGTTGTGGTAGGTGATGGTGCAGTGGAGGTTAAACAATTAAAAATATACTTCAAAAGACGAGTTTGGGATTCTGGATCTGGTTATGTTGAATCTTTCGTGGGTATTGGAGTGACAGAATCTAAGGCATTGTAATTTCAATGTTGGAATTATACAGAGAAAAAAAGGGTTTCGTGAGGCCTCAACATTTATGTACCATCAAATTTATTGTACATGTTATGGAGAGAAGAAAATTGAGTTTGGCAAGAATTGATATTTTTATTTATTGATGGTGGGATGAGTTAGTGGTGTTATCTGATCAAATTGGGATGGTAATTCTAGTGAAGTCAGATTTGGATCACTAGAGAAGCTCTGAATGATTTTAAAGATTCATATACAGGTCACTCATTGTGGAAACTGATTCTTCAAATGGTATAACTTGCATGAGGAGAGAAGCCTACAAACTTCGAAAGTTCTTTTTCATCTTAAATGAGATCAGAATGCTTTCCATCAATATGGAGCTGAAATCTAGCCATGTGTTCCTAGGAAGGAGCCAGTGACGTGGCAGATATTTTAGTGAAACAGGGAGTGGATAATGAATCTATGTTCATAGCATATATGTAACTGATTTGGGTTGGAGTTTGTCTCTTTGATTCCAAAATCAAGATCTGATCCTAAATCTAAGTTCCCTATTTAGAATTTGGATTATCAGATTGTGTAGCCTGTGTCCATAATACTTCTTTTAAGTGCTACTTTTTTCTACTTCTGAACTTTGTCTAAGCTGAGTTTTTCTATAAAATTGCGTTTTGAGGGTTTTTTGAATGTATGATGTCAGTTTATTCAATCCTCTAATTTCTCCAGTAATTTAAGGTCTTTCTGGATTAATTGCTTTATACATTGGAATGAAATTTGCTAGAAATTGTGAGAATGTAGTAATAAGCCACTGAGCCCTGTCTGCATGTTCATTTGGCTACTTCACCAGATGGATAATCAGTAATTATGTTTTTTATTTTATTATTTTTACATTATATTATCTTAATTTTGCATGTCATGTGTACGGCAGCATCCGTATAATTTGATTGCTGTTCTTCATCATCCCGTGGCAGATGACAGGTAAACCTATAGAATTGTATTATTGTTATTATTTTAGCCAAAGTGATGGGAAATTTTTTATCATTCATACTAATGGATTTAGTTGGAAATTGTTATATTATTTCAGTATGTCTTTGACTTCATACTTTCAGTAATTCTATTTTTATGTATACATTTTGATGAACTGTACCATGAAATTTAATCAAACCCTTTTTTCTGCAGCCAGTGAATAGTCCTGTTACGATATGTGGTGATATTCACGGACAGTTTCATGATCTTGCAGAACTTTTTCGAATTGGAGGGAAGGTATTTTGTTCACACTGTGGCAGTTTCAATTATTCCTTATTTTTTTGAGCTGCAGGATTGGCTAAATAAATAGTAATGAGAATAATCAAAGAATGCTAGATGAGGAGCGAAGTGCTCTTGAGGTAATAGAGAAAGATAGAATGTATTAGCTTGAAATTTCCTCATTCTGGTCTTGTCATTCTATTTATCTATTTTTAAGTATCTTGCTGCCTCAGTAAGCTATTTCTTTCCCTGTTTCTAAAGCGATGTCTTTGTCACTGTTTGGTTCTATGGGTTAATAACTCAATATTTATACATATTATCCATCAATTTATAATGCTTTACATCATTCAATTAGGAAACATTCTTCTCAATCTTAAATAACAAGAAGTGTTTAGTCATCATGCTAGGCACCCATTGTCAGTTGATACATCTTCTCTCTTGTGTGTTGCTGCTGTTGTTTTTTCGACTCAGAAGTGTCCCCTTTTTAATTGGATAAAGAAAGGTTGCACAAGATGTCTGTTGGCTATAAAAAATAATCAAGACTATAAAAAATCATCACATTATTAACGAATTCTATTCAGTTTATGTTTGTACCAAACTTTGCAAAAGATAGCCTTTTGGTTATCTTGTCTCTTGAGAAGCACATTCAAGCTGGGCTGAGAGAGGTGAATAAAGCTAAGAAGACGACGGCGATATATCTCCTAGGAGATGAATTGTTTCTCTATGTTCTGTTCTTTCGTGTGACTGAATTGATGTTCAGCAATTCTGGCGGCCTTTATGTGATATTTATTCAGTGAAATGGCCCAGTGTGAAGAAGGAACTCTGTTCTTCAGGACTTGAATGATGAATTTGATGTAGTAAACCTTGTCCAACTTGCCGACTATTACTTATTTGTTTATAGGACTTCTGTTTGAATAGTGGAGAAGCTATGGACACATCGAATGTTGCATGCTTCAAGATGGAGATATAATGAAAAATTGTTCAATTCATCTAGGAAATAGTGCAGAAGGCATTGCTGGTTGGATTTTGGGGGTGTTAGTGAGTTCCTAGTGGGAGGCCCAAGTCTGTTCTTCTTATCTTTTTGCAGCTCCTTTATTGGGTACATGGTAGGTGGTGATTCACAGCGTGCTCTATAGTAGTGGCATCATCATAAAGCTGTAATTCTTTTGTAGTGGATGAGTAGAGAACTAATATGGAGTTGAACCTTTCCTTCAGCCTTGTATTGAAGGAGGTTGGCAAGAGGGCCAACATTCTGTTTAGGGAGGTTCTTTTGATGTCTAAGTTATGCAGTCATTCACTGTTGCATTCTCTTTGAGCTATTCTTATATCAATTGATCAAGAAAAGGGAAAATATGATCCAATGTTAGCTAACCATTGGAAGTCCACTATTCATGAATGTTATTGTAGTTATTGTTACGAACCTGATAGTGAGGAAAATCTTGTAAAATTTCTTGATTTGAAGTCAGATGTTGCTTAATGTTTACCCAATAAGCATGTGTCTCATTAACCATAATGACTTTCATCAGATATATATATATATATATATATAATGACTTTCATCAGATATATATATATATATATATATTTGAAGTGGTTAGTACTAATGGTCAACTTTATTGAAAAGAAAGAGTGAAGACGGTTACTTCAAGTCTAGAGAAAGACAAAGGATTGGTGAAAGAGATAAATAATGAAAGCACAAGACTACAAAAATTACAATGCTGAACTAAAAAACAATGCCAGTACCAATAAGGCGACACTATTGAAGTTCTGAACTTCTGATCTAATGCTTTAGTTTAGTGATAGCTGATATGTATTGTCACGCCCCCAATTTCGGATCCCGAAAGCCACGTGGAAAATCCAAAGCTGGCGGCGGACATCCAGGATCTTAGTTCGAGGTGAGGTCCAATTTAAAACTTTTAAAACATTTAATAAAGAATATTTAAGCGGAAGCAACATCATGTTAGAATCAGTGGAAGCAATAACTATCATCCGTCAAATGGTATTATCCAACACGTAAAGCAAGTAACGGTGCAAGTCATATCTACAAGTTTCATATGAACATAATGGCTTGTTACACCAACTGAACATCAACTTGATGCAGATGGACCTCAAGCCACATGTGTAGGGCCCAAGTAGATTTAGGATTATTTTATTTCACTAATTATATTTTATTTTTTAATTTTATTGTAATTAGGATTAGGTTTATAATTTGGATAGGATTCTTATCTTGTTTCCCAGTTTAATTAGGATTGTTTTCTTAGGCTCTAATTTTCTTTTATTATTTATATGGCATTGTAGACAATTATTTTCAGAGTTGATTAATGAAAATTGGGTTTTCCCATTGAGGTGTGTCCTTGTTTATTGTCTCTGAGGAGACTTATTGTGTCTTCAGACACGTGCTTCGGCACCCATTGTGCTTTGAGCACTTCCCAAGTAAGCCTTAATCCTAGGGCTTGCATTACAACTCCAAATCAACTATCCAACGGGTATCGCTCTTCATCCTCTGGCTAATCAACTAGAGTGCCGGTTCCCAACCCGTAATCCTCCACAGCCGACGCCTCATAGAACACTTTACTCTTCGGGACAACGGGGTTGGTGACACTACCTACGGCACCAAGGTTATACACAAAGGACCTGGCAGCACAATATACAAATAGCATAGTATGAATGCATCAACGAGATTAGAGATGATGATAATGATCAATAGAGTAACACTGGAAATAGGCGCTAGGCAGATCGTGCAATAATAACATATCCATCATGAATCAAGACAAAGGAATAAGCTAGAACCATCGATCTAGCAATGAGGCACATCTACACAGGCTAGTCCTGCTGGAAATTATGTCGTTGCCCTCCCGTACTACACGAGTTGCGGTGGGGATGCACAGGATGATAGCCCGGCCAAAGCAAAGTTATTGGAGTCTGACGATCAAAGTTTGGTACCGTGCAAAGTATGGCACCCAGTAGTGTACGTCCACCTCAAAGAATCCTATCATGATGGCAAAGCAATGTTAGCTCCTACCAAGGGTGATCGGATCATGGCTAAGCTCTTCAATCTAGTGGATGTTTGTGCAGACTAAAAGAACCATACAGAAGGTCGGTGTTTGGGTAGGCTTCCCTTGTGCGAGCAAGGTTTCACAATCCACACAAAGTCCGGTATCAAAGTCCAATGCATCCAAACAGTCCATCCATCTAACCATCATAGTACCAATCCATCAAAGCATACCATCAAGGTCCAAACTGTACAATCTGGCCAAGACACCTAATCAACCAGACCAACTACTCCATGGCTCAAAGGTCATCCCAAACATAAAGCCATCGAATAGCCTACCTAGCCACAGACACGGGTATTCATCCTCCAATCTTATCCAAGGTCTCCTCTAGGTCATGGTCCCCATTTGCATCATATTCCAATCACAATTAAAATAAATATAACATGAAATCAGAGAATATAGCATTTGGAGACCGTCTCTTCAATAGCAATTAATACGAATAAGCAAATAGCCCAACCTAGGTCATTGTTGCCCAATCAAGTGTGGTCACTAAGCTATTCCACACAATGGACAATTGAGGATCCGGATGCATTAGAAATTAAGGTTTGGTGCTCTGATGATCAAAGCATCCCCAAATTCCACAACTTCCACCATCAAGACATAGCTTAGTTCCACACATCATATTTGAGCAACACCATAGGTAGAGGTTAAGCTCCACCCTCTACCCATGATTGGTCCACTAACTTAAGTCCATTGGGAAGGTTATAGACCCCAAAATAAATAAAATGGCCAAAGGAGAATAAGCCCAAAATATACAGAACAAGGGTCTCATGGTCGACTGTGGCATGTTTACGGTCAACCGTGGATACTCCACGGTTGCCTTGCGGTTTGCTGCAGTATTAAAGTCTGTTAGTCCAGCTCCCAAGTAAAAGCTGACAGTTGTGTCCGCTGTTGGCTCATGATTGACCGTAGAAAAATTACAGTTAGCCATGAGCTGACCGTAGTTCAAAAATCACTGAAAAACCACATACTATTTTTGTAACTACCAGGTGATCGCGGTTGGCTCCCTAGGATTCCACGGTCAACCGGCAAAGGTCCCATGGTCGATTGTGGAGTTCCAGAATGCACTCCACATTCCAAAATTCATTCCAATCCAAAACTTCTCCCCTTCCATCCAAACCATCAAGATACATTTGCCACCACATTCTACATTATCATCCACCATCAATTCATCAAGAAATGGGCCATCCATCGACAAATTGGGGTTTCAAGCATAAAAAGGTATAAATCATGAAAAAGAGCTTAGAAATTGGGAAATCTACATTCTATCATATCAAATGAAATCGAACATAGGAATCAATTGGAAATCATCATGCGTGCATGCATGCTATGTTTGGTGTATATTACACTTGCCTTGGCCTCCGATCTAGGGTTTCCAAGCCAATTCCTCAAGATCCAAGCCTTCTAATCCTCCAAAAACCCAAGAACAGCTCCAAACACTCTCAAACAACAAGATCAACACCTCCTACAGCCCAATCCCAAGGAGAACCAGGACTTAGAGTGGGAATTCACGAAGAGAAACCCTAGGAAGCTATGGACAAGGAGATGGTTCTTGAAACTCACCTTGATATGAAGGAGATGAACAGATCTATCAAGAGAGATGATGATCCCAAGCAAGAGATGGTTTGAACTCTTGAATTCTCTAGTTTTGATGAAGGAAGCCCTTGATTATGCAGGAAGAAACCCTAGCATGATGAGGAAGAAAGAGAGAAAGACGGAAGGGAAATGAAGAAATGGAAACGAGAGAGGGAATAGGAGAGAGGGGAGTGTTGTTTGGGAATGGGAGGGGAATTATCTAGTTTTGGGGTTGGGTGTGAAATGACTAAAATGCCCCTCCTTAAGTGGAAGCTAATGAAGGAACTAGAAGGGCAGTTTTGGAATTTCATAAAGAGCTGCACAATTCTCCATGGGACCCCATTCTAAACAGTAAATTACATCTAAGGGCTTCTCTAACTACTTTCTGAAATTACTACTAACCGCCTAGACACACTCTAAACCTCAATAGACCCCTAAACTCCACAATTAAACCTAAAACTTAGGAACAAATCCTGAAATTACCCTTATACCCTCACTAATCCCCTACAAATTAGCACAAACAATCATACTTAAGGCCAAAAAAGGTTCAAGACTTCACATGTATAAACTACAAGTACCTCGTTTTCTACTTCTTTTAACTATCCTCATTTATGGTTTTCTAGATCAAAATTTTTTAGTGGATAAAACTTGTGCTGGTAGACTTTCTTTGTGTGTCTAGCTTCAAATAACCTTGCGAGTTAACTCATGCAGACAATTTCACCGAAGTGCATAAATTATTTTATTTTATTTTGTCTCCTTTGATTAACAATTTATCCCTGCTGTGAACATTCATTGCAACTGACCAACCTTGCCCTCCCCAATACACACACACACCCGCCGCCCTTAAAAAAATGAAAAAAAAAGCATGCATTTAAGCATAGAGAAACGGTCCTCACTAATTTTTGTCACTAATTATAAGTGATTACACTTTAATGTGTTTCGAAAAAATACACTATTTTTGCTAATTTACCTTGCTGATTGCATCTCTACACATATGTCATCATGTGAGGACACTGTATTAATACTGGCTGGAGTGTTTCAGTGATCTGGTGCTGTATAGTCAATTCATTAATGATGTAGTCCCGATTAGCAAAATCGGACTATCTAATGAAGCCAAACGACTAAACCTCGATTGATTAGAAAACCCAAAATTAAAGATCAACATAACATACCCAGATCAACCATCAATTGAGCAAGCACAAGGAGCAAATTAGAGGATCTCTTTCCCCAAATATCCTACTTGATTGGTTTTCAATCCTTTGGGCGAACTCACTCTAACCAATGGAGAAGAGAGATAGAGTGCACAAACATGCAAACTTTATTGAAGAAGAAGATATAATAAAACCCTGATGGGTTGGATGTCCCACCCTAATGCTTGTAGTGCTTTTCAACAAAAGAGCCATTATCTCTACTAAATCCTAGTCATCGATCGAATCCAACTAATACAAATACTTACTAAACAAACTCCTTGCAAAACTCAACAAATTGCTAAAAGTAGGAAATAAAAAAAATTAGAAAGTTTCTAGGATTCAAAATTCAAATTGGGAAGTCCATTTAGGGGGAATTCTCTCTCTTCTTGCCTCTTTAAAACTCCTTCCCTGAAATTGCTCCTTGACATAGGGAAGCCTTCCCTCTCTTGGACTCAAAATTGGAAAGTTTTTAATTATAACTTGCACACAGTGGAAGCTTTTGGATGTCCCACTTTAGGTGGCCTATGGGTCCCACTTGTTGAATGTGTAGAGCCAAGTAGAGAAGGGCGCTCATGGGTTCATTATGGCCTTGGTTAGGACTCAATTGGTTTTGATCCGGGTCCACATTAAATTCAGAAATTTGGTCTTCTAATTTGAGACCCAAATTAAGCCCATTCAAAACTTTGATTTGAGTATGCTTGATTGTGCTCCGGTTGAGCTGGGTGGAGAGTCTCTTCAACTGATCAAAGTGAACCAAATAATTGAAGGCCTGATCAATCACATGATTCACAGAATCTGAACCTTCCTCTCTTGCGTCAATTAAGCTACGTTTTGGTCTATTTTAACTTTTGTTTCATGCATTCTAATTTGATAGCTTTTATGTTTGTTTCTACTTTTTTGTTGCCTTTTCTGATCATGTATGCTAAATTGACACGTTCTTTTCTGGAGTCTTATAGTTTTTTTTTCCCTAATTGATAGTGTCCAGATACTAATTACTTGTTCATGGGAGACTATGTGGATCGTGGGTATTATTCAGTTGAAACTGTAACGGTAAGTACTATTGGGAGGAAACACTTATTTACATACTTTACCTTTAGGTAAATTGACATTATAATTTATGTACACATGTTCATCCTTGTACATGTGATTAACAATGCACAGATGCCACCTAAAGAATGTTGGTGTATTTGTGTGTGGTGCCTTGATTCATTGTTGAACTTGTAATTTTAGCAGTGCACCATTATGTTGGTTTGTGGCTTTTTTGTCACTGTTTTATTTTCTTACATGTAAATGTTTCCACTTTAGTGGAATTTGTAACTTTCCATGAGAAAAGGAGAGGTTCTGATGTATTATCTTTCATTTTATAACCGAAGCAATCCTTTCTCTTGACAAACAACAAAACAAGGTTTTATTAAGAAACGAAAACCAAAACTCAACAGAAGACAAAGCTGTCCAACAAGAAGATGAGCAGCCAAAAGCCAAGAAATTAAAATTAAAAATTACAAAGCAAATAGCTTGTGTCACTTTTTGCTCACCTAGGATGTAATTGCTGTCACTTCCTCTTAGAGCCCAGTCACCGTTCTGTTCACTTTATTGCCAATTCTTTTCCATACGCCTCAAAAATTTGTGATACTTTGTATAACTGTATTTGTCTTGTTTTTACTTGTAGACACTCCACCACTGCCACTAGCCTACTGCTACAATGAATTATGGGAAAAACATACCGGATGCTCCAATTGGGGTTTCCATACATAATAATCTTTCAATCAGTGGTTTCATCGTTATGGATTTAGTGCCATTTAACTTCATACTTGTACAGGGGATGCCTGCACCGTTGTTGTCTTTGAGGGCTATTCTCTAAATTTCTTGTTGGTGTTCCTTTTACTTGTGCTGGTTCTTGTTCCATTGAGATCCACAATTGTGATGCAACTGTTTTCCATAATAATTTTTTTATCGTGGAAGTTTTGGGGCTTCCACACATGCAGTTTTGCTTTGCTGAAATTGTTGGAAGTTGCAGCTGTTTTGATGTTGCTGATTGGTTTTTTTGTTCAGCTCCTGGTGGCCTTGAAAGTGCGATATCCTCAGCGAATTACCATTCTTAGAGGAAATCATGAAAGTCGCCAGGTATCACTTCTGTATTAAACTTTTGATGTTTTCTTTTGTTGCTGATTTGGTTTGTTGACCAGATTTTGAATTACTTAGGAACTTTGTTGTAAAGGTGAGAGTGACTGCACATTTAGCTATGGGTGCTTACCAATTTCCACCATCTCCTTTCTTTATGAGGTTTACATCTATAGGGATCTGGATCTTGCATCTCTGTTGCTAGAGTTGGGGTCAGTATCCAACTAAGCTATTGACCCAGCTTTGCTGATTAAATGGGAGAAAAAAAAAATTGAAAAAGAGCTAGCACCCATGACATATTTTTTGGAAATGATGCCCATATTACTTTTCTGGTTTCAGTAATAGTTACAGTTGAAACTAATCTGATTCAAGTGATTAAATATCATGCCAAACTATTGGGAGATCTTTCGTTTTTGTCCTTAAAGTGTATTTCTTCTGGCTTGATTTACTATAGGCAGTTGACTGTTATATTTTATATATATTTTCCTTACTGGAAAAGAGCTACTTTTATTTTATCTTTTTAATTGGTAAGTTGTTATTGGAGGCTGCTGCATATCTTCAATGGACTTTGAATCAAACTGAACGTTACGACGTTGATTTGTTGCAGATCACACAAGTTTATGGATTTTATGATGAATGCCTAAGGAAGTGAGTTTCTTATATTCTGTGTTCTCATCCTGTTGAATTGTTGCTCTAATTGTCACATTTCTTTATTACATCCATCGTTGTGGTGTCTTTTCCCAACATTTTCCCCTTCTATTTTTGGTGAGCATGGTATTCTTTTCAACTTGCTTGGTAATTTATTTCGTTTGACACTGAAACATGTTCTGGTATCTGCCTCTGTACTGAACTATGTTGTACAGTTTGTAGATTTCCCTCCATATCTTGTTTGATGAACATGCTGGCAGCAGTAGAATATACGAGGAGGCATTGTGTGTCCACATTTTCTTTACTTGCATAAATGCATAGCTTTACACGCTCGGTATGTATAGTATAATGCGCATCCAATTGCAATTTGTGTCAAGCAGGGTTCCTTCTGCCTTTAAGATTATGACTAGAGTTCATTAGTTTTTTTTTTTTTCCTTCAATTTATACTGTGTGATGCACTGATGCCTTGTCTGTATATAGAACTCTGGGATATTTACCTTTTGGTAGGCTGGGTTTTGTGTGGCTTCTATGTTACATGTTCCTTTACTTTGAATCACCAATGATATCTAAATGATTCATTAGATTCTGTTGTATTCATTAGTTATGAGTTTGATGCAGCAACTGTCAAGAATCTTTTTGGTGGCTTAGAAACCAGTAACGTCCTTTTTATTGTTCATCGGCAGGTATGGTAATGCAAATGTCTGGAAGATCTTCACAGACCTTTTTGACTATTTTCCATTAACAGCTTTGGTTAGTAGGAAAATCCTATTCCCTCTTATTATTCTGGCATCGCCTTTCCCATTTTGTTAAATTGTCACCATCTCTTGCTTTTAATGTGGTTCCATTGATGGCTCTGTTTCCTTCCATGTCTAGTCTTGATATGAGAAATAATCATTTTCACCCTAGTGCCATGATAGTGAGTTAGAGAAATGTTCAGCAGTTCTAATCACTGTTGCTCTTTTTGACTACTGAAGGTCGAATCAGAGATATTTTGTCTGCATGGTGGTTTATCACCATCTATTGAGACCCTCGATAGCGTTCGGAATTTTGATCGTGTTCAAGAAGTTCCTCATGAAGGGCCAATGTGTGATCTCTTATGGTCTGATCCAGATGACCGCTGTGGTTGGGGAATTTCTCCGCGTGGAGCTGGATACACCTTTGGCCAAGTAACTCACCTCTCTATACATATATGAAACTTGTGTGTTGGATTCGCTCATGATAAAGGTTGTTGCAGGACATATCGGAGCAATTCAACCATGCCAACAATCTAAAGCTAATAGCTAGAGCTCATCAATTGGTCATGGAGGGATTTAACTGGGGACACGTAACAACTTATTCTTTATTGTGTTTCTGTTTCCTTTTCTTGTAGATTTGAAGTCATATTTCGGTAGTTTTAACGAGTAATTGCTTGTAACAGGAACAAAAGGTGGTGACAGTATTTAGTGCACCTAATTATTGCTACCGATGCGGAAACATGGCATCTATTTTGGAAGTTGACGACTGCAAAGGCCACACATTCATTCAGGTATCTTTGGCATCCTTTTTTTTTCTTTTTTCCCCTTTTTTTCTTTGATGTGTCATTGCATTTGTTTTTTGTGTTAAGATACTGTTTCAGAATTCTTACATGCCATGACCATCTTGAGCACAGTCCTAATTTCCTTCCCAACTTGCCTGCAAAGCTTACTTTTTGGAAACATTTTTACCTACAGACGGTGTAATATTAAATCTAAATGCTCTATATGTATTTATGTGTGTGTTGTGGCGTGTGCCTGCGCGGGCAGGTGGGCGTGCGTGTGTGGTGTCCGTGCATGCATGTGCATGTGTGTGCCTTTGTGTGCGTCCCTGTGTTACATAGAAATCGGTATTGGCATGTCTGCTGTTATATATTTCTGTTGGGACTAGGACATGAGTCAGAAGTTTGAAAAACATCTTTGCACTGCAGTTTGAGCCTGCACCCAGGAGAGGAGAGCCTGATGTAACCCGCAGAACACCAGACTACTTCCTATGATGCAGCTGTCCTGTTCAGTTTTTTATAGCTATTTTTATGCATGCTGGTTCATGCTGCAGTTCCTGGTGATGTTCAGAAACCAATTATCAGGTAACACTTACAGTTTCAAGCTGCAATACTGGATGGAGCAACCGCATGGACAATGAGAAGTTTGGCATCTCTTGTTTGCTTATACTTTCGTACTAGACCAATTTTCTTGGAGGTGGCAGAGTGGGTGATATTACAGCAGGATGCATCATTTCCAGGAAAGCATCTCCCTCCCTCCCTTCTTTTGTCTTCTGGGTTGTAGTGGGAAAGGATTCTATTTTTATAGTTGCTTTGCTCATTTCCGAGTTTTGATTTTAACTGTTTGACCTGCTTGTTGTATGGATATCTGTTAGACTTCCCTCAATTAGCGTTTTGATGATTTCCTACATGAGCAAACTCTCTATACTATGCATATGCATTATGCATATTGATATTCATCTCAAAACTACTAAAATTATATAGAACCGAAGCTGTTGATTAACTAGCTGGTGGGAGTTGTTGTATGGCGCTTCCTGGTCGTTTTCATTCAGTGAAGGCTAGCTTCTTTTTACCCTTCGCACTCAATTGCATATTTTCGCTTGCCCTCGTGTAGGGCACTTTGTATGTATGTTTTCCATGAATTTTCAGATGCGTTTCATCTTAATCTGCATGTAGTAGTTCGAAGGGATGACCATTCTCTCATGTTCTCCTTAAGCCGTATAGTTTTTGAATGTGGATGACCTGATGCACGTGTTTCATTTTCATATGCCCTTATTTTTATTGTTTGTCATATTTACATGTGAATCTCAATAGAGCCAACTGTTGACCATTTTTTTCTTTTCAGTTTTCTTAAAATCTATGATGAAACAAGATGTGATATTTGGGCCCCAAGCTGTTTATTTATTTATTTCTAAAGAGGATGAATGGGTTGGATTGTGATTTGGGGGCCATAAAACTTACAATTTTTTTTTTACGAGTATGGGATTTTTCACAGTTTTTTTTTTTAAAATCTATGATGAATCAACGGTTTCGATCATGAAATAGGAGCCGACAATAGTAGAAAATTAATTTAAAAAAAAAAAAGAGACTACCTTAAAACCATGTAAAAAATGGTCACAGTTCATTGGTTTTTTCAACTTTCTCAAAATCCATGATGAATAGAAAATTGAAATTTGATACCCTATTAGTTTTTGGCATTCTAAAGAGGATGAATGGTTTGCATTGTGAAAATCGGGCCAACAAAAGTTTAGTTTTGTAGGTCTAACAAAATGAGTTTTTTTTTTTTTTAGTTTTTCAAAATATGTGATGAATCATGGTTGAAATTTGATCCCATTGTGTTCTTGGACTTTTGAAGACATCCAGTGGTTTGGATCTTCATTTCGGGGCCTACGAAAGTAAGAGTTTTTTAAAATAAAAAAAGGGACAGTTCCAAATGGTATTGTAGCATTGTCTTATCAACACTAATGAGTAACCAATGAAATGCTTTCACGCCATGGGAGATGTGAGAATTCTGGGCACAAAATCATGCTCATTTTTACTCCATTTTCATATGTTTATTTACGCATTTAATGCAAAATTGGTGTAGCCAAACATGAAATGCGTAGTTTTTATCCAAGAACCCCCATTTACACGTACATATGTAAACGAGTGCAACCAACACAACCCCTTTGAACCGGACCTGATGGCTGAGGCTACTGCATTTCTCAAATCAAATCATGAACACAGACCCAGCCTGGATCCAAATTGAGACCTAAATACCTAAATATAATCATATACACTACTTTCGCACTCCTCATGTGCATGCCAATACAACCGTGCAAATTTTACCCACCATCGAAGTTCATTGAATGACTATAATGTGAATAAGAATATAAGATGGTTTTATTCTTTTCTTCTTAACCAACTAGGTGGGCCCACAAGCAGGACCACATCGTATTACGGCTCTTTATATGAGTGGTAAGAAATAACAGTTCTCATCTAACAGCCAGGATTCAATCCTTAGGCACAAGTGAATGACTCATAATGCATAATCCCGACCATTCCTTGCACATGATGGACAGACTGCGAATGACTCATAATGCATATAAAACACACCTAACATGCGTACTTACAATTTGCAGTGGTAGCATTTGGGCCTAACATGTGTATCTCACCATTTACAGTGGTAGCAGTTGGGGGGTAGAGAGAGTGAGAAACATTAACAACATGATCATTCTTAACAAAAAAAAAAGAAAAAAACATCAATGATCAAAGGGTGCAAACTTAAAGAAATTCCGTAAATGGCTTTAATGTCTCCAGTCCGTGGGACTCATTCGTTTTGAAAAGACACCATTATGCAAAGCGTTGCCAGATTCTGCTATAAGTCTAAAATGACCGTTAAAGCACATCCATCTCTCTCTCTCTCTCTCTCTCTGTTGAGAGTCCGGAATTTGATTCCTCAAAGGCACTTCTAAGGTGAGCCATCAATAACTTCAACTTTGAGAGGCCAATAAGACAAATTGTCAAATCGACAGAAAGATGCCTGTGTGTGTCACTGTGTGAGTGTGCATTTATGGTAGGCCTGATCAATGCCCATCTCTCCTTTCTTTCTTTCAAATTGGAGGTGGGCCTCCAGGAATTTATATCTCCGACGCTTCATCATAATTCATATAGACAGTGATGGGAAGTTTTCAATAGTCCACAGGAGCTCTGAATGTGTAATTCTTCCACAATATTTTAGAAAGGTGGGCATGTATGTGTTTGTGTGTGACCATTTCTAACTTCTTAAATGTGAAGAGAATAACCCAACGTTGTGATTATCTTATCAAGGGTTGTTATGTTGCCATATAAAAGCTTGAGGGGAAACTATTATTTTATAAGCTTTTGGGGCTTATTATACCTTTTGAGTAAAGCTCACCGAAAATGCTCTGTGCTTCAATAATTGAGTAAAGCATATTTTGACCCTCTTAGATGTGTCCAGGGCTTATGCCATGAAAGTTGAAACACAACCCAGGACAAGGTGTCTCCAAATCACCTTGGAGCCCAAATATATAGATTAACTTGCATTTTAGACACTTCATACTTCATAGTATTTTGAGGGCATGCAACTCATTAACACATCTTGTTTTCATGAAAAAGGGAGGGACGTATTATAATTTGGGAGGGGCATATTTTAATTTTGCAAACTTTTAAGGCCTTTTTTTAAAAAAAAAAAAAATGGTTAGAACTATAGTCAACTTCAGTCAACCCTAATTAACTAGTTAAAACCATTAAAATAAGCTAGAATGCCATTCTTCTCTATTATTTTCTATAGTCAACTTATATGCCGTCCAGCTCATAGGGCCCACTTAGATGCAATTTTATCCATAAGTGGAGGTGGAGGTGGAGGACACACAAAAAGGTCCACTTATGTACAAGTGATATAAACAAAATCATCCCATTGTATTATCCGAGCCCTTGATATAAGCCTTAAAGTCTAATGGCATCTTAACCATATATTTTACCGAGACTCAATCCAACGGTGAGTGAATGTTTAGTAACTTTCAAATGAGGCCTGATGTCATATAATGGGATGAAAAGAGCATTAAAGTGGCTACATGGATGAAAGGTGGGCCCAGGTGGACTCCATAGTGCTGGACTGCATTTGCAGTTGCTCATAGAACATTTTCCTATTTTAATATATTTTGTAGTTAATGTGATTAATTAATTAATTATTAAAAAGGTTGTTTGCTGAGGCGTAAGCCTCATACTATGAGCAATTGGTCATGCCCCAGTGTTTTGAAACCTTGATTTGTAACACAAAATAATCCACATCTTTACCCAAAATAACAACAACAACAACAACAACAACAATAATAATAATAATAATAATAATAATAATAATAATCCACATATTATAAGCCTTCCACAAACCTAGGAGAGGTCCTAGGAATGAGGTTGTTTGAGAGGGTTGTAACGGTTTCAGTCTACTTTAACTGTCAATGTAATCCCTCTTAAACGAAGAATAAAAAAGAGAAATCTGTATAAACTGAAGAGTTATTAGGTTATGTTGAGCACACAACACTGTTAAAAGAGTAGCAGGAAAAACATGGAGTAAAAGTTAACGTTGCAAGAACCCATGTTGTTTAATTGCAATCTCAAAAGCTGCCATCCTTTCCCCTCTAGCAAATCCATTGCGATCATAAGATGATATTTCATTTATCTTTAGGTCTATACATGCCTTGACAAGCTCTTCACCAACCCTTTGAGCAGCTTCCTGTGATTGTCAACAGACAATTAAGAGTCTAGAAGCACTTACAACTAGATACCAATTCATTCTAATGACCACAAAACATTAAAAAAAAAATGACAGAGATAGAAGCAAGCAAGTTAATAAATGGGTGAATCTCACATCTACCTCCCTGAATAGTTTGTACAACCATTACATTTAGCAACAAATTAATCATGGATATAGATAAAGAAAAGATAGATCCATATATCATTCCAGTCCACAAAACCTTTATGGCTCGTTTGGACTACATAACTTGAGTTGCATGTAAACATACTACAGTTCTTGCATTTGGGTAACCTGAGTTACAAGTAAGTCTGACAGTTTTTATTTGCAACAACAGTCAACTACTGATAATTATAGGTAACCTAAGCATAGGATAACCAAGTTCCATGGGTACAGGCAGGGCCTTAGGTTTTGTTTGGTAAAATATCAAGAAATAGAGGGCCTGTTTGTTTGCATTAACATAAATAGGGTGGTTAAAAATGAAGATAAAAAAAGGTGAGTTTCTAAAAATGAGCATCAAATAGCATCTTCTTTTGATTCTAATTTCCTAAAAGATAGGTTATTTGATGTTCAATTTTTGGAAATTCACCTTTAATCTTCATTTTTAATCACCCTATGTATTTTAATTTAAACAAATAGTGCCTTAGGAGTACATATTCAAACAACTGCTGCCAGTGCTGTGTTTCCCATCTGTTGTGTAAAACCCAAAAATCAAAGATTCAACAGTTATAGGTTGTACATATAATCATTTCCTCAAGTTTTCTGGGGTGACCTGCTACTCCATGTGAAACTGCAACTTAGAAAGGATCAGGCTGGCCCAGAGTGGCAGGCCTGGCCACAACCACCCAGGTCATGTCTTTCTTTAAAATACCGGTCACCCCATGTTTTCAAATAAAGCCTCCCAACTTATGATGCCTAGATATGATACGGAGAAAAAAGGTCATTTCATTGGCCTTGTTTGGATCTTCAAATTCAGTTGCCTCCCACTCACATTATCCATCTATCTTCTAACCCATGACTCTGTTTTATCTATAATTGGTTATAACAAAGGACAAAACAACTGTGGTATCCAAATGACCCTGAGTCATGTGTAAATTGAGTTGCATGCACTCAGTTTTTGAAGAATCAATTGGCCCATTGGTAAGGCAGGGGCACAAATATTTCACAAAAAAATGAAGTATCAAATCCAATATGACAAGTAATATTGCCAGTTTTTTTAGTATCCAGGTGCCATAGCCAAGTATGTATGAACACCATGCAAGTGATCATGGCAACTGAATTGAAATGTATACTTACTGCATTGCTGCAAGAAGGATTCTCCCGAATAGATTTCTGTAAAGTGCTTCCATAGAACAAACACTTCTTGTTGTGATCATCAACTAACATGGCATACAACTGCTTCGACGAACAGAAAACAGAGAGCCTCGGCCTCACAGATGACCCATTAAACTTGCAACCCAATAAAAAAGAAAAGGAGGAAGATGATGCAGTCAATAAATACAGAATAAAATTTGCATGTGATCATTAATTATAAAATAAGTAATTGGTTATTGAGTCATATCCCAATATTTTCTTAAGTGCATGGATTTTCCATGTAAATTTTTAGATAAATTTCCTTAGGGGAACGTGAGGAGCCATTTCCATACGAAAATATTGCTATTCAATCCTTAGAGATGGCATGGTCTAACCAACTGGGACTCCAACATCGACGGGATGTTTGGACCACCCAAAAAAAAAAATCCCACCATGGCTCCATTTCACTAGCCAACCATTCACCTTTTCCTAGGAAAATCCCAGTTGCAAACAAATGGACGATGAAAGACAAAATGTACTTATTGACGATGTAACCGCTGAATTGCACAACCCTCATGTTGATTTAATAAAATTTATGGTTGTAGCTTCTCATAAATTGTCTGATTTCCAATCCTTCTAAAGAGCCAAGTTAAACAATACCAAACATAAACTTCTTGCTTAAGATTGGTAGGTGCAGTGTAGCATCATAAAAGTAACTTGGAGATAGTGGTAAAAGACGCACAAAGTAAAGCACAGCTACAGTCTATAATCTACAAGGAAGCTTTGTTAAATCTCGTAAGTTATTAAAGTCCAAATTGAGTTTTTACTTATTTTTTATATGATGATAGTATTGAATTTTTTATTCAATGAACACGAGAGCTAAGAAATTGGAATGTAAACATAAGAAAGCTCCTAATCTAATCCTTTATGAAAAACAAAACAGAATATATAGCTAGCACCCCATAAGGTTACATCAAGAGGAATAGGTGTCAGCTATCAGCTTAAAATAAAAAGAGCTCAAAACGAGAGTGTCCGAATTGGATCTAAGTTTCCCAATTGAGTCCCATTCAGGAATGATATTCATTTGTGAACTATCCATTATGAATAAAAATAAAAAATAAAAAATCCAAGATATCGAAAGCTTCATGTTAACAATTATAAACAAGATAGTTGCGGGAATCGACTGACTAATGGTGATGTCAATTTGTAGAAAAAATCATACCTTCTTCCGCAATCTAATGTTTCTAACTTTTGCACTCTCCTTTCGAGTATTTGCTCTTGCTACAATCACCAAAGGCTTTGGAAAGGAATCTGTAGGATTAAGAGGAAATAACAGTTCGTGAAGATGGTTAAATCTATCAAAGAGGCCAAACTTTAAGGAGAAAAAAAAATCCAAAAATTGTCATCAAATGATCTCCCCTTCAGTAGGAAATGATTACACATACAGCCATCATCATTGTAAATCAAATTATAGGAAACTGTGGGTCTGAACTACATCTCCACCTTGTATCATTCACTCGTCACTGCTTTACTATTCCCATTTTAGACCTAACATTACCATGACATCTGAGAAATTCAATACAGAGTATGCAAACAGGCCCAACAAGAATAGACTCATATCATTCATTCTTTTTGATCATTTAAGAACATATTTGGCTGGCACTTTCTACAGCGCCATATAGCCATAAAGTATTGGCACCACTTTTGTCAAATGGAATGAAAATAGTGTTTAACATGGCATTCTATTTAAAAAACAGATGAGATAGTACAGGAATAAAGGTTACATCAAAATAACCTAAGACCAACACATCGGAATAAAAAAATTCCCTTCAACTTACTACTATTACGGAGGGGAGCACAATGAAATGGATTTGAATTAGTTTGAAAGGGATTCAAGGCTGCAAAATTTGGAAGATGAACAACAACAGGTGCCATGCAGTTGTCTTGAGTTCACCTACAAAAACAACACACATAATTTATTTATTTTTACTTCTGAGTTAAAAGAGACACATGCTGGAACTCAAAGCTAAGGATAAAAATGATTTGAGGTCTAAGCCAGGTTCAGCCATACCCACACGGCCACACCGAATAAAGTCATCGGGCACTGCACCGGGTCTTATTCATTATAACATACAATATATGATGGGATAAGACTACGATGATGATGATTACGATGAATGTACAATATAATATTATATATATGTATATTTTCTAATATAAAACTGCATTTTAGGTATGGGTTCCAAATACATGAATCTTATTTCAAGTTCCAATAAAATAGACCATAGTAACCATACCCAGGCTTGAAAACTAATGGGTCCCAAATAAGCATCCACAGCCTATTTTCAAGGGTCAGTGACTACCCATTGCCACTCCTACACAAAACTAATGAAATCTTCTTTGAGGAATTGCATCAAACAGATAATGGCTATCTATGGGTTACAAGTTACAACTTACAAAGCTCTCAAGATCAAAATCAACAAGGGCTCTTGGAAAACCAAAACCTGGAAAATCATCATCAAAGAAGACAACAGATTAGATCTCACTGATACACAACCTACAGAAAAAGCTCAAGAACTACTTTGAAATTCACAGAGGAATTTCATCAAACACCGAGCGTGTACGGACTAGAATTAAAAAAAATAAAACAGACCCCCAACTTGGTACTATTTTGTTCCTTAATCCAGCTGGTAAATCTTGAATCGAACAAATTGGAGTCCTCAAACAATAAGTGCTTTCTACCATCTAGATGTTGGCCTGGCCCACATATCGGATAAATTACATCCGTTCATTTGGTGGGCCATCAAGTTGCATGTGATGGATGGAAATCAGATAAGAGAAGAAACACAGTTCTTGCAACACCATCGAGAAAAAAGGTGAATCTCGAGAAATCATGGCCTATGATCTGTCACGAGTCCTATCTGCCACATGTCAAACTGCTATTGGCTGCTCTCCGTACAAAGCGAGTGCACGTGAAAACACGCAAAAGATAAAACCGTAATCAATGCAGTCGTAGAAAACGTGGATACCGCCAACTCCTCGGGCGCTGCACTTTTTCGAGCCGCATCCTACGGCCCTCATTTCTTCCACGCGTGACCCATTCATTGAAATCCGGTCCGTTTAAAGGTGGGCCCATCTATTGGTAAGCTATGGACAAAGGGAAATTCTATACGCCTCACTCAAGCGTAACTTTTCTTTTAAAGGTGGGTGTGTTAGGCAAAAATAGGGGTGCATATAGAATTTTTTATTGATGAAATCCACTTCAAATGGTTGATTTGTCGCACTTCCCTTATTAAAATGATCGGGACCGTTGAATAACAAACTGTTTTTTTTTTTTTACTAATCCTTCCGGGCCTAAAGGAAAGTTAGGTGAGCACCCTGTGGCCCCTTCGTAATAGGACTAATGGACTCAACCTTTGATTTCTGAAAAAGAGGGAATCGGGCCCCTTTGTAATAGGACTAATGGCCTCAACCTTCAATTTATGAAAAAAGGGAACCGGGCCCCTTTATAATAGCAATAATGGACTCAATCTTCAATTCCTGAAAAAGAGGAAATCGGGAGTCAACACAAGACCTCTAGTTCGAAAAGAGTAGAAAACAGTGGTCCTCACCACTCGGCCAACTTATCGGGTTTTACAATCTGTTATTATCAAGGAGGCTGGGACGTAGCTTTACATATTGATTTTGGTGATTTGGTGGTGATTTACATATTGATTTTGGTGATTTGGTGGTGATGTAATTTTGTTTCATGTAGCATTGCATAAAATTGATGGTTCAGATTGAAGAAAGTGGGCCCCACGCTATCGTGATCAGAGCCGTAGGATAGAATAGGTACCGACACGAGTCGGGGTTTTGGTAGAAACTCCGCGTCAGAAGATCCAAGTCGCAGCTTCCGAAGTGCGTAAGCTGTCACAAAAATATCCGCAACATTTTCGTGATGACGCGCCAATAACACGACAATGTACGAAGCTTCCGTCGCATTTGAAACTATCGCGGTATTTTTTGGCCGCCCACGAGAAGATAACGGTTGTGGTCGTAAGTCCAGTCAAATTCACTACAATTGTAGTCAAACATGGATAGTTGATGGTAACAAGTAACACTTGATTTTGCCAAATGGACAGTTGCATTGAGATGCACCACATCCTAATTTTCTTATAGGCATTTTATGACACTCGTCAAATTGATGAGAATAAAGTTTTATTTTATCTTATCATATGTATTTGGATAAAAAAAAAATTCACCTAAATCATGTATGAAATCTGAATTTTATAGCCCCGCAACTAGGGATGGCAATGGGTCCAATTCAAATAAGTATTTAGAACCTCAATTGTATAAAGGTGAGTTTGGTGGTAGTTCTTTTTCTAGCTCTGAACATGTACGAGTTTTTTTGGCTCAATTTAGGTTGATTTCGAGTGAATTTAGGTTTCAATTGCTTCATTTTGCTTTATTTATAATTAATTTTTATATTTCCTTACTAAATAATTATACAAAATGCTTATGACTAAGTATCTTAACAACGTTAAGGCATGTTTGGTTCAACTTCCTACAATTCAAATATGCTTTCTTTCTTTTATTAAATAACTAAGCATCTTAACAATACTAAGTCCTAAATATAGCTCGTTTATAAATGCTACATTGGGATATTGATATAGGAGTGCTATTTTAACTTGAGCAACCATCATCAATCCCTTATTAAACTTAACCCCATCCGTACCTATCATGGAGTGGATCAAGTTTAGATGGGGTAGGTAGCTTCGACTTACCCCCTACTTGTATCAAACCCACTACTTAACAAAAGAATCTAGATTATCCAAGGTATCCATTTTTAGTTGCTAATCTTTTATCATTCATTTCTAAAAATTGGGCTACATACAAATTAGTTTGACTATGGCCGCCATCTAAAAGAAAAAAAAAAAAGAAGAAAAACTAATATTTAATGAAGTTAACTATTGACTTATATTGATTTTAACCTTCTATATTATGAACTTTTATATCTATTTTGTTTAACACTCTAGCCACATATCTCGTTTTGACATATCCTCATTTAAATTAAAGATGAGGATTATCATGGACACAACATAAACACGCGAAAGGATTTTACACAAAAAATAAAACGGTAGGTACAATATAATACGGTAAATTACTCTTTTTGAAATATCCGCGGATCAAATCAAGCACGCAATTGATCATAATTTTAAATCCGTTTGCATTAAATGAAGTTTAAACTGCTATAATGATTTGGATCTACTTTTAATCCAACAGACCCCACCGCAATGTGATCGAGGCAACTTTGTTTTTGGGCAGGAATCCAAGCAACTTTGCTGCAAGAAAAGGATAAGAAACGATAGAATCCAAACTCCAAGGGAGAAATTGACTGAGATGGGAGTTTTGTGTCGGGGGAATGCATATCAATCTCCTCTTCTCTCCTTAACCTTTTCCTATTGCCACATCTTGACCGTACATTTTATGGCAGAAACACGAGATGTGTCAGATCTCAGGTACTGGGCCCCACACGGACGACGGAAAGAGGAGTTAAAGATGGCGTACGTGTGCAGCACCGCCTCCCTCCATCTGCCCATTTATTGGCCTCCTTGGGACTTGCTCACAGGGCCCCAAAAATAACACAAAATCTCACTTCAGGACAGAGACCTTTTTTGAGAAAATCTCACTTCAAATCTCTCTCTTCTTCCTCTTCTCCGTTCTCTCTGCTGCTGCATCTTCTTCTTGTTCCTGTGTCCGAGAGCGAAGAAGAAGAGGATGCATGGAGGGCATTTTGGGAATTTCACTGCCTGAAGGGATCATCTAGTTCTACAGAGGGAGAGAGAGTCATGGGGGGCTGTGTATCGAGTCCGAATCGGTGCCTGTACAGGCGATCCGACTCGTCGGATCGGACTCGGAAGCGGAGGCGGAGGAGAATCCGATTCAGGAGGCGGGTTTCCACGAAGAAAATCGCTGAGTCGCCGGAATGCTCCTACAGCAATCCCGCCTTCGAGGGTCGGAATGGTAATTTCTGAGAAATCCCTGTTTTGATTTGCTGCAACTTTTTTTTTTTTTTTGGATTGGAGTTTTGTAGCATGGTGAGTTGGGTTGTGATGAATGAATTGGGAGTTTTGATCCTGTTTGGAGAATTGGGTTTCAATTGAATAGAGTTAGTGTAGCGATTTTGATTGGAGGAGTTTTGGAGTATAGAGAGTTAGATTCGAGCAAGAATGGAGTTTCTGATGTCAATTGAATAAATTGCATTTCTGTTAGGTTTGGCGAATTGTGGGGTTTGATTGAATGGAGTTTGCGTGTAGTTTTTTTCTGGGTTTGTGGAAAGTTCGGATTTTGGTGGGGAATTTTGGCACCCAAGTTGTAGCAATCGCGTTTTATCAAGTTGGAGAAAACAAATGCGGGTTTACTGAAGGTAATTTCTTCTGGGTTGGTTGGTTTTCTTGTGATTGCTGGAGTTTCTGTATTGGGTGCGCCATATAGATGAAGTTAATTGAATATATAGAGGTGTTTAGTCAAGAGATATGGGTTTTTGGATTTTCTGAAGAATTCAGGTGGGGGAGGATGTTTTTGTTGGAGGAACTGAAGCAGATGATGGTGCAATTTGGGCAGAGAATGTGGGAAATGCTTTATGGGTAGAATGGAGCTGAACTGGGGGAAAATGTAACAAAGTAGGATTGAGTGTATTAATGGGACAATCTTTTTGTTTCTTAGATCTTTTTCCAGATCAATTCATACCACAATTTTCTTGGGGATTCATTGGACTTTAAGCTTAGAGGTGTTGGGTGTTGTACTTTAGGTTCAAACATTGTTGGATCTCATGGCATGAAAAGACTGGAATTGATCACTAATGACTGTCTGGGAAGATTAAGTTTTTACAGAATTGGATCCAGCTCCTGTTTGTTTGATTTTTAACCTCCAGCTTGATTGCTTGAATTGAGAGTCTCTTCTTAACAAGTGCAAAATATGATCAGCGTTTTTAGAAGCTGTGATATTTTGACGTTTTAAATGGCACGTCCTTTATGGGTAACTATGACCGAAAGCTCCATATTTGAATCCATGAATTTTGATCAGACCAGACTCAGTGAGCAACAGTTTATGTTGATAATGATAGCTGTCCTATAACTGCTTCACTGGATATAGAAGAAAAGGTTGAGAGGAAAGATGCTTTCTTTTACTTAATTATGCCTTCTTAAAATGAAATGCTAAGTTTTCTTTGTCAAACTAAGGTGAAGGTGAGTTAAAGCTATGGTTTTGATGGTCATAATGATGCTATATGACTTTCTTTTAGAAGCAGCGGCTAAGAAATTTACTAAAATAAGATAACTGTACCGACTTAAATGCTGTCTACTAAGGTAGTGGATGACATTTTAGAGCAAAACAAAAACCATATTAAAGGGGAATAGGATGCCCTTACTAAAGCCTTAGATCTTATAACTCTTTTTGCTAGAGAATCTGCCTCTTCATCCCATTCTCTTGGGATGCCTACAAAGAAGACCTCGGAGCACACTCTTTTTTTTTCTGTAATAATGATCTCCTCCACTGTTGATGCTAATCTTCATGGCGGAGATGAAGGTTATTGAGCCCATCTAACTGCATTAATTGAGCCAGCTTCCACCATTAAGGTTTGAGGAAAAGAATTTCAAAGTACTTTTAACCATTCTATTGCTTGAATTTCAGCTTTATTTGAGTTTCCTATTCAAACAAGTCCCAAGAAGGCCTGGCCTGTCATTTTTATGGTACCCCTAATTCATTATGGACCGAGCTAACTGCATTTAATGTCTGCATATATGCGTTCAAATTGAAACTACAATCTTACTGGACTTGTGAAACCTTGTACTCACATGGTTTTCAGTGTTCAGTATGGGAGACTATGTCTCTGTAAGAACTTCTAGGTATTATTTTGTGTATAATTGAGTGCTATTTCTTATTTTTTTCTGAGCTTATGATCAAATCTCTTTTTTGTAATATGGTATTATCCACAGTAAGCATAGAGGAGTCTTGGTTTGATACTTTTTCAATACTTGAATCTGATCGTGATGATGATTTCCACAGTGTTCAGGAAGGTATGTTACATCAATCAGCATTACTTTGAAAATTTTGGATCACTCTAACGTCTAAACATAACCTTTGGTTTTGAATCTTTCAGTGTGAGGTTTCTTTGTAACTGAATCTTCTTGTTGTTGAACTATGCATGCATATTTGAATTTTGCAGATGCCATATCCCTAAATGGCTTTGATCGTGCATCTATATCCAGTATTTCATCTCTAAAGGATTCTACACATGAGGATTTTATTGGCAGCACTCCATGCACTCATTCTACTGATCCACGGCAGAAACTAGAGAAGCTTCCAGCAGAAAATTTAGCATGTGATAATATCTGCGAGTCTGGAAACAATGCAAATTCCCTGGTCTTGCACTCCAATGAAGGTGGTTTGGAAGCTAAATCTGATTGTCCTTTAAACCATGTGAAGCCTCCTGTGTCCCTTGATGAAATCTCTAGCTTCTCTGCTGATGAAGCTGCTGACAGAGATGGAGGGGGCATTTTGGAGAATTGTGGAATTCTGCCAAATGCCTGTTTGCCTTGTCTTGTTCCTACTGTCCCCCAAATTGACAAGAGAAGATCTCTAAGCCCGGATCATCAGGGCACAAGAAAGAAGCCTACCTTGAAACTTTCCTTCAAATGGAGGTCGATGGAAGGACATGCGACTCCTAGATTATGTAAGCTGACCAAATTTGTTAGGAAGTTTGACTTTTATAATTATTCATTCACAAATCAGTTCTAATGTATTGAAATGATTTGAAATCAGCTGTTGTTTTCATGAGGAACCTGTTGTGTATACGGATTTGTGCTCTTTCACTTGACTGGATTGCTTCTGAGACGAATTTCCCTTTTATGATCTGATATTGATTAAATTATTATTATTATTTTGAATGGTATATTGATGAAATTATCATTAGTCATAATCTTGATTTTCTGAAATAGTCATTCCTTTTGTTTAATTTTTCCGTATATTTTAAGGCTCATTCAGTATACGTATGAGTATCCATGCATTGTAGGGTTTGCAGCACTCTTAAATCTGTCTTCCTGTTCATTATTCTTTTCCAGAATTTGTGAAAATCCTTTCTAGAGACTGCTTTCACTGATGCAGCAAAGTTATTCTAATGGTTTCTACCAATAAAATTAAATCAGAAGTAAGGCATTTTTCATAGGATATAACTTGTACTGACCTGCGATTGGATGAGCACATATTGCATTTTGCCGTCATTGATGTGCCTAAAGTACCTGGAGATTGTACATCCTGTTTGACAACTACATTTATTTCTGATCTGCAGTCTGCAAAACATCATCATGCTTATTTTGTCCTCCTTCATGTTTCTAAAGCTTTTGGGATTATCATATTGATATGTTGGTACAAGTGTAGAACCTAACTTTTAATCGTTGATGTTGTAGTCTGGATATACATTGAGGAATACATATGCTTTAGCTTATCCGCTTTTCATCATTATTTCAGTCTCTTCACGGAGTTTTGTGGAAAGACCAAGAGCAGGTTCCCAAGTTCCATTCTGCCCAATTGAGAAACGAATGATGGATTGCTGGTCGCATATTGAGCCTAACACATTTAAAGTTCGAGCAGAAAATTATTTCAGGTATGCAAATAGTTTCAAGGCGGTTGCAAAATTTTTTTTTTTTCCTGTCAGTTTTTATTTTGGTTTATCGGCATTTTGATATCACTGGAAGTGTTGCACTATGAAATAGATTTCACCATTAAAATAGAGTGTTCATGTATGTGTGTTATCTTTCGCTACCCAAAACTCATTTTCAGCTTAATTTGCATGGCAGGGATAAAAAGAAAGAATCTGCTTCAAACTATGCTGCATACTATCCATTTGGTGTTGATGTCTTCTTATGTCAAAGGAAAATTCCTCACATTGCTCGGTTTGTGGAACTTCCTAGTATTGATTCATTTGGAACGTTACCTCCCATTCTTGTAGTAAATGTTCAGGTATTATTCCTGTATTTCCATTACTATATTGGTCACTGAGTTTTATGCTCATGTCAGGGAAATATGAGTGGGTTTGTGGATAATAGCCTTCTGATGGAATTATGTTTAAGCCAGACTGCCTTTTGACATGAACTAATAAAATGTGATAATAAATTTGCAATGTTGGGTATCCCAAATGATAAAGAGATAAGTGACCTTTGGACCTTTAGATCTTGATCTTTGGAAATGGAACAGATGAGGCACATCATGGAACCGTAAAGTAATTATTGCTTTTGAAACAGAATGTAAACAGGATATATTCAAGATAGGATATAGTTAAGAAATTACATGATCCACCCATGCATCAATCCTTGAGTGTTGAGTGGAGACATGTGGAGCACTTGTTTTTTCAATCCAGACTGTTAATAGTAAGGCGACTTTAACTGTATGAGTAGGCTGTGCCACCAGGAACACTGTTGATTGGTGATCTTCAAATGAACGTCCATGAATGTAATGAAAGAGAAAACAGTTCACATCCTATGGACAAAAAGGCAAAAAAAGTATGGCAGGCTCTTCTGGACTAGTTTAGTTTTAGGGCATGGTCTATATTCATCATGTGACCCAACATATGAACAGCTTAAACCAGTGAAGCTGGTGCCCAGAACTAAGATTGAACTTGTACATGACCTTTTACATCAATCTTGTACAAGGTCATGTACTGACATCTTGACTTTGTACATGACGTACAAAGTCAAGATTGAACTCTCTTATTTCTAAAAATAGTAATAAATTCTCATACTACACAGCTTTCAATCAACAATAGTATAATTCATCATATATAGAACTTTTCTAAAATATTTAATTATTTGAATCTAGAAAATGCATCCAATGGATTATGGAAAGGTCACTTAATGTTTTCATTTTCTTTGGATTGAACCAGGAATCAATAGCTTAGTTTTGCTCCTACTGCCAGGGTTCATACAACTTTTCTAAAATATTCAGTTATTTTAATTTAGAAAATGCCTCCAATGGATTATGGAAAACGGTCACTTAACGTTTTCATTTTCTTGGGATTGAACTAGGATTAAGTATTTCTATTTCAGATGGCAGTAAGAGAAGTTTGTGCTATCTGCAGGTTCCACTGTATCCTGCTGCAATCTTTCAGAGTGAAACTGATGGGGAAGGGATGAGTTTTGTTTTGTATTTTAGGCTTTCTGAAAGTTATTCAAAAGAACTTCCGCTTCATTTCCAGGATGCTATCAAAGTAAGTTGAAGTTACTATCTCACAATTCTTGGTTTCTGTATCATGTGCCATGATCTATTGGAAAAGCCATTTTTTATTCAATAATTGTACCTTACAGATGCCCCTGTTAATATGGGTGAGAATATGGTAGTTTCTCTCTCTATATCCAGATACTTTTTCTTTGAAAAAAAAAAAAAAAAAACCTAATGGCCTTTTGCTCTACCATTTCACATATGTCAGAAGTCACTGCTAATCTACTATTTATTCAGAAGTTTTTGTTCGTGTTTCTTTTGAAACAGAGGTTAATCGATGATGAAGTAGAGAAGGTTAAAGGTTTTCCCTTGGATACAATTGTACCCTTCCGCGAAAGATTAAAGATATTGGGCCGTGTTGCAAATATAGATGATCTTCACTTAGGTGCAACTGAGAGAAAGTTAATGCATGCTTACAATGAAAAGCCAGTTCTTTCTCGTCCTCAACATCAATTTTACTCGGTATGTTTATCTTCCGGTGATCATATTTTTTCATTGCCCTTCCCTTTTTTTTAATACAGTCCTCCCTGATCTGAATGCCACTCCAATCTTGAATTTGGTTTCTAAAATTCGTGCTTCTGTCCAAATGGCATTTGAGTCACTTTGATCGTCCTCACAGTTACAATAAGTCTATTTTTTTAATCAGTTACAATAAATTAATTTTCTGCCCCCTTCTTATGATGTTATCTTCATGATATTTGTGAGTGTTTCTATAATACATCAACTTTATTTTTTAAAAAGACATACATATTTTGAAAGATTAGCTACAGCTGGAGCATTTAGATTAATACTGTATTGTGGAAATTCATTTAAGCTGTAGTTCTCTTTTGATGTTTGGCTTTATTTTCTGCCTATCAACTTAATGAACTGCTATATCATATGTACAGATCTTTTCCTGTTTCACTAAAGTTATCATCTTGTTGCTTTTTAAAGAAGGTAAAGAAGAAGAAGAAGAATAAGAAGAGAACTTTCTAATATATGTTGGAATTCATGTTGGAGTTGTGACAAAAGTTTTATGCCAGCTGTCAACCTACTTGACACAATCCTCCAGTGGGGTTGGGACTGGCAGGTACAACAAACTGGCAGAGTGAGACATAACTCTATATATCCAATAAAAAAGACAAAAGGCAAAATACAGAAACAGAAATAAAGCTCTACAATGTGAGCAGTCATTGGAGCATAGAATAATATAAACAAGAAACAAAATTCAAGACAAATACGGTGATCATTTCTTGTCAATGAGCCACTGATTTTCTCCATGCTCGGAACTGAAATCCCACTTACTGTTTCCTCAAACAGCAATACATAGATAGCATGCATGAAATATGCAATGGTTTTTGGTAGAATGAATTATACAAAGGTTGAAGTGGAATATGCTTTGATGCCTAGATATGGATATGGATACGGACACTGAGACGGGGATTGGGGATATGACTCCTCACTTTCGAAAATCTAAGATATGGATACAGATACGAGTGTCCTATTTTTTCTTTAGATCACTTTTGAATCAATGAAATTATCATTGCTTTCGTCCCTTTTTAGCAATTTTTATGGTGAGAAGTAAAAATATTAAAAACGTTATATGAAATAAAGGACTTTATAAGTAGGATATGTTAAACTTGTTCCCTAGGAAGTATCGGTGCAGTATCATGTACCAATACCGGTGTCGTATCGGTCCAATGCAAATACGTTGGGCTTTAACAAGTATCCGGGTATCATAGGGAATATGGCAATTTCTTTTCTAAAGAAACACGTTGATAGCATCGAAGTTTACAGAAGTAAGTAATCACCACTTATTCCACAGCTGTTAAAAAGATCTGAATGTACCAAGTAAAATGCTAACTTTAACAAATCTGTGAGATCTTCTCCAGTTATTGTGAAAAGTCCTTTATGTACTGAACCTAACCAGGATTCTTTAATCACAACGGTGACATAGATGAACACTAGTCTGAGCTATGATTGCCATGAATTCATTTTTAATTCTTTGATCAAGACTGGATCTTGTAGTCAAGAATCACAAAAATCAAAACGAGATAAGGGTTTATGCATATCCATGCTTGAACTTGAATGGCTTGGATCTTCAATATGATGGCCCTGATCTTCTTCAATACACCCCTGCCTTATGGCGAGATGATGTCTTCCTCTTTGCCGAGGTGAGAGGGATGGTAGGGTACGCCCAGCCTTATTTATTTATTTTTTTCCATGAGGTTTCCTAATCTATCAAAGTTTACAAACTGTATAGTTTTTTTATTTTATTTTATTGCCATGTGTTTTTCTATTGCCATGTGGAGTTTGAAACTAATTCAGAAATATTTAACCAAGGTTTAAATTAGAGTCCAAGTTTTAGGAAAACAGTGTTCTATTTGTCTTCATGTGGTCCCCACTATGGTTCCGAGGACCACTCAAAGTAAGATTCCCATCCCACTATGGTCGTGAGAACCAATCAAAGAAAGATTCACATCCCACAAGCAAAACCTAGATGTGTGTATCTTTTTACAGTTATCGGCATTCTCTGTCATCAATGTACTCACTCTTCTATGCTATTTCAAGTATTTTTATCTATATTGCAATGAATTATGAATTGCTTACTCATATCATGTTTGACTAAGCCTGTTGCTTGCATTTCTGCATTTTTATAGGGAGAGAACTATTTTGAGATTGATCTGGATATGCATAGATTCAGTTACATATCCCGTAAAGGGTTTGAAGTATTTCAAGACAGATTGAAGTCTTGTATTTTGGATGTTGGCTTGACGATACAGGTATGCTATCTTTAGTCAAGACATTTTCTACAAAACAGTTAATTTTTGCGTGCTCATATCAATTTAATGATCCATAGATGAGTGATATTCTATTCTACATGGAATAGTTCCTTTCCTTAAGAGGGAACTTTTTATGGGGCCTACATTTGTGCATGCCTATCATGGGGAAAAAAGATGAGGAGGGATAGATTGGGTAGGGCCAAGTGTAGATTAGGGTCTGAGAAAAATTACCCCAATCAAATTATACTAACCCCTGATTTGGGGGCCTTAACAAGTTTCAATCCTCCTGAGATAAAGTGATTTCTTTGTTTTCTGAACCCAATGTGAAATATTAGCCTGCAGAGAGTCATATTGAGGTGAGAGTCTCTATTCGGAGGGGTAGGCATAATTGAAGGTTTCAATTCATCATAGATGGGCGGCCTCATTAAAAGTTCCTTTTTCTTTTCTTTTTTCTTTTTCCTTTAAAAAAAAAGAGAAGAGGAACTACTCCTGAAAATGTTCTCTTCCATATATTGAATCAATGCATGCAATTTGATGAGACAGGGAAACAAATCTGAAGAATTGCCAGAGCAGATCTTATGTTGTGTGCGGCTGAATGGGATCGACCGTGCCAATTACCGACAGCTGGCAATGACTAGTGCGGAAATCTAGAGACATGGAGCTCAATAGATGTTCAGACATGTAATTTAACTAATAATAATCTAAATCAAGCTTTTCTACGTAGAAACCATGAACTATCCTACGATGAAATGGGATCGTGTCTTCTCCTTGGAAGATAGTGATTCCATCCTACACAAGTTTGATGGGGTATTTTTATCTCTGATGTGGGAGACAAGTTTCAATGCTGGATCATCCACCTCCTGGCCGTGGCAGCTGCACACCTGAGGCAGAAGGATCTCTATAACATTGCACAAGGAGTCCAAAATCACTGCATCATGGGTAGCAAGATGGGAAGCTTGAATAAAGCCAAGGCAAGCACACAAGGAAATAAAATATTTCCATGGCCCCTCATGTTAAAAAAATGTGGTGGTGATTCTTCCTTGGTTACCATTCAGAAGACGGCATTGTATCCCAAGGTTAAGCAAAGCGATATCCCAAAAAAACAGAAGAAAAAAAGAGGAGGAATAATTCATGTATCTGGATATACCAAAAAGTGCAGTGTCTCCCTTTGATTGGGACTCTGCTCAAATGTCACACTCGCCAAGTGATATTTACTGTTTATTCATACAGTGCAGATGACATGATTTAACTCAATCTATTCATTTAATCATTTCCAATTGTTACTGTTCAGTCCACCTATGCCTATGGGCATGTCACCATTATCTTTTTGAAAGAGTTGGAATGGGAGCCACTGTGTGGGTTTTCTTGCAGATATAGCCGGATTTTGTGCTTAATTTCTCGTAGAAAATTATGCTGTCCTGGTTTGCTTCTAGGGATGAGTAGCTTGGATGGCATTATCTTTTAGATCATTGGTAGAGAGGGCCAACCGAGCCTTTGATAAATGATAATGATGGAGAAGAGAAGATGAACATTGACAGGTTCAACAAGCAAGCTATGGGCGAGCTCTATGAGCATGGATACTATTAGGGATAAGTTGAGGGGCAGGTCATCGTTTCCTTTTTATATACCCTCCCCGTCTCCCCTTATATTAGATTTTTCCAGAGCAGGTGAAGATAATTGCATCATTTACATCCCAACCACAAACTCCACGTTTCCCAATTCGATTGTTTGCTAGGTAAGCCCCACCAATAGTTCTCACGGTAGCTCGGTGAGAACTAGTTTATTTACTGTACAGAAAATCCGTAAGCTATATTTTACATATGAGATTTTTTTTTTTTCTGAAGCCTGAACCCTCCTCCTTTAATCTAACTTACACTGGAATCTACTCACCTCGTACCTGCCTGCCCGCCCTTACTTCATTATAGAACTCATTTGTAAGTTTGTTTAGTTAAATTAGGTTGGATTCAGGCATAGTTATTTTTATTATTCAATATTTGATTTGGTGGGCTGGTCTGGATTTTCAACGATCTTTTCTGTTATTTTGCCTGGGAGCTAGGGAGCTTTCAGACCTGGATCTTAGATGGCAGACCCAAGCCAACAGCTCCACTTAAGGTTTGGAGATGGCAATATTATGCAGGTAGCTTGGTCTTGAATAAACTCCACCAGTTTACCGTCCGTCGCAAGTCCGGATGGAGAGTTCAGTTTTGAGATACTGTTCCTTGATGGTCATGTGGCCGACCCCAACATAATTGGGATAAGGCTTTGATGACGATGATGGTGGTGATCCTAAATCATTGTCATCCCACCTTTGCAGATGCAGAATGTGGAAGCAAGACGCCCACAAGTGGGTCCACAGTCCATTTTGGAATCTCCGATGTCAAGAGGATGTCCTATACATAAAACTAGTTTAAGTTTTACCCCATCTAATCAGAGACCACAACCGATATCATCATGCAGCAAGAGAATCATCAATCCAGGTTCTGCAAGCAAAATGTTCTACTTCCCTTTATAAACCAATGTTAATATACAGCTACAGGACACTTGCAGCTATGCATTTCTAACTCTAGTGATTTCATGGACACGAACTGATACCCTATGATGAACACACTTTGCAACTCTTCCGACAAAACCCATAGGATTTTGGAGAACCCACCATGTATAAAGGATTCTTTTGGCACTCACCGGCCGCAGCCCATTGGGGGCAGTGCACATCATCGTCCACACATTCTCCACTTGCACTGCTCTTTACTGGAACATCGAAGGACCTAACGTGAATCCATTTCGTTGCAGACCACTTCTCACCCTCAATAACAGGGCAGCTTCCATGCAAGCTGTTTGTATCAGTGGATGCATCTGGATGAAGACTGAAGAATAGCAATGCATCTCCCTTCCTGGGCTTAACTGTAGATAGAGAAAAAGAAAACATGATATAATATGGAATAATCTTTCGGCTTGGACTTGCATGAGGATGCATGAAAGAAAGCAACATAAATTCTGTGAACGAGGGTTTGATGGTTATTCTTTTGCAACGCGTGGCCATACATGAGACATTTTAATTTTTTCAATTCTAAAAAATTATATTTTGTTACTGGACACAATAATTTTTTATATAATCATTAGAGCAGATTGAGCCATATCGGAATCACACCATGGATACTCTACTCATATACTATTGGCTGAATAAGATCTTGGTATTTTAGCCTAATTCAAACATAAAAGCTGATTGGATTTGCAATATCAGGTTATAAAGCTTCATAGTTCTTTATGCCATAATATAATTTTCATGGGTACTTTAGTCAGATGTATTTTAATCAACCCTTTCAGTGTCCCAACAGTTTAAAATAGATGGCTGAAATCTACCATAGAAATAAGGGAGTAGACCATACACCATTGAGACAAATTTGTAGAGTACTCATGCTGCTTCAATAATCAAAACAGTATTGGTCATCTATCTCATATGAATGGGCACTGTCAAAACAAAGAGTTACTTGTGGCGTTTTTTAATCAACTAAACATTACATATTTGTGGCCTATAATTGAACTGGAAAAAAAAAATGAGACATTAGCAGAAATATGACTATAAAGTTAGAGAATGAGCCTACATGACCTCTCCCTCAATCATGTAATACCTGCATAGCCTCCTCCTTTGGCACAGTCAGACAACGTATCATCCTTTCGTTGAGAGTCTTTGGCCTGTGGACAATGATCTTACATTAATAGATGAGTTTCTCAAAGATAAATACTAAAAAAAAAAAACACCCACAAAAATGATTTTACCTTTGAATGAGGGAAAACGGTCTCGCCTCCCATTTCAACATTAGATAAGTACATTAGAACTGTGGCTATCCGATGCCCACCTAATTCTTGATTAGCTTTGTCTTGGAAATAGTCGAAGTGTGGTTCGTACTTCTGCCCATGCTCATAATGTAGTATCTGAATGGACTCGCCATTTTCTGATTACAACCATGGTATTCAAAGTAAGACATTAAAATTGAACAGGAGTTCATAAATTAATAGGAGCTATAGAGTTACCTTCCGGAAGGAAGGTCCAAGCAGCAATTCTACGTTCGATGCTCCCAACAATTTCATCCTTGAAAGGAAAAATGAAATGAAAACATGTAAATTGTTTGAGCTTACAATGAGTTAAATATTAAATATATTAAACAAAATGGCCTGAAGATACTGAAAACTGATAAAAATGAAAGAATGCAAAAGGGCAATCTCTAGCTTTGAAAACTCTAAACATTCACAAATTACACTCATGTTGACATAGCAAACCACATATGACAAGTCAAAAACTGCATCCAAACTCACAAAAATTCACATAGCCAACCTATGCTGGAATATGGACTTCATCGCATATTATTGTAAGAAATATCCAAGTATCATTATCTCTGCTTTATATAATTAGAAAGCCCACGCAAAAGGAAAGTCCAAAATGAGCTTCTCAGAAAGAAGCTTTAAGTAGCATTAGAACTCAACGGTCTCTTGTTTATTTCCATGCTAAATTATTAATACTAGTAAGAATTGGAAGTAAATTGGAAGGATCTGTAAGAACTTGGGATTTCCATGGGACTAATGATCAGAAGCTTTGTTGGGCTTACTGTTATTGTCCAAAGAGGTACAAAAGACTTGAGTATACAAAACCTGAAAGACATAGGCACACAGGCAAGGCGAGGAGAGAACTCGAGTACCTTTTACTTCTCCATTATCTCATTTAGTGTTGGCTGAAAAATTCCACCCCTCTCAAAGCTTGTGGAATATATATATATATATATATATATGAAAATATTCATGCGCATCTATCCCTCACCATATTACGGTGAGGGAAAACATAGTGGGGCCAACTTTATGATCCATCCAAACCATCCACGCACATGGGACCCTTGAATTACACCGGAGCCATTGAGTTTTCACTAATCCAAATGGATTGAACCATTGGATCGAGGGTCAGATTTTTTCTTTAATATAAAGTCATTAAATTTGTGGGACATGGATGAAGGGGTTAGAGGCATGGGAATGACTCCAAACTTGATATATGCGCTTATCCAAAATGTCTCTTTCCATCCCCCCCTCCCAAGTCCCATGATCAGTAGGGCTCTAGGTGGGCCCAGTCAAGTTTGTCTCTCACCATATGATGAGGGATGGATTCCCCATATAAAGACATATCTTTTTATCTTTAGCTTCATTGTCAAAGAGAAATCAGCACGAAGTTAGCAATGGTTTTGCTTCACATAACAGTCTTAGTAGTAACAGCACCAAAACTCCACTAAAAACCCCTATGATATAACTAGTATCATTTTCTTTAGGTTATATTTTACTCTATAACAGTCCAAAACAATCTGAAACCATTTGAAAGTTTAGTGTTTCTTTAGATTTGAAGCTGCTAGGTGACTTCTCCATTTCCAGAAGCAATAAAAAAAAGAAGAAAAATCAATACTACATTATGATTTCTCCTATCACTATAACGGCCATGAAACTGAAAATTAGACCAACATCTTTTTCACAATAACAATACATGACTGCATAAAAATGCTGTGAAATGTTGGAATGCAAGGCTCGTTGAAGCACGAGCAATTGCCATTTTAGCATTTCATTTTGATCAGATGAAACCAAAACAAGGAGGCACAGTTCTCAGGCTTGAGATGTGATCAAGCAAAGACATCAAACATAATATGATCAGATTCAATGATCAAAACATGACATTCAAGATAAAATTAGGCAAAAAAAAAAAAAAAAAAAACCAAGAACCATCTATCTAATTCACACTTGCACCATAAAAAACAGGTACCCAATTCAAATCAATGGCCAAATTCGTCTTACCTGGTGCTTATTGAGGAACATCCCGGAGCTCGTCCGCACCTCGCTCATTATACTCTTCCCTGAATCATTGTCTGCAACCATTGATTTCTCCAGCTTGTCCTTTGCCTGTTCTCCAAAACAGACACCACCTCCAAGTTACAAATCTCTAGCATTCCAATTGAGTTATAATTCAAGAGGGAACAGTTCCATTTCCATATCTTAAAACAAAGAACATTTTTTCATGGGCCCACATGGTTGAACACTAGCAATCACATGGATGAACACCAATTGCTAGTGTCAGCCACTTGGGCTAGACCAGAAATAGCCCCATCTAGTTCCAACCGTTCAAAATGGTCCAATCTTCTATTTTCAAAATCCAACGGTCTAAATTAATCTGATGGGTGTCAATACATGGAGGGGTAGTTGCATGAGTTCCCCCAACCCATTAGAATTCCAGTAACTTTCTTTCATTGAAAACTCTCACATTTCAATTACAGGTTTTAGGGTTTCTCACTCTGATCCAAAAGAGAAAAACAGAGGAAGTGCTTACCAAGTTAATGAGGTGATCACACTCATCATCTGAGAGAAACCCAGTATACAAGAAAGCCCTAATACGCCAAACAGCAGGTACCCAAGAAGAATCAAGATTGAGGGGGGAGAAAATGAAAAAAGGAAATCAAAAGAGACTACGAGTTCTGGGTTCTGGGTTCTGACCTTGGATGCCAAGACAGTTGGGTGACTCGAGTGGGATCGAAAGCTGACGACGGAGAAGTGGTTTTCTTCAGCGTCAGATGCGATTGGAACCTGCAAAAAAGAAAAAAGGGGTAAGAAAACGCAAATGGGTGTGATTCAGATTCAAAGAAAATGCAATTTCAATTGAAATTGAGATAGATGGAGAAGAGAGAGAGAGAGAGAGAGAGAGAGAGAGAGAGAGAGAGAAGAAAGAGATGTGGGGATTTGATTACTTGTTTTCTGCGAGAAAGCGAGAGATGTGAAAGGAGTGAGAGGAGGGAGAAAAGGAGAGAAGGAGGAAGAGGGAGAGAGGAAGAATAACTCCAAAATCCATTTTTTTTCAGAAGCACAAGGAAAACAGAGAGCTTGCAAATGCAACAAGGAGGAGGAGGACGAAGAAAGATTGCAACGGGTTCATTTGCTAGTCTGGCACAAATAAAACGCTTGGGTTGACTCGCTCGCCCACCGTTTCCCACACACTATGTGCGACCCTAACTTAGAATTCCCTCTCAGTGGACTGGAGGTAAGGGAAAATTCCAAATGATACTTTTAGTTTTTATCTTGATTCAAAAACAGGGCACAAGTTTTTGCAAGATTTCTCAAATTAATCTCTAAGCCTTTTGGTAAATTCTCAATTAAAGACATTCCGTTATTTAAAGGTATTTTATAACGACCTTTTTCTCAATATTTTAAAAATACCTAAATTACCTTTCATTTAAACCCGTGGCATGGTTTTTGGCAGCCATTACAAGCAGCTGATTACTGTGGGACTTTGGTTGTCTTTAATCACGGTGAAGATGCAGGTGAAGGAAATGAGGAAAATATAGAGGAAGTGGAAGAGATTTTTATTTCAATGAAAGGAGTTTTTTAGTAGGTTAGATTCCATTTTCAACCTTCCTTTAATATGTTCCATGGCTATAAATTGGTCGTGCTAGTTTGTGTGATGCCAAAGAAGAAGTAAGAAGGGGAAACACGGGTTTCTCTTCCACTGAATGCAAGTATGACAAGAATGTTAGAATCGAGGATGATAGAATCGTTTTCTATTTTGTTCAGAAAAGATAAGAGAAAAATAGGCACTTTCTACAGACCTTTTCATTTCTGTAAAAATGGGTCTGCACAATAATGCCGTAATTAGAGTTAGCCATGGTTTTATACTGGTAATGATGTTTTTCTAGCCATGGTTTTATATTTTGATCATGATTTCCCCCCTTTTCTTCCCTCGTTTGCTCGACATGCCACTTACTTCGACAGAAAGGCTTTTTCTTCCGTCGACAAAGATAAAACCATGATCTTTCCATTATGACAAGCACATTGCTTATTACTAATTGAGTGAAGACACGGTATATTGATCATGACATTTAAAAAAGTGATAAATACTCCTTTTGGTTTATTGCATCAACATGATAATATTTTAGTCAAATGATTCATACTTCGGCCTGATTTTAAGAAAATAATATGATAGTTAAATTTGAAGAAAAAGGTTTAGATGACCTATTTTCAAAGCTTAGATATATGTTTCTTGTTGATGTTAAGAGGCTTAAAATAGAATATGACACAAATAAGGAGATCATGACATTTAAAAAAGTGATTAATGCTCCTTTTGGTTTATTGTATCAACAAGATAATATTTTTAGTCAAATGATTCATACTTTGGCCTGATTTTAAGAAAATAATATGATAGTTAAATTTGAAGAAAAAAGGTTTAGATGACCTATTTTCGAAGCTTAGATATATGTTTCTTGTTGATGTTGAAAGGCTTAAAATAGAATATGACACAAATAAGGAGAACATATTTATTTTAAATGGACATCGTAAATGCATGAAAGAGCGGTAACGAACATAAGAATTGAAATAAATGTGAATCTCGATTTATGTTTGATTGCTTCAAGAGATAATCTCTAGCAATGATTTTTTTTTTTTAGAATTTGTTTGTATGTATTAAAATACATAGAAATTGGATAGACAGACACTAATACTTAATGAACAAACAAAGTAAGCAAAAGAATGATGATTTAAGTTGTTGGTGACTTGGTGGCACTCTTTATTAGGTCATAATATCAGACATGTAAAGTTATTTCGGTTTAGAACTCAATTCGTTAATAGATTAAAATATTAAACCTACTTAAAATTTTCATAATCTTATCACCAAGTGCAAATTGTATGAAAACTTCGACTTGGGCATCAAAACAATAGCCTAAAATCCTAAACAATAGCCTAAAATCCTAGATTTCAAACTTAGTGTCACTTGTAAATTACAAATAAACCTACAGATAAAAAGATATATTGACACGTAAACTACAACCCCGAATTGCAAATTACAATCGGGGAACCATATAAATCTGAGCATACATGATGTGCAGCTCCCTTCTTCCTTGTGTCTTTTTTGAAATGCAATTAAGATCAGGGTCCAGATTCAACAAACTAAATCAGATGGTACAGATGGTTAAGAATTGTCCATGATGTGCAGTGTGGGTCGTCAACTGCTTGACCAGTCCAAAATTTCTAGATTAGTTGGTGGAAGCCTAACACAGAAACGTGGGGCATGGTAAACCTGTGAGCTAAAGAACCTGGGATGTCTAGAAGCGGCGCACAATGTCTTTTTGCTTGGATTCTCTCTTCCTTTTTAAGACTTTTTGGTTGTTTTTGATTGAAGACCGTTGAAGTCACAAAAACCCAAAACAAACGACAACTACAGTGTTTGGCACCTCATCCACAATTGATGTGATCCAGACCGTTGGTGATTGATTTGATGACCACATATCCTATGGCCTATGCTTGGAACCCAAAAATTGATTGGTGTTCATGTAACCCAAAATTTTGGGCAGCTGACCTTACCCAAGTCAACCCAAGTCAACTCGATTTTAATTTTTATTATCTTCTTTTTGCTGCATCCAGTTGCAGTGGTGTCGAGACATGGGATTTATCCCTCTGCTTTTCAATGAAACTTTTTATGTGATGCCTGTTTTCGAGAGGTAAAATAATATATATGTGAAAAGATAATAAATTTATTTACTTTTTTCACATTTGGTTGGCTGCAATAAATAAAAATAAAAAGTCTTAGACGCCAAAAAAGATTTAATTATAGTTTATTAACAGTCAAAGAAATTTACCTTACAAAACACGAATTTAAGTCTTTACTTTACTGGCCAAAATCGTGATTTCTATATTGGCTCCAAAAGTTTAATAGTCAACAGTCCAATCGGTTTGTTACACAGTCGATCCAATGGTCCAGTAAATTCGGATCAAACAGAAAGTTGGTGGACATGTGCAATTCAGGGAAGTGTGTTTTGTCCATTTAGATGGACCAAGGGTCGGCCCTACAAGCGTGAGTTTACGGAATTTTATCTTAAGCTCACACTTAGGAGAACCTTTGCCTATATATATAATATATATATATATATATATATATAGGCAAAGGTTCATATATATAAGAAGATGCTCCCATGAGAGTAACTTTCATAATACTGTAAGAGTAAGGGGTGGGGGCCCTCACATTTAGGACTCCCACAGTATCGTGAGAGTTTTTCTCATAAGAGCATTTCTCACCTTATTATGAGAGCTAAGGTGGGCCCCCTCACATTTAAGTTATTGGTATTGGATATTAATGTGAGGGTTAGGAGGCTGGGTGGGGGCCCTCACATCCATATCTAATGCCAATAACTTAAATGTGAGAGCCTCCACCCCTTTATATATAGGAAGATGCTCTTGTGAGAGATATCTCTCACCTTAAATGAGAGATTGGGTGGAGGCTCTTACATCCATATCCAATGCCAACAACTTAAATGTGAGCGCCCCCATATATATAGGGAGATGCTCCCATGAGAGATATTTTCACCTTAAATGAGAGATCGGGTGGGGGCTCTCACATCTACATCTACATCCACATCCACATCCACATCCAATGACAACAACTTAAATGTGAGCACCTCTACCCCTTACACATATATATATATATATATATATATGGAGATGCTCCTATGAGAGATATCTCTCACCTTAAATGAAAGATTGAGTGGGGGCCCTCATGAGAGATCTCTCACCTTAAATGAGAGATTGGGTGGGGGCCCTCACATTCATATCCAATGCCAATAACTTAAATGTGAGCACCCCCACCCCTTATATATATATATAGAGGCTCCTATGAGAGATATCTCTCACCTCAAATGAGAGATTGGGTAAAGGCCCTCACATCCATATCTAATGCCAGAAACTTAAATGTGAATGCTCCCACCCCTTATATATATATATATATATATATATAGGGAGATGCTCCTATGAAGGATATTTTTTACTTAAATGAGAGATTGGGTGGGGCCCTCACATCCATATCCAATGCCAACAACTTAAATGTGAGTGCCCCCCACCCCTATCTCTCATAGAAAGGTGAGAAATGCTCACACACACACATCTAAAATGGGGTGGTTTTGCCCCTTTAGACTTGTCCAATTAAATGATGCCACCTTACGTTAATATGCCACCTCATATTTATCAACTTATTTTGAATACACGTATTTTTAGGAGATATTCTCTCCTTTATCTTTGTGCTTCCAATCCCTATTTTCGCTCCACTTTTTTCCTCCTTTATATTTTATCATGCCCATGCTCATCAAGATGATACTCCAAATCAATACCATTATGTAATCTTTCTTAAATAAATAAAAGGCTGAATTTAAAGATCTTGGAAAAAGTCATAAATAGATAATTTTATAATAAATGAAACTTTTAGTATGATTTACTTGATTATAATTAGGCAATGTCATCTAGTATCAGTAGGGCCCTTCTATGATGAGCCTACTTCGTGATCTCCAAATTTTGACTTTTATTTTTTTTTAAATGATGATAATGATTTTGATGGGCATCTATATTTAAAATAATATTGGTTTGTTATACTTTGATTATAGTATGATGGAATGTACACAATAAAGGAAAGAAGTGAAAGTGAGATAAGAGAATATAGGGATGGGAAAAGTAAAGGCGAGAAAGTAGGGGTGTAGGCGTTTAAATAGAGAAGAAATAAAGGAGATTTTGAAACTTTAAATTCTTTATATGCATTTAACTTGATGATGACATGTGTTTTACTTTTATAGGCTTAGAAAAGGGGTGTTTTATTGTGAAAAGTGCCTAGGGAGTTTTGTAGTGCTCCTCATTATATATATTAAAGCAAAGGGGGAGGTGGGCTGCGAGAGGTGCCACCTCATCTGTAAAAAGTCTTTCCTTTCAAAGAAATATGTACAAAAAACCCACATTGTTTTAAGGTGCCATCTCACTTTGGGCTACTGTTTCTCTCCTAAAACCTCTCTCATAAGAGATTTTTATTAACATTTGAATTTGTGTCCTATTTCTTGCCATTATCCAAATTATAAGCAACTCTTTATTGTCAGTTTGTTTCCTTTTCCTTAGATTTTCAACCATCAATGGGTCCCATGTTAAATATGTTTTGTGGGCCCTACTAATGAATGAAATCCAAACTGTTGCTCCTTTACTCTCCTTTCAGTTTTTTTCCCTAAATGGACGGATCTAGTAGTGGGCACCGGTTTGTATTAAATATATTTCAAGATTGGACTCCAGTATTGGATGAAATCCCAATGACCTTTCTTAACTCCTTTTTTTCTAAGAGTGGGCCCCACTGCTGGAGAGAGGCAAGCCTGTTGGTCGTCGTTTGATTTCTTAATGGATGCAAATCAATTAGTGGGCCCCGCACATTGAACTTGTTTCTGCAGTGGGACCCACTCATGGATTATGCATAGATATTAATAATCTAGGTCAATATGTATCCGTAGTGGGCAATCAGACTGGGTTGGTATCATACACAAGCTTAATTTCTTTGATAATTGTTAGAATGTGATTTGTGTGCATATGAGTTAGAACTATTAGAAAAATATTATGATGACTCATATCTATATCCACGATCACTCATCCCATGCAGTGTACATCTTTTATGTTTTTTTTCTTTTCTTACACTTGTTCGCCCCCCTCTCTTTCAATTATCTTTCTTACACTATCAATTATCTGTGGGGGACAACTGTTCTATCACTATAAATCCAGATGTGAAGTGTGGCCCATTGAGGATGAAATCATTTGATTTTCATTTCCTTTCCTCTTATCTTCCCTTTTTTATTCTTTTGATGCAGAGGCATCAGTGGGTTCCACACGTTAAAAAATTTTCAAGGGTGGCCCCCACTGATGGATCAAATACGTTAATTTTTTTATCCATTTCTTTTGGTTCTTTTTAGTAGATTTAGATCCATCCGGTTAGTTTTCTTTTTCTTATATTTTCAATCATCAATGGTATAATATATCTGTAAATGAAATGGTCGTAATGGTCAATGCGTTTAAATTCAAGGGGTCGTCGTGTTATGTAAATTTACTTTATTTTATATTTATTTTTATACATAGAAAATTTTTTAATATTCAAAGATAATTCTTTTTATTTAATATTTATTTTATCTTAACAATATTTCAAAAGAATTCTTAAATTTTAACATATTTTCATTTTTTGCCAGGGCTTAACATGGGCTTTGTTGCTAGTGTATAAATAAATAAATAAATAAATATATATATATATATATATATATATGGGAGATTCTCAAGAACTCCCCATTTCAAAAGGGGTGTTTTCACCCCTTTTTATTTGTCCAATGAGATAATGTCACTTAAAATAGGGAAATTTGAGTTTTTTTTTCCGTATTGAATAATGAGTTAAAATGATATATGGGGTTTTTCTTTAAAATGGGTTTATTGCATATGTCTAGGTGTACTTGCATGATGATCTGTAATATTTTAATTCATCAAATGTATTAAAATCTTTTTTTTTTTTTTTAATTTATGAAAGTGATGGTGACAATAATATAATTTATCCAAAGTAATATGACCACTAAACTTTCTAGGGTCTTAGAGATGATAGATTTCTTTTAGAAAAAATGAGAAACACAATTAAGAAACTATAACTTAATTTAACATATCATGAATGATTTTTTTCATTAAGTTCTTTTTAATTGAGTTTTAATCTAACTTTTAACACATAAGTTATCACTTTTTATTTTGTAGTTGATTTCAGATTTTTGTTTATTTCTCTTTTAGAGAAAAATCTCATCCATAACAAAAAAAAAAAAAAAAAATATATTTTTTTGGGCCCGTGCTTCATTGCTATTTTATTCTTGGGATTTTTACCAAATAATTAAGCTTATACAGAAAATAATCAATTTTATGAAGAATAATAACAAAATCACCATTTAGTTGTTCGTACATCTTTTTTTGACGAAATTACCCTAGTTGACGATATCGCCAACTGAGTTGAAGATATCGCCAACTGAGTTGGCGATATCGTCAATTGAGTTGGCGATATCGTCAACTTCCTGTATAAGAATCCACGATTTTTTTTTTCTTTTTTGTGAAACAGTCTTTTCTCTTTCTCCCGTTCATCCGTTTTATGGGTTCCTACTACAATTTCTCATAGATCTTTCTTAAAACTAGTTTATAAAATTAATCTTCAACAACAGGTATGTTCATTTTTCATATTTTTCTTATTTTTTGTACTTTCCCCTCATTCTTATTAGATAAAGGAGGGATTCTCAGGCAACAACATAAATTTATTCTACTTCATTTATTCTTCTAAAATATTAATAGTGCATTGTTACTGATGGCCACGAGAACTTTGGCATAATGCCATGTTACTTCAATGCAGAGGACGGCCTTTGTTGAGGAATCCAATTGTTGATCACTTAAGATTCTTGTACATTAGTGCACTTATCATGATCTATTCATTTAGCAAGTGATCTTAGATGAAGAAGGCTAGAGGAGACTAGGAGTTGGGAGTTTATGAAATGGTGCTACTGTACGTGTTTTTTTTATTTTTTATTTTTGTAAATGTACATGCTGCATTGCAGTTAATTATCAGTTTTCATTTTCCTTATAAAACAAATGCTAATTGCCACATATTGGCTCTCTTCATCTTCATCTCTAGATTTGCCAAGGTGTTTTTTTTTTTTTTTTTTTTTTTTTAAGTGTTTGTGCACTTTTCAAGCCTCTAAAATAGTTGTGTAGGAAAGAATGACTATAATTTACTTTTGTTGCTAATTTAGCCTAACAAAGTATCTTTAGTCAATAGGTTGGATGGTATCATTGCTCATACTAATTGGCTTATTGTAAATTAATTTGGAATGCACTATATTTTGGAAGTTTGAATAGTTGCGACACCTTTTTTCCTTGAATTCCTAAGTTTTGTGTTGCCATAAACCACCACCTATTCCATACTACAATAGGCATCCATGAATAGTGACATATGCTCTGAATGGGGTGAGTTTTAGACCTTTTATTTGCATGTTAGTGTTCACGGTTCTCTATACAATTGTCTTGTAATTTCTAATAAAAGTTGTTTTTCAATTGACATGTCCAATGCTTGAAGGCAGGCTGAACCCAAGTCAAGCAACTGTTTGATTAAGGGCTTGGATTTTTACTTGATAGACAATTAAAACAATGAGAAAATTGATACTAATTGTCAATGAGTTAAGTTGATGATACAAAAGTTGAATGTTGGAAGCTTTAGAGGAAAACAAGTCCAATCAAGAATCAATACTCCATATATTTCAAAAATCCAAACATACAACCCAAAAATCTCGAAGTATCTTTCAAAAAAAATCCCGAACTATAGCAGTCTATAACCTATTAATTGAACAACAAAATGCAGCTCTAAATCCATAGCAAAGAATGGACAACTAATCCATATGACCATATAAACAAAACATACAAGTGTCATTGTGTGCATATATATCACATAAGCAACCAACTAATGAGTTGTACTATTAAATATTATAACAACCCAAAAAATGGGTTCATTTCCAACAATTGGATCCAATTTTTTTTATTTCTCAATTAGATTTAGTTCGATTCATGTATATAAATTGGATGCATGTTTTAGTTCATTTTCGTATTTTGACTTTGCTTAAATTTCTAGACTTCTAGTTCATTTTCGTATTTTTACTTGCTTAAACTACTAGACTTCTAGTTCCCCTAAAGTTTTTTACCATTTGCGTATTACAGTTTCTAAACTTTATTAAGGTTTCAAAGGTGGTAGTTGTAGATTGAAAGAAATAAGATTAGGATGTAGAATGGTCTTTCATCTTCCTACATATTGGAATAGTATGTACATGGATGTACATTAGAATTATTTAAATTCATTTAACTGCAATGCAGCATGTACATTTACAAAAATAAAAAATAAAAAAATCACGTATATTTCATGAACTCCCAACTCCAAGTCTCCTCTAACATTCTCCATCTAAGATCACTTGCTAAATGAATAGATCATGATAAGTGCACTAATGTATAAAAATCCTAAGTGCTCAATAATTGGATTCTTCAACAAAGGCTGCCCTCTGCATTGAATTAACATGACACTTGCCAATGTTCTAGTGGGTATCGGTAACAATGCACTAGTAATATTTTAGAAGAATAAATGAAGTAGAATAAATTCAACTTGTTACTTGAGAACCCCTCCTTTATCTAATAATAATAAGGGGAAAGTACAAAAAATAAAAAAAATATGAAAATGAACATACCTATTATTGAAGATTAATTTCATAAACTAGTTTTTATGAAAGATCTATGAGAAATGGTAGTATGGAACCCATAAAACGGATGAATGGGAGAAAGAGAAAAGACTATTTCACAAAAAAAAAAAGAAGAAAATTCGTGGATTCTTATACAGGGAGTTGACGACATCTCCAATTCAGTTGACGATATCGCTAACTCAGTTGGCGATATCTTCAACTAAGTTGGCGATATCGTCAACTAGGGTAATTTTGTCAAAAAAAGAGGTACGAACAACTAAATGATAATTTTATTATTATTCTTCATAAAATCGATTATTTGCAGTATAAGCTTAATTATTTGGTAAAAATCCCTTTATTCTTTATAAATAATATCTTTGAATCGTTTTTTTTTCTTTTTTTAGCCTTTTCAAACACACAACATTTACATCCATACCTTAAAAGTATTTAAGAAGATTAAAGTGGCCTCCAGGTGGACCACAAAGCATGCCACAGATTTGACAGTTGAAAGGAAAGTCCACACCCAAAGGTCGTGGGCCCCACACATGAATAGTTTTTTTCTTCAAGCCACGTGTTTTGACCCATTCATAACCACAATTGATTCATCTCTTTCGAAGTCACAGATGTGATGTTTGGGGTCGGTCGATTTCCAAAGAAAAGCCTCGAATGATTTTGCAAATTTCCATGGACTCTTGGAGTGAAATTTCCATATTTTTTTAGTAAAAGCATGAGATTCCAGAGTCATGATCCTTGATTCCTGTTTTACGCAGAAAGTCACAATCACTACACTGGGATGGTTTGTATGCTGAGAGGATTTCGTACTCTAATTTTCATTCTCGCGTGGATTTCTGCCCTCCCATTGGAAATAAGGACAATCAAGAAAAACTGATTTTCTTTTTCCCTTTCCTTTTTCTTGAGGAAGAAGTATTGTGCCAAACACCAAAGGAAAAAGAGAGTAATGGAATAAGTATTGAGCTAAACAATAAAGAAAAAAGTAGGCTGTATAAAAAACAAAGACAATTTTCCTCCATCATGTTTTTGTGGCAGCCCACTGATTAGTTGTTTAGTGCAACACATTTTCCTTGCATAAAAGAAAAAAAAAGGATAAGTGCTGATCTTGGCTAGAGAGGATTTCAATTTTTATGATGGGAGGGGGAGGATTGTAAAATTTATATCCCATGTGAAAACAAGAATCCACGGAGCACAAAAGCCTTTTACTGCACAAATAAATAAATCTTAAGTCTAAGTTGGAAACAGTCAACATGTGGCATGTTTGCCGGACCCAAGTAACCCAAAGAATGCTTTTGGCAATTATAAAAAATCATCTAAGGAAACGATCGTGAGATGTAGATTAAATTTGAGGGGTTTTGGCATATTACGCCTCCTTAAATTCGGATTTTCCATTTTCATGACCCAAATTCAGATAATGTTACTAGTGTCGCTTGACTCTGGTTAATATTATTTTTTTAAACTTGCTCACACCATATCTCATGATATCATGGGATAGTCTCGTGATATTATGGGATTTATCGGTTTTTGTATCATACATTTTCTTTAACTAGCAAATGAATTTATTTTTTTATAAAATATGAAAAATGATTTTTTATGAAAAAGTAAATACACATCTTACCACCATTTTTCATTTTCTATCATTTAGAAAACATTTCTCCTAAGGGCTTATTTGGTATCTCTACTCTTTTTTTGATAGATCCATCTAAAATAGAGCCAATAAAAAAAGAGCCATAAAAAAAGAAGCTAGAACAAAAAAAAAAAAAAAAAAAAAACGCATTTGGTAATGCACGAATCTATTTTAAATATCACTTGCCTATATTTTTAAGACTCAAAAAGCTCTATTTCTCATCTACCTACTTTTAGAGCATTGGGATTTAGAGGATTTGCCTCTAAATGCCTAAAGCGGATAGAGTCTAGAATCTTGTACCAAAAGTTCTAATTGTTCAAACCTCTATCCGATTTAGACATTTAGAGAAATAGAGGCACGAAATAGAGATGCCAAACATGGGCTAAGATGCTGCATAAAAGCCATGACATCACGGGACATCGATAATATAATAGATTAGTTTCTGTGTCATACACTATTCCCATGATATCATGGGATCTGGGGAAAAAAGTTTTTTAAAAAATATTGACTAGAGTCGAGCGACTTTAGTGACATTAACTGCATTCTGGTTATGATTCATGAAGTTAGAAAGAAAATGGATTTAAGGAGACTAATATCAACGTCAAAACCCCTAACTTTTACCTTCACGGTTTCAAAGTCTTAAATCCAAAAGTTAAAATGTGAGATAATGCTTATTTTTTAAGATGTCTAATCAAAAGCCTCTGCGATAAGCCTAGTGAGCCCTATACATGCAAATGTTTCTAGCCACGGGACCAACTCAGCCAAAAAAAAGGAGCACGAAACAGCTAGGGGTACAAATGGGTTGGATCATGGGCGGAACCAGGGTGATCTAGACTCAAATCCAAATCTCGCACGAGACCCATGTGTTGTATTCGGATTTTTTTTTTGAGTAAAGGGTAAATTTTTATTGAAAGAAAGGGGAACAAAGAAAGAGAGCCCTAAAAAGGGAAAGGAAACAGAGAAAGAAAAAACAAAAGAATAACTGAACTGGGAAGGGAGAAGAGAAGAGCTCCACAGCAGGGCGATCTTCAAGCATCATGGCAGGGGAGATCGGCCAAACAGGGGGGAAACCAGACAGGGACTGGAGATCCTAAAAAAGGCAGGGAGAGGGATCCAGCAGACGACCGCAGCTCCGACCAAAATGAGGATGATCACACGGCAGGACCGGCCACGGCGCAGACGACGCCGGGAGAGCATTGGAGAGAATCGCAGTGGGACACTGACCAGAACGAAGGCGAGCTCGGCAGGATCGACCATAGCTCAGACGAAAGGAAGGGAAACGCGGCAAGACTCATACCACGAAGGAGATCGCAGCGAAGCAAGCCGCAGCAGACTGAAGCAGGAGGAGAAAGAAGATTGCAGCCTGCTTCTGCCCAAATTAACTGACTGCCAACAGGAGGAACAGGCTCGCTACAGGTTCAGCGAGATTTTGATCGAGCTAAATTGAGGGCTGATGATCGGCGTGGGGATCTGGCTGATGGAGAAGCCGAACTCCTGTCTGAGATGAGCAGTGATATGACTGAAGGTAAGAAGTTGGTTTTCAAAAACTGCAGTGTTCCTTGCTTTCCAAATTGAGTAGATCACTGATAGGAGGACCGACGCCATGACCTGCTGACCTTTTTTGTCATTCCCTGAAGAAAGAGAAGTCCAAAGGGAAGAGGCAGAGATGATGGGGGGCTGTAGAGCTTTGGCAGCTTGAAGAATCCATAACCAGATGGGTCTAGCAAAAGGGCAGCAGAAGAACAAGTGATTGGGTGAGTCTTCTCCTTCTTTGCAAAGGCAACATCTGGAGGCTAGGGAGAAGCCAATTGTGAAAGGTGTGAGTATTATGCTCTCAAATAAATTGTGAATGTCAATATCCCACATGGAGAGATTTACAACTTTGAACATTCATTTGATCAAGATTACCAAAGGCAACGTTAGTTATAATTGATTCACAATTTTCTTGTACGACATTGGATTGCATCCCATTGGACCACATTGGGTAGATAAGGTACACAACTCTTACATGTACTCTACCCAAAGACAAATGCAACTCAAAAGACAAGTGATTCATGTGAAAGAGTAGCAATGGAAGCAAAAGAAGAGAAAATGACAGAGAAGATGGCAATATGAAGAGGATCTTTACTAGATGTCGAAGCCTTTTCAAATGGGGGAGTTTGATTTAGGATCTTATAGTTCAAACCCAAAGGGATATATGCTAGATGTAGACTTTGATTATCCAAATCTACTTGATCGATCAAAGAAATTCAAGATCCATATTACGGAAATATCAATAAATTTGGAACAAAACATAGAATGAAGGGCCAAGATGAATGTAAATTGTATTCCAAATAAAATCCAAAATATTCTACACTAAGTGGAGATCCAAATTAGAAAATTAGTGGAACAATTCTTTCCATTGGACAATCCCGATTTAAATCAAAAGAGCCCAATGACGCAGAATTTAATGGATAACAATGCGATGGATTGGACCTGTATGATCGTGACCCAAGCCAAGCCCATAATGGAGGTACAAGCCAATTCCACAAAACCGGCTATGTGGCTCATCATACAAGTAGCTCTTACGGGTTCATAACCCCCACAAAAAGGATGCCAATATTACTTGGAGAGGGAGTAATTACCATTGCATAACTTCCTTCGCTGTTTTGGGGACTTAATAAAATGGGAACATATATCTCTCTAAGCATAAGCTAGTACAAAGTAAAGTACAAGTGGAAAGTCTTAAGAAAACAAGGGATAAGAATCTACAAGATAAAAACTCCGAGTGCAAAATCTTCTATAATTCGCTGTATTTCATTTTTTTTAAAAGTTCATTCTCATTCTAATATAACTCTCTAAAGTTTCATTTTTTTTCATTGGTATTTAGTAATTATGATAGCATGAATATCGTAACCTCGAAAAGAAAGATCATGAGAGACGATTTCATAGAGATATTAGATCAAACAACATCTGGATCTCATGTGATGATCCACGGGAGGAATTTAAGGAAAAAAGAAGAAATTGAAGAATTAAATCAAGAGATTGAGAAGTATAACTAGATAACCTCCCAAATATACAAAAAAAATTAAGCAGCTTAATTAAAAACCGGATTACCTTTTAAAATTAAAAATAATAGCAAAAAATATTGACCAATCAATTGTGTTGTGACTATTCTCTCTCAAATGAATCATCTAAATCATAAGTTCCAATAGAATAAGTATAAAAAAAAATTGTAAATTTCACATCTGAATCATAAGATTCAGGTCACATGCTTGGGATATTATTCCCTAAATCAAGCAGCAAATGGTTTCAGACTAAAGACACATCAAAATTGGAAGCTCCAATCACATGCTTGGAATGAACTCAATATTCTAGAATGAGATTTGAACAGATGTACAATGAGCAATAAAAAGAATAACAAGTAAAAAAAAAAAAAAAAAAACAACTCAAGTGATATTAAAAAGCCAATGCTTTTGAAGAGGTGAAAAGAATTGCTCTATAAGAGATTGCTACTTGCACGAGAAATAAAATGGTAGGAAAAAAAAAAAAAACAATGAAAGATTTAATACGGTGGTTTAGTTAAGCACTTGCCTTAATGAGAACCAAGCCTCCAATAGAGTAGAAACAGTCAAGCAGTGACCTTGCATCCTTCAAAACAGACTGGAGTTTGAAACCAATACCCTTCAAAGAAACAGTTTATTCAGAATTGCTGCAGCAAACTACCGACAAAGATCTATACTATATACAAATGATTGCAACATTGGCATGAACTTGTTATGTGTCAGATGAAAGGTTACCTCAAAAGCTCTCGCATCAATTGAACATCTCAGAATGCTACTGAATATCAGAGCATGGAAGAGGTCCTTTGCTTTAGAAGATTGTGATGCAAGGGTCTCCGCAACGAGAGGGCATGTTGCTGGACTTGTATCACCAATTTTATCTATTCCAAGTATCCGAAATGCTCTTTTTGGTGCCTCATAAGTGTCTTCCAAACTGTAATGAATAACACAAAATCAGAAAAAATACAAATGAATTTCCTAAAGAGTTCGGTAGCCAAAGTTCCAAATCAGTGAGATATTTTGGAAATAAAATTATGCATACGTTCTTCTGTGGTGCACACATGTTGAACATGCATGCAGTCATGGGGAGTTACATTGTAGTATGGGTTAGTTATTGCTACTGTTTGACTATAGTTATTGTGTCAGTCACTAAATCATTGTCCAATTATTAAGCTGGTCAGGAAGTTAAGGGCACATTTCATTTATGTATTAGGTCGATGGAATAGCTAGTTTTCTGTAATGCTTTAAATGTATTTAAATGCACTGAGAAAAAGAGCAGCTAGTATTATTCTATTCAACTTCACTTCTATGTGAAGAAAGGAGGGCGGTTCCCCTCGAAGTGAACTCTATTTCTCAAATTCCCTATTTCTATGTTTTCTTTCCTATCTCAGAACATTAAACCATAACATAAAATCAACCCATAAAGATGTGACATTCAATAATAAAATTTAATCAAAATTACTATAATTCCTAATTCAATTCTTAAAATAAAATTGAATATGTTCAAATTTCTTTAAGTGAAGTATATATGTATATGTATAAAAAAATGTATACAATAAGTTATAGTTATAGATGGGACTAGTTGCACTCTCCCTTCAAATGCTAAATTGTGGACTTGTCAAGGGATCCGGAGTAACACTTGCACCTGTTGTTTTTGGGATTGGCGTCGGGTAAATTGGACTGATTTTGGCGGAAAATGCAATTTTGACGACTTTGGGCTATTTTGTGTAAAAACACATTTAGTTGTTTCTGGATAAACAAACGAAAAATGGGGTGCAACAAGAGAAATTCCTAGGAGGTCATCCAACCTATATACTACTCTCACCCAAGAGCGCTGAGCTTTCAAGTTTTGATGGGATCTATTGTATTAGGGAATTCGAACCTAGAACATGCTGGCTTTGATACCATCTCAAGTTGCTAACCAATATACCCAAAATGCCTTGGCATTGGATGTGCAGCAAATTCACTACTTAATAGAAATGCTATGGTGACCATGTGGATTGGGATCAATATATATAGTATCTAACTCATATTGTATCAGTTGCTCTCAATTAACGCTGTACATTTCTCTTTTTTTTGGATAAAAAATTTACATTACCAATAAAGGAATAATCCCATCCACCTTAAATTTTTCTCTTCCACTCCACCCTTTCTTTGTCACACCACATTTTCTTCGTCACACCACATGCCGATGTCTTTTTTCACTACTTCACCCAATGTCTGTCAATATGCCCCTTCTTCTAGTCCATTCAATTTGTAGACCTTCAATGATCTTACAGAGATATTTCTAACCTTTTATGGACGTGCCTAATCCATAGCATCTCATCATTATCATCATCGTTAAAGCCTTGTCCCAACTATGTTCGGGTCAGCTACATGAATTTTGTAGCAACTCAATTTCTCCTATAGTTTTTTGGGAGCTACATCATCATCATAATCGATAAAACCCAATCCTATTTTTTTTTAAAAAAAACTTGCCAACTGCATCTGAATTACATGTGAGAATCTAAGCATCACTTTATTAACTTTCTTCAACTAACCATTCCTACCAAAACCTGAAGGAGTTAGTAGATGCAGCATAAATACTTTTCAATACTTCCCATTGGGTGGAGCCCACTTCTCAACACTCCCCCTCAAGTGGAACCCGGTTGGTGCACTTTTGGCGACATGCATTTCTTTTAGTGCCGAGTTGTTCCTCCCGAGATTCAAACTCGTGACCGGTTGTCTCTGATACCATATTAAATTTTCTTTACTAACCATTCTATCAAAACATCGAGGCGTTAGTATAGGCAATATAAATACTTTACAATAGTCCTCCTACTTTACAATACTCCCCCTCAGGTGGAGCCCACTTCTCAACACACTAATGGTATTTATATGAGCCAAACCATATTTTAGCACAAAAAATAATGAAAATAAGGTGAAACGATCAAAGGAAACAAATCCTACTACCTTTCCTTTCACATAGATAGAATAAGATTTAACTTAAGCAAACAAAGAAGGTATTTGAGGCAAAGCTCAGTATAGCAAGTCAAAAAGCAAACAATTTAAAGAGATACACAAGCTGCAATATTTTTATGAAAAGAAATTGAATGAAATGGAAAGTTCAAATTAGCAAAAAGTACAAGGAAATAGAAGTACAAGAATTAGCAAAAGATGAAATAGAGCAACCAAATGAATTCAACAAAATGCTGTAAACAAGATGCAAAGCCTATGAATGATATTCTTGGAGATTTGAGGCCATAACAAATTCAGTTCATTTACAAAAAAAAAAATTCATATTCAGTTCATAACAACGATAACAATAGAGAGTGATAACGAGTTGATACACTGAACTCGGTAAGAAAAAGTCCAACCAAGTTTTGTCCCAATGAGGGCAATGGGAACACCATGCACATAATGTTTCAGTTCATGTATCTGCTTGAAAAGAGAAAAATGTGTCACCCATGAGGAAAAGATAAACTGTCAAGAAACAAGTAGAAGACTCAGTATTTCATAATGAACTAGATATTGCTTACCATCTTTTCAACATTTTCATAGATAGCCTTGCTGATGAGAAAGAATTCCAATAGAAACACATCTGCACCACAACAGCTTAGAGGTCTTAAATATGCTGCAATCCTCGTAATCTGTTTCATAGAGCCGTAAAATAAGACCCACAAAATAAACTTTTCTAGCCAAAGAAAATAAAAAATTAATAAAGGGGAAATTTGATAGAACGCATGGAATAGTTAAACAATGTACCTATTTTATCCCACCATCCTAGATTATTAGTGCTCCCATCCACCACCACATTTGCACTGAAATTGTCGAAAACAGTCGGTACATAACCCTACATCCCACAAAAGAACGATAAAATTAATTAAATAAACTCAATAAATATTTATTAGATTGAGACTACAGAAAAATAAGTACTTCACACCTACTCCTAAATGGAATAATGTCAATATGGCTTGAGACAAAGCTCTTGAACAATTAAGTTCTTTCAATAGAACCAATACTTGAATTAATGTGTGAAAAGAAAATTCATGATTTCATGTGTGAATTAAAAGTAATGCTCAATTTCTGACTTCCCATGCTAAAAATAGCAAGATTCATGATTTCACGTAAAAATATGATTTTCAAAGAATTTTGACTTGAATTCAAACTGATGCATGAAATAATGAATTTCCAATAAAATCAAGCATGATTTGATGAATAAGTGCAAAATTACTAAAAATAAATGATGAAAATTTGCATTTTTAAGAAATTATCACACCCCAAACCAGCATTTTGCTAGTCCCGAGAAAGAAATGCGAACTAGGGTAGGACTCTTACCTAATCTAAGAAAGTAAATGCAAAAAAAAAAAAAAAAAAAAAGGAAAAAAAATGGCCACATTCACTGGCACTCTTGATTGCATTTAGCATGGGCAGCAAGCCTTAAACCCTTAGGTTACCCCTAAGGGACGAGTTGTGCATCGTGAGGGTTTGCAGTGAATATGCGCCCACAAAATTCATAACACCTGAAACCAAAAGTAATGAAAGAAATTTTTCGAAAGAAAATTTATAATCATCATATATATTCAAATCTTTAGAAAAATTGAAATTAGGCAATTTTGAAACCTGGTTCGCCAATCCCATCTTTTGAAATAAATTTTCAAAAATCATGCCAAATATGATAGTGTAAGGTGAAAAAAGTACGCATACATAAACAAATAAGTGTTAAATGCTCCGCTAAAACCCTTGAGGAATCATCAAAAAAATTAGCAAATAATAGTATCGCATTTAAAACTTTTTAAAATATATACGATTCTCTATCGCATAATCTGGTCCACCTAGACTTAGCAAAAAAGCAGGTTTCCACTCAAGGCGACCATGATGGCTTTCGCACTACTGTTTTTCAAAAGGCCAGAAATTTTCATTTCTAGACTCGGTTACATAGATATTGGGGAGCATACCCAAATCTTACGTAACTTCGTCCACGGTCCCCAACAATAGGCAGCCATTTTCATGTGCCCGAATTGATTCATTGGTATGTGGAAAAATCCACCCAGATGAACCAGGAAACTAGTAAAACTAAGTATTGGTGTTCCTTCATATTTTCAATCAAATAGTCCAAAAAATTAGCAAATAATAGCTTCGCATTTAAAACTTTTTAAAATATATACGATTCTTTATCGAATAATCTGGTCCACCTAGCTAGACTTAGTAAAAAAGCAGGTTTCCACTCAAGGCGACCATGACGGCTTTCGCACTACTGTTTTTCAAAAGGCCGAAAATTTTCATTTCTAGACTCGGTTACATAGATATTGGGGAGCATACCCAAATCTTACGTAACTTTGTCCATGGTCCCCAACAATAGGCAGCCATTTTTATGTGCCCAAATTGATTCACTGGTATGTGGAAAAATCCACCCAGATGAACTAGGAAACTAGTAAAAATAAGTATTGGTGTTCCTTCATATTTTCAATCAAATCGTCCAAAAAATTAGCAAATAATAGCTTCGCATTAAATTTTTTTAAAATAAATACGATTCTCTAACGAATAATCTGGTCCACCTAGACTTAGCAAAACAGCAGATTTTCACTCAAGGCGACCATGACGGCTTTCGCACTACTATTTTTCAAAAGGCCGGAAATTTTCATTTCTAGACTCGGTTACATAGATATTGGGGAGCATACCCAAATCTTACGTAACTTCGTCCACGGTCCCCAATAATAGGCAGCCCTTTTCATGTGCCTGGATTGATTCACTGGTTTCTGAAAAAATCCACTCAGATGAACCAGGACACCAGTAAAACTAAGTTTTGGTTTTCTTTCATATTTTCAAACAAATCGTCAAAAAAAGGGCAAATCATAGCTTTGCATTTTAAACAATCTAAAATATATACGACTGTGTTTTTTGTGAAAAATCATAGCTTCGCATTTAAAACTTTTGAAAATATATACGACTGTGTTTATTGTAAAGGGATCAAAATTCAGCACTTTTTCAAAAAACCTTTCCATAAACAAAATGGCAAACCAAATCTAATTTTGCTTACTTTTTCAAAATTTCCAAGATTTTCAATATCTTTAGTTCATAAAAATAATAGTGAAAATTTTCTCTCTGAAACCAAGAGAAACCAAAACAATCCAGTCCTAGGTAAATGGTGTCATCCCTGCAACTCACATGTTCTAACGGAGTACGTGTGGAAATGGATCAACGATGCTTCTAGGGAAATCCCTTGGTGTATAATCATGTTAAGCATCTATTGGTTCAGTTCCATATGCATTCAGTTACAACTTGGGTGATACACGAATACCTAGACAGCCCATCGAAGAACACCAAGCCACGTACTTCGATTTCAATCCCCATTAATGGTCAAGTGAGTAAGTTTATGGTTTCCAACCTCTAAGGCCCAAACCTAGGTTAAACAGTCTCATTTCTAAGTAAACAAGAGTTGGATCATTAATCTGAGTAATTACATTACTTCTCGATCTCCGATCGAAGTGAAACTAGAATCATTGGATTCTACGTCTCAAGGGCTTTCCAACGATATATTATACGTAGAATTTCAACGGGCGGATTAAAAGTTACAAGTCTTTGAAGTTTCCAGGTTCAGTGACCCTGCACCGTCCGATCGATCGGACTGTGTGGCCGATCGATCAGCACTGGGCACCTCCCAGTTAGCTGAGAACTTTCACAGAGCGATTGATCGGACTGTACGACCGATCGATCGGTCTGTGATCGCCCACAGTTATTTGGGGAACTGTTCCCTGTCCGATCGATCGCACAGAGAGACCGATCGATCGGACAGCGAACCTAAAGCCCGAAAAATGGGTTTCTGCTCTCTTTTTCCTTAGGCCATTCAAGATCAATCGTGTAGAAAATGAGCCTCCTGCTCTCCCCACAATCCAATCCATCCACATTCCATTCCACTCCATTCATTGAATCAAATAAATACAAATTCCAATTTACAGTTAATCAACCTAAACCAATAATTAACAATAACAATCCCTAAATCAGAACAGGCTTGGTATTAAGGAATTCTAATAAGGAATCATAGCCAATCAAATAGAAATAAACATACATGCTTAAAAATGCAATGTAGATCTACTTGCCTCAACCAAGAAGATGATATAATTTGGGCAAAACTCGAGGAGAAGCCTTTCTACCCCAAAATCCACGATCTAACCCAATAAAACGAAATCTAGGAAGCCAAGAAGAAGATAGGAAGGAAAAGAATTAAGATCAGAGCTAAATCTAACCAAAGAGAATACGAATGAAAAGATGAAAGTATGAGAATGCTTACCAAATTGATACCTGAAGTAAGAGGAGATCGGGAGAATGAGAACTAGCGGATTGGATCTTCGAGTTGATCTCTCTAGGCTAGAGATCTGGCTTGAGAAAGGAAGAAGAAGAAGAAGGATGGGGCTGCAGTTGCTTTCGTTCAGTTGCAGAGAATAATGAGAGAGAGAGATTAGGGTTAATCTCATTTAAGAAGAAGATAGGGAGGAAAAGACCAAAGTTGCCCTTTAAGTGGGTCCGGTGAAAGAATGGACCACTTGAAGGGTTTCCAGTTGTCGGATCACGATGAGTCAAGAGACAAAAATGATCAGCGCGACGAAACCTTTCCAACGAACCCATAAATCACGGCGTTTGGAATATTTCGGAAAACACTCGGTTTTCCCTAAATTGCAAACTACCCCCCTGCTATTAACAAACGAACTCGGAATCGCACGAAACTTCGCAGATTCTATTCTAATGCTAAAAGAAACTCGCTCATGATCTAAACCCACTTAAATATCTAAAATACAATTAATAAAATAGTTATCAAATAAACGGGTCAATGGGCCTGCTGTTGGGCCCAATTGACCCAGTAAGGTCGCGGACCTTACAAGAAATGTTTGTTTGATTACCGATATTGCACTATAGAGAATAATTCTCTTCTTTCTTTTTATTTTGATCTTGGAATCTGCTATAGAACTTTCTTTCACTCAAACTATTCAGCTCTTATGAAAAGATACCATTAAAAAAAAAAAACGTCTTACGAAAAGATGTCTTTAGCCATATTTGACCTGGTCAAGAGTCATTAATAGCGAATAAAATCAGTCTGGTATTTTTTTTATGGTGACTAAATATAATGTTGATTCTCTTTAAGGAAAAAATAAAATAATCCCTTCTAATTTGTTTATACAGAATGTGCGCTGTTCTTTAATTACTACTGATTTAGAAGCCTTCTTGGAAGCTTTTTTCATTGTTAATTAGGTGCTACTCATTTTTAATGTTGACCAATAACAATGTTAATTTGACTGAAGATACCATTGCGTCCTAACGAAAACCAAGGACTTCTTTTAGATAAATTTATCCAGATGAGGAAATGCTTTCGTATCTAGGTTACCTTGTGTTGCATTAGTCCTTCGATTTGAGAGATGGGTCTATTGACAAGGCATGTGTCTATATTTTTTTAATTAGATAATAGATATTAGGAATTATGGATATGCTCCATGAACACCGAACTCACAAGGAACTTCCAAATCCTGCATGCTTCACTCCAATCCATCCCTTACAATATTCTTATCTTCTTGGTCCTCTTCTATGAGACAAAATTCAATAAAATAGGAAGGAAAAAAGAAAAAGAAAAAAGGAAACACAACTTACAATCCAAGGGATTTTTTTATCCTATAAAATTTTAAAAGATGAGAACAAAAAAGAGAGATAGGATCCTATATATTTTTAAAAAATGAGAACGAAAAAGAGAGATAGGTTCCTAATTAATTATGCATTTTGGCTGTATGAGATGCTGCTAAACATAAAAAGGAGCTATTTCTTCAAAAATTGTCATTACCTGAATCCATTTTCTTGCTTCTTGATACCACCCAATTACACTGCAGTTTTAAGAAAATTACAATAATTAAGATCAAATTAACATCAAAATCTATAACCTGATTCAGATAAAAATACTGTAATAAACAAAAGGAATTGTGATTCATCCTAAACATACTTTTCAAGGTACCCTCTCATAGCATTTGCACATATTTCCGTTCAGAAGTAGTGAAAATTGAGAACATGGAATGTAAAGCAAGGGCTAAATCATCTCTCCTAAAGAATACAATCACCCACATCTCTAATCATGCATGTCGCTCTATATCAAGTAGATCCAAATTGTCGATTAACCTGATTGTACAAATCCATAAAGAAGACTATTAAAAACCTCTAAACAGCTAATCAAAAGAATACAAATTGAATAAAAACAACATCAATAGTTCACAGTCGTGCTTAACAAACACAAAAAACACCAAAAATTACATGCCAAGATTCAATTTTTAAAACATAAATTCTAATCACAGTTAAATTCATTGATTTCAATAAAAAAAAGTCACAGACTCATAATCTGCTTATCTAGTGATTTCAATAAAAAAAAATTACAACTTGTGAAATAACATTTGAATCTTGAATATGCTTATCCAGTGAACTGCACATCCATGGATGCTTGGCCATAATTAGAACCTTTACTAAAAAGCAGTAAGGAGATTCAGCGGTTTCATGACTGAAAAGACGGTATGAACAGAAACTACTGTCCAGTAATATGAAAATGGGAAAAAAGCAGGTTGTCTTCCAAAAGTCCAAATTTGTGAAAATGGGGGTGTCCTCAAAACACTACGCAGTACTAGTTGCGAAAAAATGCAGCAAAATGTTGAACCACTCGTAGATCAATCGTATGGGGCCTTAGCCTCACAGTACAGACCAGGGATCCATCCCTCATCCTAAGTTGAAATATCACTCCTTGGAATAATGAATTAGAAATAGAAATATATAAATAAAGCAACAACATAGACAAGCTCACTGAAATCTTAGGCCGCTGTTTTTATCCATGATCTTATGTATTCAATTACATGAAACAAGCAGGTCCTAAGTAAAAACAACCAAAGATGCCATGAAAACTAAAAAATATAAAACAAATAATATAATACAGTCTAATAAAATGTTGAATAGGCAGATATTAAAGAGTATTTTCTTTGTTTTTAACACTCAAACGTCAATCAGTTTAATTTGGATAATTGAAGTAGAAATAACCCATGGGGCTTGTAACCTCACAGAAAAATTAAATGATAAAAGCCAAAAGAATCTAAATCCTCCAAGCATCCTTATGTGGAGAAACTTCCTAATGTGAATCAACAGAAGGGAAAAAAGAAAAAAATAGACAACCCGACACCCAAATAAACCCCAAGAGCGCTTGAATGCAGTATTATTTCCATTCTACCAAATCTACCAAAATTACCACTACCAATCCAACTGATATCCGCCACCTTTTTTTGTATCACAATATTGCAATAACCTTCATGTATGAAACCATTAACTTTTGGAGCCTTAAATAGATAGTGATTTATTACGTTAAATTGAACCCCCACGTCAAAAAAATTGAAACAAGATAGTCCAGTAATTAAAATTTGCTCACTATGTAATCCATTGTATGCCCTTATTCTATATCCAGTAATTCAAAATTGGGTCAGGTAAGAGTTCAAATAGGGAGAGGATGGTAAGTGTTATGGCGCTATGGAGTGTACAAGTGAGATATATGAAGAGGTGGAAATACCTATATGCCACAGGATCAAAGGGATGAAACATGAAGGCATTTCTTCAGTTATTCTTTCATCTTGCCAATATTCCTGTCCTCTGCCTAGGAAAGAGAACCGAAGATGTGAGGATTACAGTGGATGAAAATAGTTGACACACCAAACAAGATACCATTAGAATCCTCTGATGCGCTATTCTTTCACCCTAATTAGATAATTGTATTCTAGCCATGAGAGAGATATGTAGTTCAGAAGTCATAATATGAAAAAAAAAAAAAAACCCTAGATTCTTATAGATCCAGTTAGGATTTCTAAAACACTCTCAACGAATCAGGTGAATCTGAAGTAATCTCTTTCACCAATTGAAATGACATGAGCACGTACCATTCCAAATTCTCAAAACATCACAGTATTGTGTCAAATCAAATCAAAGAAAAAGTCAAAGAAAATTTCACATACTTCCATAAAATGCAACAAAAAAAAACCCATTTTTCAAGACTAAGTAAGCACACCCGATCAGAGCTTTTCATCACATACCTGTAAGGGCAAATGGATTTTCTGGGAGGGTTTGATTCATAGCGGAATCGTCCGAATTATTGGTGGTAATGGTGGTTGGGAGAAGAAGACTCCTAGGATTGTCCGAGGATGTACCCCACTTCTAAACCTATTCTCCAGGCGATCCGACGGCATAAGTGATCTCCGCCACCCCACCGATCCAAACCCAATCTAGATTCCCACGAATCCCACAACCTTGTGCCTCTTCGAGCCTCCTACAGGCGTAAGAGAACCTCCAGATCGCCTGGCATCGCCCATTTCCTTTTCCCATGAAACAGATACGGTTAGAGGCTCGACATCAAGACATCTGTATCCGGAAACGGGCCGGAAGAAGGCGATCGATCCGAAGACGATGCCTGCAATGCCGAGAGCGAGGCAGCAGATGGAGTAGATGGATCGCTGAGAGGGAGAAATCCATGGCTGGCGAGGCAGAAGAACTTAGGAGATGAAGGCACGTTCTTTGAGGAGACTCGATTTTAAAGAAACCCTATGAAATTAGGGTCCTTTCTGCCGTTGATGAAGTGGAGATGAAGATGGATCTTGAGTTTTCTAGTTGAGAGAGCCATGAAGAAAGGAGAAGTTTGTGTTTGCGATGATGTAGACGAAGATAATCGGGCTTGTATTGTTGTCGTATACAACATCAAAATGAGAGAGAGGAGAGAGTAGAGTAGAGTAGAAAGGAGAGTAGAGACGTAAATACTTTTTGACTTGAAGGAACAGCAACCGACTGTAAATACTCTTTGACGTGGAGAATTACGTAGCAATGCGTGGAAAAGTGGCAGCTGTCACACACGGAACTTTCAAATTAATTTGAAAAAAATATATGATGCCATTTTTTTCTTGGCGGCCCATCAAATAATTTTCCTTCCCATATGCAATCTTATATCCACGTTAATTTAAAAATAAATTCAAGCCCCTACAAATTACACTCGCAACAAAGGCCTTGGCTCGCAATAAATAATTCTTTAATTTGAATATTATTATTTAATATATCTAATGAGAGGCAGAAAGACATTAGGGCACAACTATATTTTTATATAAATATCATACTTTGCTAATGCATTAAAAAGGAATATCTAAATTAGATTAAGCTAATTCAAAAGAATTGCTATTGAATTTAGTCTCAATTAAAAAGGAAAATGAGAAATAAGATAAATAAAAACTACGTCATCGATCATGAAGTAGGCTATAATCCATCAGTGGACCTTAGATTTTAGCAGCTTGGATCTAATATGACTCACCGTTTTCATCTCTTGTCTTCACCCATTATGTGCCCATCTATCATGAAAATCAAGGTTGGCCTCCAATAATGGGTAAATAAAAATGAAAGGGTAGGAAGAGATCATGGAATAACATGAAGTGGCATTTTTTTTTTATCATTTTTAAAATTCTATGATCAATCTAACCATATCACACAATAATATGAAAATTATTAATATAATAAACAAAAAAAAAAAAAAAACAAAATGAACTTGGAAAAAGAAAAAGAAAAAGGTCACAAAAAATCAATTTTCAGTGGGCCCAACATATTGATAGGAAAGCCTTGGAGATTAAGTAGGCATATAATCCATCAGTTGACCTTTCCTTTTGCTTTAATATATAACTAGCAACAACGCCTCGTACTTAGCCCGGGGCAAAAAGTAAGATACTACATTTTGAATTTATGAGATATCAAAATTAATTATAAACATATAAGCATATATTCATGCATATTTATATAAAAACAGTCAACACATCTTCAATCACAAATACAAGCGGTCAACATCAATAATAAACTATTACAGAGATAAAACTAAAAAAATCCATTCAACAACAACATAAAAATAATAATAACAACAATAATCACTAAAGAAGATATAGAAAAGCAAATTTTGTTAGAACTGATCAAACCATGATTTCACATAGCACATTCCAAACAACATAGGTCCTGTTTAGTCCATGTAGCCTGCTAGCCCTCTTGGCCCGCCCACATGGAAACCCGCCCACGGTATTGAACCCACACTCGAACTAGTCGAGAGTCGGCTCTGATATCATTTATAACGCCCCACCCCTACACGCATGCATGATATTGTCCGCTTTGGCCCATGAGCCTCACGGTTTTATTTCTGATGGGCCTCAACCCATCAAAAGGCCTCATGCAAGGTATGGGTGTAAGCTCTACACATAACCCCACTCACTTTCCTCTTTATAGTCGATGTGGGGCTCCGGGACATCACATATATCATCATCGATTGAAGATAATCATCATCCTCGCAGTCAGCAACATCGTAGTTTTTTTTTTTTTTCCAAAGAATAAGGTTAGCTAAGTGCTACTTATCATCACCATACCCCGTCCTTCTCTTTTCCCTCTCTTATGAAGAGGAGATGACTACCGAGGGCTTGTTTGGATTTGGATTGGCTACTAAATGGTACAGAAGCAAGGAATATACGTGCTTGTGCATAATAACTTGTATGTTCTTTTTGGTCGACGTAATACTCTGTCTGTATGTTGTAATATACAAACAAAACAAAACTTATATGCGTAATTAAGTTAAAATACGAAGCCAGGTATCCTGGTAAATTTTAGGTTCTTGAGGCCTGAGCCAAACCCTGATCTAAAATTTACACAAGTTATAGAATCCAGGACCTAGCCTAAACCAGAACAAGCACAGCTTAAATTTGTGTTTCTCTTGGGTCAGAGTCTTATGGTTTTGATTTGGCCTGGCCCAAGTTATACCCTCATCCCTGTGGCTACCTGTTTCTGAGCATCTTAGAAAATAATATATTCATAAATACAGAAAAGCTTGTTCTGTTGTATTTCCACTACTAGAAAAAAGGGTTTTTATATCGGCTAAAAACCGATAAAAAAGACCTATTATATCGGTTTTTCAGTAAACTTCAAACCGATATAAGTACCCCTGACATAATAGATAACCATAACCGATATAATATGTGTATTATTTCATATCGGTTTTTGGACAACTGATGTCTTTTGAACCTGAAATTATGACACATATTACTGTAAAACTGATATAAAAAAAAGTGAAACTGATATAAAAAATATTTATAATATCGGTTTTCGGAGAACTGATGTCTTTTGAAACTGAAATTATGACACATATTACTGTAAAACCGATATAAAAAAAAGTGAAACGGATATAAAAAATATTTATAATATCGGTTTTCGGAGAACTGATGTGTTTTGAAACTGAAATTATAGCATACATTACTGTAAAACCGATATAAAAAAGAGTAAAACCGATATAAAAATTATTTATAATATCGGTTATAAAGGGCTTTGTTATATCGGTTTTTTGGGAAATTGTATTATAGCGTTTGTTCTGTAACCGATATGATATATATATATATATATATTTATCAAAAGAATTTGCATTGCTGCAGTACCATATAAAACCTGCAGTACCATAAAATAAACCTGCAGTACCCTTGCAGTACACTGTACATGCACCATTAATAAAACTTTAATTTGCATATATGTATAAATTGAGAGTTCCAAGGATATGCCACCCATATATGCACAAGTACAAGCTCTATGACATCATTATATATATATCAATATGTATGAACCGTATCACTATAAAGTATAAAGTAGATGGTCTTTTTTAATGCACATCACCAAATTGTAAATATAAGCTGTGAAGAGCATACATAATTGGAAGAGGAAGTTTTAGCATAAACATGTTATCTACCTGTAGTTAACAAGATCTAGAATGAGTGCAAGTGGAAGAGGGAATTCTACTTCTTAATATGTAATTTGGATGGCTTTGAGGAGTAAATTTGTCTGCTGATGTGGGTTCTTCTATTATTCCTCTTCACTCTACTCAGAGTTACTCTCATAATATATAATATAAAGTTCCTTTTACTCCATTATCTTCATTTAAAAGCTTTTTTTTTAACACCAACCATCTAAGCATATGCAAAGTTACTCAGTAACCCACTACTCATTTTATTTCAGCTCACTCCTCTTTCACTTTATGCATAATGTGACACTTCACTCTTACTCTATCACTCGTGCAAACAAATAACAAAAGAAACTGAAACTCATAATATACCCTTAATAAGATCATAATGACGACTTATATATAGTATCCCAAAACCGAATGTGGCCTAAGTACGTATGATTGTGTTGGAGTGCAAGATAACAGTAGGGTACCTCTCATAGTGTTGGAATTGCTCAATCTGTTGTCTCCCAATAGCAGTGTAGTCAATGATGTTAAATTGTATATCCAGGGAGAAATGCTGTCGTCCGTCAAGTGATTTGAAGATAGAAATAGGTTCCGCAACTGCTTCAGTCCTGTAACATCATAAAAAAATAAAAATAAAAAAAAAAAATTTTGTGGATCAACTTTAAGTGGCCGCCCAACCATTCAATTAATGGTGGCCCTTTTCAGATAAGGCCATATCCTAGGATTCTCCTCAACTACTGAGTTTCTGCAGTGTATTCCCATGGCAGTGGAGATATGGTCCAGATCATTGAAGACTGATGTGAATTTTGCAGCAAATCACCCGGTGTCGATCACTCAAGAATGAATGGACCCATCTTGTACTTACCCACTTGGTAATTAATCTTTACATGCGACATGTATGAATGTGGCAGATTTCTATGAAATTTGAATTGTCAAACAGAGGATCGTATCACAGGCATAATCACATCCATGGTGGGCCAGTGTGATGGCCAACCAAGTTCTACGGTCACACTTGTGCCACGAGGAAGTAAACTATCTAGTCCTAGCGTAGGTTTGTGAAAATGTCCAATAAGACTTTAATTACAATTGCAGCTGGGACCTTGTGATATAGTCCAATAGCTACACTAATTGAGCCTAGTCCTGGAATAAAAAGGAAAGGACAAGCATATGATTTGCTCTGGCTCAACACATTTTTTTATTGAGCTAAGTTGGTGGCCTCTTCTTCCCCATGTTGTAGATATTAAGGCCTTTTAAGATAAGGCCAAGCATATCACTCACTCACTATTTATTTCATTTTATTTTATTTTTGGTAAAAAAGAAAATTTATTAAACCATGTGAATAAATATTTAGGAGAAATATTAAGGCTTTATACCTGGCATTGACTTGCCAAAAAAGCTAGTAAGATTGTTATCATATAAGAAGAGATTCTCCAGTGAGGAAAAGTTTCCCACACACATTGGAAGGCTGCTGCCATCATTGTCATTGATGTTGTTGGAGCCAAGATCTAGAGTCCTCAGAGAGCTCAATCCACAGAAACCTACAAATGAAATGAGCATCGCAATAGCAAAGATGATCACAAAATGAGATAGGGATGCAAGTCAGTAGATTAAACACAATATTTTTGGGCTAACAATGGATTGGGTTGACCCAATGATCCAATGGAACTAATTAATTGAATGCCGCTACGGATCCTGGCTTCTTTGGGCCTATCTGATTCAAGTCCACAATGTACTAGTCATGGTTTCATATGGATGCCTGGGTTTACAAATTGCCATTGCATTTGGGTCAGGTTTGATTTTGGGCTTCTGATACCCAATCTGAACTGGATAAATATAAATCGAATGAAACGTTGTATATAGCCTAGAGTATATATAAAGCACAAAGACTTTCTATAATTCCTTTTTCCTTTGGAAAGTAAAATAAACCACAGAATTTGGGTAATCAACCCAACCCGACCTGAGTTAGACCAACACAATCTAAGTTACAATTGGTATGAGATCTATAATTCACGCCATTTATGTATGGGTTTTACATGGGTCAAGTTTGGGTTTGAAATAACTACGTACAATTCCAGCGGATTAAACCACTGCTGGACCTGACCCGCAAAAGTCAACCTCTTAGCTGGTAGCCTGTTAGGGACTAAAGAAAACTGAGAACATAGTCAAATTAAGGAGAAAGTCTTTGGCTTTATACCTGTTAAGCTACTGAATGAACCTGTTAGTTCGTTCCTCCATAGGTATAGCTCTTCAAGTAAGGATAGGTTGCCCACACACTTGGGTATACCATTGTCGTTGAGCCCGTTAAAGGCTAAATCGAGCGACCGCAGTGCTGTCAATTTACATATACCTGTGCATGAAATAAGCTCAATTTCAGCAAATGTAGTACTAACATGAGATAACAATTGATTTTCAAAGCCATAAATACCGGAAATAAAAGTTTTACATGCTGTTGTATACTTGGATTTTTATGGAACTGTATCTATTTTAGACTACCTGAATACCAGTTGTAGTCTTCAAAAATCGACAGTCCAATAGAATCCTCATATACTCTATTGCCAATATGATCACCAACGAACAGAACTTTCAGCGGCTTGTACAACAAACAGATGCATCCCTTCCAAAAAAAATTTCCATAGTTAGACATCTGATGATAATTACATGTAGATAGCAGTTTTGTCTCAACATCAGCAGTAGAAGGTTGTATCTGATGATGCAATTGCAGGGGGGAAGAAATTAAGTTAGAAATGTAGCATTTATATCAAAGTGAGAAAGTTAGAAATAGAGCATTTTGGATGAATATTCTGGAGTTACCTGCTTATAGTTCTTGTAGATTTGCTTGGTTACTATGTTCTTGGATTCAAGGTAATAAACCAATAAATACCAAAACACCCACCTGAAAATCAAGAAGAACTTATAAGAGGAATCCTCAACTGCTACACCACCCTGCACACACCCACCCTGCACACACCCGGCCACCTGCTGCACCACCCTGCACACACCCACCCTACACAGCCCACCTGCTGCACCACCCTGCACACAGCCACCCTGCACACACCCACCCTGCACAGCCCACCTGCTGCACCACCCTGCACACAGCCACCTGCACACAACCACCCTGCACACACCAACTGCTGCACCACCCTGCACACAGCCACCCTGCACACACCAACTGCTGCACCACCCTGCACACAGCCACCTGCACACAGCCACCCTGCACACACCAACTGCTGCACCACCCTGCACACACCAATTGCTAGACATCCTCTATGTTAGCAAGTTCTGTCCTATTGTATTTAATTAGTATTGATTTGGTTTAAAAAGGGAAGGCTAACTTAGTCATTTGGTCTTTTTCAAAATATTGTTAGATGGCTGAGAATAAAACATCTCAAGTCACCTAAACATTTTTTGAATGGCTGAGAACCAAGGTTCAATGAATACATATGAATCACAATCTTCTATATGAGCAATTTGGTCATCATGCATTCTATCTCATGCATTCTATCACAATCTTCTATATGAGCAATTTGGTCATCATTCTATCAGTTCATTACAACTTTCAATAAAAGTCATATGAATAAATTGTAACATCTAATTCCACTCCACAACTTTCAACCTCTGTTCATATAATCAATACACACATTCCAAAACCTGTACATGCATTTTCAACTTGTACCACCATTCCAAATCTGAAGGTCACAACAATCGAAGTATAGACCAAAAAATCCATGTCCATTCCATGATTCAAATTGAATCTAAATTTATCAACGTGTACAAAATTCAAAATTCAGAAAAAAGGGATAACTCCCAAAGCTCAATTACTAAAGAAAAAGCCCATTTCAAACTAAAGCCCATATATATATAGTATCTACATTGTCTTCCATGGGATGTACAAAAAGTTGAACTATATATAAACAAAAAAACCAAAAGTATGTATATGTACTATGTAGCATATGATGCCTCCGTGTACCGCTGCTTCCCCGATTAGTTCTCCAATGAAAAATGGACCTACAAGGCATAAATCACTTCATCGATCAATACTTTGCAAGAGAAGCCTAGCTAACATATATATATATATATGCTTCCTATCTCATGCATGAAGAACTATGCAGTAAAATGAGATTTCCTGGTAAAAACAGCCACCATATGCAATCAAACACAGCTTAAACGAAATAAAGTGGTTCATAGATAAGATGAATTTTCTATCCTGTACTTCCTCAAAACAGATGAATTTTCCACTATTTTCTCACCCAAGCCAGCTCCTATATAAAAGCCTGAGGACATCAACTGCTGGCTGGAACGATCCAGCTACTACTTCTCTTTCTTTTCTTTAGTTTTTCTTTTCTTTTCTTTTCTCCCTCAACCAAACGACCAGCGCATCAGCCCCACACCACCACCCAATATCAAGAGGCCCTTGATACCCACAAGAAAAAAGAACTGAAGGACAAATCTGGAGGCATCATAGAGAATAAAAGAGGAGGATCTATCAAACATGACATGGTAGTAAGTGAGAACAGACTTTCTTAAGTCTGTGTAGTCTCATGCATGTTATTTCGGTGTCTTCATTCGCAAAAATCACCTGCCCATCTGTCCATTAGCATAATAGTGGGGCCCACCCTATGATCCATCGAAATGGGCATTAAAACAGGGGCAATTATCCAAATGGACAAGACCATTTGATCGACTATGCACTCATTTTATCGACTATGTAAGTATTTCATGAGTTTACATGTAAATTAAGAAGCTACTACACCAACAGATCAATTGATAATCATATTAAACATATAGCCAAAACAACAAATAATCACAAAACACGAAAAATGTATAAATTTCAAAAAAGACCAACAAACCCATCACAACAAATCAGTCAATTATAGTATTGACACTTCCCCTATTCCATGAAGAAAGACAAAACATGCATTCATGACAATTTAGAGGCAAAAGGATAAATGTACCTATTCTCCATTGTTGATAAAATCTAAAATGTATTCAACTAACTCCAAACGTAAATCATTAAGCTCCTCGTCGCCATATGTCGCTGCCTCCCCAAGTTCTTTCAACTTAGATTTTGTCGACACGAGAGGATCTTCCATAAGGTGCTTCATAAATTTCATTACATAAACCCCGCATTCCTTTTTCCCCGTTTGCTTAGGGCACTACATAGAGACCATAAAAAACATACAAAAAGGATTAGGAAGTATGTGTGATATCATAAACACAATTATTCATTGCTCACCTTCACCAATTCCCAAGTCGAATTTCCTTTAATTCTTTTTCCCATTTCCATAGCTGCCACTTTCATCGCACTTCACACAACGATATCCATTAAGACTTAGTATTTTAAAAGAGAAGCCTTGAAAACAAATGAACAAGAAGAATTAATGGACTACTCACTCATTCACTATGAACTTTACATTCAAGTCAACAACCTTTCGTACCAAGGAGTCCAACCAGAAAACTTCCATTGATGTCATATCAATGATTAATAGAAGCCAATGACCCCTAAATCCATAAAAGCGGACAGACTAAATGACAAATAAGATTTTATTACGCACAAGTGGATATAAAATGACTACTAAGATAAATTGAAGACACGTGAAAATATAGTACACCCTTACATGGTGGAGTATGGAACAAAAATCAGTTGGTCCTTCTTTGCAATTTTCATTCTCTTTATCATGTTGCGTTTCATCTCTTCTTTGTCTCCAAAATCATTGAAATGTGCAGGATGGGAAAATCCATATCTTGCTCGAGAATTTTCAAATCGATCGTAGAGAAACCTAAAGAAATAAGGTAAATAAAAGAGTCATAACATCAAATATATTAAAGACTGATAGTTCATCGGGAGAGGCAAATAGTTTACCTTTGGTATACAGTCATTGAGTTAACCTCTAGCTTCTTCATGTTACAAAGATCTAACAAATCAGATTTTAAAAAATAATTGAATTCTATATCTTCTTCAAATACCCCTTTCTCAAGTGGAATACTTATTTGACTTGATTTCATCATCTTTTCTATAATCTTGGCAAACTTTTGGAGTTGACTTGCCCCTTCACCATTAGTTGCATCACCATTAGCTGCAGAAGAATCATCAACCACACTCTACATGGAAATCCAAATTAAAATGAAAAAGTTAATTACGGTAGTTTAACTTAAGCATAACTAATAAGAGTTGGAAAATACACTTTACCTTATCACCTAATATCACCCATTTTTCAGGCCAAGCCACAAATGAGTTGTGTGCATCTAAAATAGTGGTCAAAATACCACTTACAAGTATAGGAAGAGGGGAATCAGGACACAATACAGCATCAATCGACACTCGTACATTGTGCTCTCCTAAAGAAATATTATGAATTTTTTCCAATGGTCCAATCTTCCCATAAACCTTTCCTTTCGCAACAATCTTGTCCTTTGATCCCAAAGCCAATCTACAATTCTGCATCTTCAAATAATATATATAAGTACTAAATCTTACATCGACTAATGTATATAATACGATGAAAATAATGTTGGTTGTAATTTCATAATTTAATAGGCGACTTGGAAAACATACTTGCGGGGAACTAAGAATATTTGATGATGTCTTGTTCACTTTTGAAGTACCACCATCTTCAAGCTGCATGTTATAAGAGTTAAATACGAATTCATATGGTTATTAAGCAATGCAAATAGTTAGGTCCCTTAGTTAAGAAATCATGTATTCAACATAATCTACCAAAACAACAAAAAACTATGGTTTGGTAAACTACCTGTTGACCTCTTAAAACGCCGCTACTATTGGATGCAATCTTTTCTGAATGGGGAGAGTTCTGATGTGTCTCTTTATCCTTCACAATTTGTTCTAAAATTCTCACCCTTTCCTGAGATTCATGTAACTGGGCCAACAACTCCTCATTATACTTCTTTGTTCCGCGTTTTGGTATTTTGAAATAGGCCATTGGAGTGACATGCTTCCCTTCGCCTCTAACTCGTCCACAATGCTCCGGGGTACCCAAAGCCATAGTAAGAACATCATTGCTCCCCTCAATCATTACAGCCCCCTCATTTACTTTCTTTTTCAGATCATCCTACAATAACCATGACACCAATGAATCCCGAGCCATATGTATACAGCTAATATTCAAATACCTTGATGCATGGTCATGCAAGGCACTTAGGGAGAATACTCGACCTACAAGTTATAGTGAAGATGTTTGATGCCTCGCATCTACCTTTGATGGACTATTACAAAAAGTCTAAAACAATTTACAATTTTTCTGAGATTGGAAACTTACAATTTTTCCTACTACTTCCCTTGTGGAATCATTTGAATATTCCCTGTTTTTGTTTTGACGAGCCAATTTCCATTTGACGCTCCTATCTTCATGATCAACGAAAATGCCTGTCTCTATGGATTTTTTTTTCTATACATGAAATATGAAAACACAATTAAACATCTAAGTTAGTTTAGTTCAACCGTAAGAAACTATTTAAAATAGCAAACTATTTAAAATAGTTCTATACTAAATGTACTTACAATATCTTCTTCAAGACCCGCATAGCCTGATCTGCTTAGTCGGTGTGTATACACATGATTGGACTGCCTTTTAGATTGTAGAATGTTTAACTCCTTAGAGTTACAAAGAAGAAAAGACATTAACATACATACATCAACATATAAGACAGTGAGTGTCGCCGTTTGGCTGTGTATGTGATGTGTGGTGCGTTGAGTGCTGTGTGGGCAGACTGCAGTGCAGCGGTGTGCTGCAGTGTGCAGGGGTGTGCTGCAGTGTACAAGGGTGTGCTGCAGTGCAGTGGTTTACTGTGTGTGGTGTGCTCAGTGCTGTGTGAGTGAGTGCAATGGTGTGGCTCCATAAGTAATCTATAGAAGTAGATATATACCTGAAACTCTGGGGTCAACCTTGATTGCACAAATTCAGTCCAAACTAATTTGTCGATAAACTTATACTTTGTAGGTGGCTCCACAAGTAGTTCGGGATTATCTTTGAATGGAAGTATGTACTTAGTAGTCAGAGTTGTCTTGAACGTCCTCCACTTGACACCAATATCAGATATAACTTGAGCCCTCGTATTTTCATCCAACACAAATCTGGTCTATACCAAATGAATTAAATGGTAAGCGACTTCCCGTAATATTTTCATGCCAATTAATACAACACAAGATGCACATAAGAATCAGGGGAATAAAATGAGGATTCCCGAATCATAGTACGACCAGTAATTTGCTTAAAACAAATATTGCAGACTATACAGATGCTTTTACGGAGTCTCATGCAATTAACTTATCGACCTATACGTAACATTGTGTGTGTGTGTGCGTCTCAAAAATAGGGCATGCATGCTGAAATGAAAGGGGAAACTTATCACATAGACAAATCCCAAATTATGAGCAACCCAAACATGTAAGTAACAAAGACCACAAGTTCTGTTTAGAATGCTTCATAAAACTAAATATTACGACAAATGACGAGGACAGTATCAAATAAACATGGAGATATCATATAGAAAAAATATATTGTGTTAAATAGTAAAAACGACAAATAGCTTAGTAAGGCACATATTATTCTAAGGTCTTCCAAAAGTAACAGGAAATCACATATTTATTTACCTTCATTGTAGCCCATAAATCTCTTTCCAGCTGCCCTTCCCTAAGATCTTTCAATTTACGCCAATCACTAAATGCGTTAAGTGGGACCATCACTCTTGCCAAAGCCCCTTCGTAACCAGCTATTTTCCTGCGTACTTCTTGTGGTGTAGGCCTACCCTTTTGATCATACTCAACAGTAATTACATTTCCATCCCAATTCTTGGTCAACTCAAGCATTAAAGTTGTCCCCCTAGCTTTCCTCTTTTTTTGAATGTGGGGTTGACCAACATTACTTATGTTGTCCTGTGATTCACCATTCCTTTCTAGATCCATTACTAGCTGTGAAAAAAAAAACATACATATCAATAAATATATTGTATGTCATGGAATAGGTAATACATACAACGATGCAATGCATAGCATACTAACACTACCATTAAGTGTGACATCAGTTCAAATAACCTATATATGCTTCTTACAAACAAGTACATAAGGGAATATTTAGCAATAAGAAACACTTACACAAAAAAACACAATTTTAATACATTTTCAAAAATCAATGTCAGTCCAAGTCCCCTCGGCATCTTCACGCGTGTACATTGCCTCAGATTCATTTATAGCATCCAATGGTTCATCATATTGCATTACTTTGGGACGAGTTTGATCTTCAATGCCAGCATCAAAGAGGACTTCTTCATTGTCATCAACATTATAGGTTCTTTCAGGAGTTGCTAGAGCAATGGACCATTTATGATTGACTGGATCAGGTACATAGAAGACTTTCTTTGCTTGAGAGGCTAAAATGAAAGAATCAGATTTATAACCAATTCTAGCAAGATCAACTATGGTGAATCCCAGCTCATCTACCTTAAAGCCAGTCTTGTTGTCAACCCAATCACACTTGAACAATGGGATTTTGAAATGACTATAATCAATCAACCATATTTCCACAATAACACCATAGTACCCTGATTCGCAGAAAACAAGATTATTATCCTTTGCACTAGACACGTTCATTGCCGTGGCCACTAGACTTACACCACTATTCTGAGTGACATGTGAAGCATCACGATCCTTTGTGGTAAAATGACAACCATTAATGGTATAACTATGATATTTTATAACATGTATACGAGGACCTTGTGATACCCATCTCAAGATTTCTGAGATGTTGTTACTGGTGACACGCCGATCTTCAAAAACCTGTGTTCCTTAGAAAATTAGTCACATTTAGTAAATAGACATAACACAAGTCTTACGGTTGACAATTGTTACCTCGTTTTTGAGCCAAGAACTAAAAGAATGGTTATGTTCATCTTGTAACCATTTCTGAATTTTGGACTGCCGAGGAAATGTTTTCTTTAGGTGGTTCATGTGTCTCCTGCATAGTTTTCCATACGAACTGCATTTTAGCTCTAAAACTAGTGTAACGCTTTAATTTGTAAGTCAAGAAGTTAAAATATAATTACTCAATATAGGGTTGAACAACAAGTGTTGTGCAATACATAACAATGTGCTTGCTCCAAGGACTTAGCATCAACTTCAACAAAATCACCTCCTGGAGGATTCTTTCCAGTCACAATTTCAGGGTAAGTTTTATCTTCAAATGGTGGAATTCCAACTGCATCCAATCCAGAGAAGTGCTCACTACAAAATTCAATCGCTTCCTCCGCAATATAACACTCTGCCATGCAACCTTCTGGACGGTAACGATTTCTTACTTGACCTTTTAAAACCGACATATACCTAAAACATAGTAAACCATTGATTACTTTATATAGTTTAAATTAGTAAATTGTACTTGAAGAATATTTAAAGTTATTAATACCTCTCAAATCCATACATCCATCGAAAACAAATAGGGCCCCCAATCTGAACTTCTCGAACGAGATGGACGGTTAAATGAACCATAATATCAAAGAATGATGGTGGGAAATATTTTTCTAGCAAACACAAGGTGACCGCCAGATTCTTCTGAACTTCAAGCAATCGAGGTACATCTATTACCTTTGCACATAATTCATTAAAAAATGAGCAAAATCTGATAAGTACAACTCTCACATGTTTTGGTAGCACGGATCGTATAGCAACAGGAAGTAATTGCTGCATCAACACATGGCAATCATGAGATTTCATACCCCCCAACTTTAAGTCTTGCATAGAAACCAATGCTCTGAAATTTGATGAGTATCCATCTGGAACTTTTAACTTATGCAATGTTTCACACACACTGAATTTCTCTTCTTTGGATAATGAGAAACAAGCTGGTGGTAAGTACGCTCTATTTTGACTTACATCAGGTGCCAGTTCATCCCTTAAACCCATATCTTGCAAATCAAGGCGACTATTCAGTCCATCCTTTGTTTTACCTGGAATATTCAGCAAGGTTCCAATAAGACTCTCACAAACATTTTTCTCTATGTGCATCACATCCAAGTTGTGTCGAAGAAGCAAGTATTCCCAGTAATCGAGGTTAAAGAAAATTGACTTCTTCTTCCAACAAATTCTAGCACCATCATCACTAACATCTTCCACTCGCTTCCTCTTCAATGAAGTCGATCTTTTTGATTTTTTATTCTTTTTCTTGGGGTTCTCTTTTGGTACTGGTTTCCCCCACAAGGTTTTGATTCCATTAACCTTTTCTGCCACTTCTTCACCAGTCAAAGGAATTGGTGTTGATCCAAACTCTTGCTCACCATTAAATGCTTTTTTCTGTTTCCGAAAGGGATGATCTTCTGGAAGGAACATTCGATGGACCATGTATACATTCTTCCTCGAATGTTTTAATCTGCATGATTGTGTCTCTTCGCCACATATGGGGCAACCATGATAGCCTTTTACAACACAACCAGACAAATTACCATATGCAGGGAAATCATTAATGGTCCACAACAACACTGCTTTCAATGTAAAAGCCTCTTGTCGGTAAGCATCATGAGCTTTAACCCTTGTATCCCATAGTGTTTTTAAGTCATCGATTAATGGTTCTAGGTAAACATCGATGTCGTTTCCAGGTTGTCGTGGACCCGATATCAACATCGTTAACATCACAAACTTTCTTTTCATGTACAACCAAGGCGGGAGATTGTAAGTGACTAACATTACTGGCCAACAACTATACTTGCTGCTCATCGAACCATGAGGATTTACCCCATCTGCTGAAAGTGCTAAGCGCAAATTTCTTGGCTCTTGTGCAAACTCCGGCCATTTATCATCTACCAACTCCCATGCAGGGGAGTCAGCTGGGTGGTGTAACTTATCGTCAACCATTCTCTCATCAGCGTGCCAAGTCATATGTTTTGATGTCTGTACTGACTGAAATAATTTCTTAAACCTAGGGATATGTGGAAAATACCATAGAACTTTTGCCGGCACCCCCTTATGTTGCTCAGTCAGGTTCTTATTCACTTTGTATCTTGACTCACCACAAGTAGGGCAACTAGTTTTATTCTCATTATCAGATCCCTTTCTATAAAGCACGCAATCATTCGGACATGCGTCTATCTTCTCATAGCTCATCCCATACACAGACAATGTCTTTTTAACCTCTTTCATACTTCGGGGCAGTAAATTATTATCGTCGGGTAGCATGTCTCCAATGATAATCAACAACCGTGAAAAGCTTATGTCAGACCACCCACTCCTCGCTTTCTCATTAAACAATGTAACTACTGCAAATAATTTGGTAAACTTTAGACAACCTTTGTATAAAGGTTCCTCAGCCTCTGCAATAATTTTTTGAAACTTTTCAGGATTAGATGAATACAGGTCACAAGCGGTCTGAGCCAATTTTAATGAGCTTGCAGCATCATCTGGGGGTGTAGTATCATATGGGACATCACTCCCAAAATGGTGTTGGGTGGACCTATTTAAAGGTACACTTGAGGGAGATTCACCAGGAGATGCTTCTCCATGCCATATCCACCTAGTATAACTTCGATCGATACCATGGAAAAACAGATGGTACTCAACATCCTTAGCTACAAATTTATTGAGATTCCCATATGTTTTGCATGGACATGGCATGGGATTAAGTTCACCAAACTTCTTTTTGGGAAACATCAAAAAACTTTCAACCCCTTCCCCGTATGCAATAGAAAACCGATTCAATGACATCCAAGACTTGTCCATTTCTGTATAGCCCAATAAAATGCTGGAGACAAGCAATAATCAGAAAGTCATTGCCATATAATGCTAATATTACGTAAAAAAAAACGCGTGTATAACTTATTAAAAATAGATTATCAAAATGCAGCTGAATAGATTATCAAAATTGAGGTTTAATAAAAAAGAATGAGAAAGAAAAAGAAGAAGATAACTTCAAGCAAGGGATTGATTATGACATGGCAGACACTTTATGATCAAATCAATCCCATTTGGTTAACCTTCTAGAAACCTCAATATCATTCTCATAATTAAAATGGCAGTGTATATTATTCACATATGAATATGGATACTAATTTCTTCACATATAAAAAATACCACACTTCCTCATCAACCATTTGAAAAATTAATTCATAGTAAAACTAATAATCAAGGCCATTTCTAATTTTCTATGAACGAAGATCTAAAAAAAGAACTGTAATTATTAACATGTTGAGAAAAAAAATATAAATAATTACACATCCATCTGAACTGGCTAACATTTTTTTACACCAACTTCTAAAAACTAGAAGAATAAAGAAACCCAACCAAAGACTATAAACAACCTTTATCAGTCCATCCTAAGGAGGAGGAAAAAATGGGAAAGTCAGTATTCAGGATTTTGGGTGTGTTAGAATATGTATGTATGTATGCCACAACCATCTTCCATCATCAGCTTAATGGTCAAGATCACCCTCATGGCCCAACACATAATCCACCCCCATCATTATCATTAACACATAAAAACATACCTTGAACAGCAGAGGAGGAGAGACGTATAGAATGCTGATCCAACGTGAATAGTGCAAGAGAAAGATGGAGATAGAAGAAGATATGAATATAGATGGTGTTCTTTCAGTCAAATTCAATTAAAGAGAAAGATATGGTTATCCCTTAAAAATCGGAATGAAAGTTTCCTTCTTCATGCATGAGGCTTATTTGGGGTTATCTTTTGGGCAGTTTTAAGGAGTGTAGATGTAGATTTAAATTTAAATCTAAACTGGAGTGTTTTAAGAGGATTTGAGGGAGACTTGAACTGCATTGTTAAAAATTATTTAAATATATTATAATACAATGTAATAAAGAATTATAGAGAATTTAATCACAAACATGAAAATATTAGTAATAATCCATGCCATTGCTTGTCAAACTACCAAATCCATGTGTAAAAAAAAGCCAAAACTGATTTGGGGCTGCTTCGACACTAATCCAGACATTAATCAATATTCACAAAAAATTCAAAAAAGCCAAAACTGATTAAGGGCTGCTTTGACACTAATCCAGACATTAATATATATTCATTTTTATCACAATAAATTTACAAGGTATCTAAAAATTAAAGCTAAATTAATCAATATTACACATACAGTGCTTTATGAAAGTATAGTCACTCAAAAGAAAGAGAACATAAGAGAATGAAGAAAATCATCATAAATATTGAGATGATGAAAACCAAATAACACAAAGCTCAAAATTTATCTCACCTAAGAAAATGGTCAAGATACAACCGTCCAAGATCCAAAAACTTGATGATAGTTCTGTCTTGAAAAAAAATGGTAGTCCATTACAGCCCATCCAATGAATGATTGAACAAATGACCATCATAATCTGTCAAATTGCTAAATCTAAAAACACCGTGGCACATTTGGCACTGTCTAACCAAGACATTAATCAATGTCGATTTTTATCACAATAAATTTACACTATATTCAATATTACACATCAAAATCTAAGAAAACCCCTTACCTAAATTGGAACAATCACATCAAGATAGCATGCCATTCCTCAATTAGGATTTTATTATTCTACACATGACAACCGTATCATCATAGATTTGATCCAGATTTTTAAATTAGATATGCATGTTTTAGCGACGTTAATCTTTATTTTAAAAAGAAAACCAAAGCGCTATCCTCAACTGAAGCTAATTGCACCAAGCTGCAGAGCAGCACTTAGGAAAGCCACTTTCAGAGCAAACAACAACTCTGCCCACAACAGAAGAGACAGCACTACTGCAGAACAGCAACACAGCACGCAACACAGCACACTACAAGGACATCCCTGCTCACTTCCACAGCAAAAGCACAAAGCAGAACCACAAAGAAAGAGGGAATCTTCTTCACTCAACCTGAACTCTTGCACTTTCTGCACTCCTACAACAGGAACAGAGCAGCAACTACTACAGAAGACTGCCAGGGACAGCTACTCCCAAAAATAGAGGGAGCTGCAATCAGGGGAGAGGAGAGCACAGCTACAAAGTAGACAGCAAGCAAAGAAGAGAAGAAGCCAGCAACTCCAGCACAGCCTGCACACTCCTGAATGCTCTGCAAAGAGAGATAGCACCTACAGGGACACTCATGACTACTCTCCATAGGGCAGCAGCTTAGGATTGCCCCAGCACAAACACTAAGCACTATAGGAGCCTGCCCTGAGAACTAATACAGACTAACTATCAAAGACTACTACACCTTGCTCAAGCACTGCAAGCTGCAAAAACAGGGTCACTACTGCAGAACTTGCAACACAGCACACACAATAACAACCAAATCCGCATCCACAACAACAGCACAAAGTAGATCCACAAAGAAAGAAAAGACTTCTCAAATATGACAAGTCATGAACTAACATCAAGCAGAAGAAAAAGAAAAAGGTCAAGAACAAAAACTACCCTTGACCCATTTTCAGATTCCAAATATTTTCCACCACAAAGACATAGAGTTCGGCTACAACCTTCCGAAATCTAAACATCAATCTAATGTAACCAATAAAATCCTTGGAACCCATCACAGAAAGTATAGATAGGAAGTTAGCAATAAGACCCCAAAAATGCTTCCGAACTTCCCCAAAATGATGACAGAAATCTTCTAAGAAGCCAATAAAAAACTCATGGTCCTTTCAAGAGAAAACACATGCCTTCTTCATGTCCTTTTTTTTTATAATGGGAGCCAGATCATAGGTCAAAAGCAAAATAAAGAAGGCCAAGAGCCCAAGACCTAACTATTGCTCGTCATGCACAGACACACCAAACCGAGAGAAACCCTTGGAGTTTAGGGTGAATCTTGGTGTGAATCAGTGAAGAGGATGATTCATAGTAGAAGAAATCACATGCATCAACAATAGTATAAAGAGCAAGACAGAGGAAAAATACCTCAACCCATTTCTTCATGCGCAGAAGCTCATAACTGAGAGAAACCCTTAAACATATTTTCGCAAGATTTGGCACTGCTTGACGAAGAAGAAGAAGATTTTGATGATAAGATGGGTTTATGAAAAACCGATTAAGAAGAAAGGAAATGAGAGATGGGGCTCACTGATGGAGAGATGGGGCTTGGGGAGAATGAAGAAGAAAGAAAAAAAGAGATGGTGTTCGGTGATGGATAGATAGATGTCGTGCGGGAGGGAAAGAGGGGAGATGAATAGAGGGCGGACATTTTTTAGGTGCCTTTTAATTTGTAGATGAAAACAGCCTTTTGTAGAGCATATTATATCGGTTTTACTAATAACCGATATTAATAAATTTTTAAAACCGATATAAGTTACTGATTTTTAATAGTGTATATAATATTGGTTTCATAATAACCGATATAAAATATAGAAATTAATATCACATATTTTTTTAATTGATATTATATATATCGATTATTATATCGGTTACTATGTAACCGATATAAAAAAAAATTTACCGATATAAAACATTATTAACCGATATAAAAAGCCATGACTGAAGATATTATATCGGTTATATGAAAAACCAATATAGGGCACTTTTTGTAACCGATATAAAAACCCTTTTTCCTAGTAGTGTTCCTGTAATAATTAGTGGCCGAAGCACGTCCGGCGACACTTTCCGTGCACGCGATATACATGTAGACGCACGCCCGGTTACAGCTCATGGTAAAAAGCTTCAATTGTTCTAAAGTATAAATGAAAGGGGAAAACATTTACAGGCTTTTCAAGAAGTGAACTTAAGCAATGTGAGATACCATGTTCTTAAGTAGCCTACACTACCTACATAAAGCAAGAGGACAAAAAATCTTTACGAGTCAAAACACCTTAGAATTTTTTGAAACAACCAAAAACCCAACATTTCTATGTCATTTGTAAGTAAACAATAAACAACTGGACAATTTTATATATATATATATATATATATATATATATATATATATATATATGAAGCGAACTAATTTCGATTGAGAAATCAAACATTTGGAGGCAATTGAGAAGTCCCCTCGAAATGACCACCAATGCATCTCAACTACATATGAATAGTTTTCACTCTTCTCCTCTTCATTTTTATCTTTCTTCTGCCATGGCCCTGCTTATCCAATCACTGTCACCAGCACGGCACCACACCTCACTTTGCTCATCACAACTACAGAAACACCTTTTCCAAATCAATCTTCATCTTTGAAGGGCTCAGGAAGGCTCCCTTCTAACAATGTTAATGTGGTTTGGTGATGTAAGTATTTGATCTCTTCTTTTCTTTTTTCTATCAATCTGAAATAATATTTTCTATTTATTTACTTGGGACTCTTTTAGGTTTAGGCAGAGAGTTTCAATCTTGGGATTATATTGTTGTTAGGTCAGTTTTTACTTGTGGAGGATACTATGATTGACCATTATTCTATGAATCCACCAAAGATCAAGCACACTCTTCCTTTATCCCAATTAAATTGATAGTGTTGGAAGTGTTGAACCTATTTTTAGCCTCTTTCGTATTGGGCAAAGGGATGTTGGACAATGTCACTGCGAGAGCTTGTCTACTATTATCGTAGCCCTGCTATCTCTCTTACCAAATCTTTTTTTCACATATTTGTTTTTTCTATATTTTTTGTCACTTCTCTTTCTTTTCCTACAATCTAATATAAATACCCATACACAAAAAAGAAAAAAAACATTTTTTTTTTCACATATTTGTTTTTTTTCTATATTTTCTGTCACTTCTCTCTCTTTTCCTACAATCTAATATAAATACTCATACCCAAAAAAGGAAAAAGAAAAACCATTGTTTGCACTCACTTGCGATTAATTAGTATTTACGAAATATCTGCAAGATGCCTTAAGAAAATTCTTGATCAAAACTTGTAGATGCACGAAGAAGATGTGATGCCAAAAACATGATGAACGGTGTTGAATGGGAAGACAAATGCAAAGGGGTAGGCCCCATGCCTAGATCTCAGATAGAGACCGAAGAAAGTGTGATTGTTACAAAAATTCATGACAATCATTATTGAATTGACAAATATTAATACTTCATCATTTCATAAAGACAACTTAATGGTCCACATTGGTTTTTGTTGTCTTCTTAATGTTATATGACCTAAACCTAATTGTGTTGGATATGAGATGATTGGTGAAAGATAAATAAGGTTATTGTCACATTCTGGATCCGAGAATCCCCTAATAAAAAGTGGTTCCCAAGGTGTGACATGCGTACTCCCGTGAATTTGCACCTGTTCCGGACCAAGTCCGAATTCACAAAGGAGAAAATCCCCCATTTCACGTGTGAGGATTACTCACTGACACATGCCATTCAACATTTAATTGCGGAAGCATGTACAACATTAATATCAAAGCCATGAGCGGTCCATAACCAAACTATTACATAACAATTAGTCTATAACAAAGCTAATAGTTTAAACCTTCAATGCATACTTAAACTAAGTGCAAGATTAATTATCTAATCTCAAGTCGTAATTACCACACTTGTACGTACTCTGACGGTCAAAGCTAACCATTAACCTTACCGATCAAATCTCTAATCTAAAGGGTTATTAGCTATTCTCATCGGTATCATGGATCCCTGTGACACCAAGTATAGTACCATGAAAACAACAATTCAACAATATATATAAGCAATTAAGATATATCACGTAGTATGTTAAATTTGAATTATCGACAGAAGATTAAAAGATGTCAAATAATCGGAAACTATGCACATTGTGCATTTAAGAATATATTATGCTTTATCGAATCACAAATCAAGTACTTACATTCTAGTTGGCTACTACATAAGCTCATCCATCCTCTCTTTTAGAGAGAGGGAATCACGCTGGGACGTCACCAGGAGCCCAACCAAAGGTCCTCCTGGCTACCCGGGTTCTAGATTTTCGGTGCTCCAAGCTGTCTACTGCAGTGATGTACATAAATCTAAACTAAGAGTCAACCCCACCGAATATCATCCGGTCAAAGCTAAATAGTGCCGACTCATTCAATTCAATCAAGTACACCCATTTCCATCTCACCTCATCGGGGTAGGATCTTGACTTGGGGTCTCACCTCCTATGGGTAGGATCTTGACATCGGTTGGTCATTCACTTTCACTCTGTCTCACCTCCTCTGGGTAAGATCTTGACATAGGTTGGTCATTCACTTTCACTCTGTCTCACCTCCTCAGGGTAGGATCTTGACCTCCGGTCTCACCTCCTCTGGGTAGGATCTTGACTTCGTGGAACGTTACAATTTATTAAGTCCATGCACGATACAATTATAAAACAACAGCAATACTACGAGAGAATAACATGAATGCTATATAGAAACAATCCTTGAGATATCAGAGGGCAATAGTAAGTCAATAACAATATACTGTGCAATTCGATTAATAGAATCAAGAAGATTTACTAGCCAGACCTAATCTAATTACCTGTTGTCTCTAACCATTCATTTCGATGTAGTTTTAGGTACTTCGATGCACGTGCTACATTTTATTGGTGTCACTTTGTGTGTGTACGTGATGCACCGAAATCCCTAAACCAACACCCATGAAAAGTGTTAGACAAACGGATAGGCACATGACATAATCTCAGCCCAAGATTTCTCATGTGTTACAATTTCCATTGGACAATGATAATCAGTTAAGGGTTTCCATGTCTAGGGACCTACAAGGTCAATCTTTTCACAGCCTAAGAACCTTATTGGTGTAGTGTCTGTGTCACAATCATCCTCAGGGATTGATTATGAAAGGTTTACTCCATGGATGCCAATCTAGATTCCAAACTAGGTTTAAAGTATTTTTTCCCAAAAGAGATAAGGCCCGATTCAAAAGTCCACAAATCAACTACCTCTCCTAATCTCTGATCATTAGGATATGTATACAATTGGTTTCTACGTTCCAAGAGCTTTCTAACGATATGTAGAACTCCAGTTTCCGATATACGGATCAAAAGTTATGGCAGTTCGAAAATCTGTCCAAATTTGGCCGAGTTTGCCAAGAGTTCGAACTCTTAGGAGAAGAGTTCGAACGTTCAATCCCAGGCCAAAGACCATAGAAGCCAAGAGTTCAAACTCTCAAGGGAAGAGCTCGAACGTTCAGTACAGATTTTTCCAGAAAAGTTCTGTTTTTGAAGAAATTCAAGTATATTACATTCCAACTCTTTCCAATTCTTCTAAGACATTCTTAAGATCATTATATGACCAATTTGAGCCTTCAATTGCTCCTGTGGTCCAATTCTTCTCCCTACATTCAATTCATTGTTTGTAAAACCATTCAAAAGAACCCACTTCACATTATCAATCTAATACAATAGAAATGGCTAAATTTGATATCCAAGAGAAATATAACATTCAATCAAAGAATCATAATGTTCAATCAACGAATCAATTGGCATCCATAAATCTAAATTGCTCATTTACTTGCCTTTAATGGTGCCTTTCCACTCAAATCTCTTCTTAGACTCAATTTGAAGCAAAACCCCAAATAATCCAAGCTCTCTTCAATCTCTACAATGGTGAAATGTAATGAATGGAAATGAATTAACATGCATGCAATTTAAATGACTCTAAACAGTCCTTACTAGGCTTAGATGATCATTTAGAACATGGGTTCTTACCAATAGAGGGGAGGGTGATGAGAGATTGGTTGCCTGTAGTAACTGTGGAGGAGTTGAAGAAGAAAATGGGGCTGGAAACCCTCACATGCAAGCACTCTCTAAGTTAGAGTTAAAAGATTGAAAGAAAAGAAAGAAGAAGAAAGGAAGAAGAACAAAGAGAGGAAGTGTCTCAAAATGAGGGAAAATGTGGTTGAATGGGTTTTTTAAATGGAAATTTTTGTTGGTTTGCATGCAAGTCCATGTAATTGGTTTAAATTTGGGAAAGGGGTTTTTTGTGTTTAAATGGGCTTGGATATGGGCTGAGTTGGGCTCAAATGAGTTGGGTCTAATTGGGTTGAGTCCAAGATGGAGGTGATATAGGGAAGTTGCTTGATGTAATGCACATGAGAGCCCACAAAACTTTATACACACATGCACTACTCAAAATTAATTAAAAGGTCATAGTTCTACTTAACTTGGTCAAAACCACACTAATCTATCTAAATCCATCGCAAAACAATCATTAGGCACCTAATCAAGATCAATTTGGCATTAAACCTATTAAGGCGGGGATGGGGTCTAACACTTATGATGCAGATGGGACCTTCACTTTCCAAATGATTTAAATAACTAGGATGATGGCTGGATGTTCATTTCACATCTTCCGTTGATTCAATTCCTGTTAAAGGGAGGTTATTTGATAGTCATTATTGGATATTCATCTTAGATTCTTCATTTTTAACCGCTTACGGAAACTCGTAGTCTTAGAATTCAATTACATTAGGAAAGAGATGCCCTAAGATACCATGATATTAAAATTCTGGAAAATGCTTATACAAAGTCTTTTTTTATAACAGTAAAATATTACTAATACAAAGTCTTAGAATTCCTACGGATTCAATTATAGGAAACCATGATGTCGAAATTTTCAGAAATACTAGGATTGCTCGATGCACCTGTAGATGTTGGAAGTCTTTCTCCGCTCTGTTGGAAGATCCAACCAGTACTGAATTCAATCTGCAATTGAGGTCGTAGGGCAAGAGAATTGAGAAAAATAATGACTGAAGAAATATTTTTTATTGCAAGGAACAACATCATGAACCCCTGCTTCATACTTTCCCTTGTTTATGTCGAGGCCTTAAATTTCATCCTTGCTAGTGGCACCATTTTCTACTACTGTTATCTCGATACTACCATTCTCTTTTGGCTGAAGAGCTGTTGCTTTAGATTTCAATTCCAGCTGAGCTGCTGCTTCCTTGGATTTCATTTCTTCCTTCACCTTGTGGAGAGATTGAATCAGGTCTTCAAGGCAAGTTGTCGCATTTCGCTCCGCATTGGTGGACTTGTGCATCAGGTGCTCAGCCACATCTGCAGGTGTGATGTTAGTCTCTTCCATCATTTGGCGAATGGTCTCAAAGAGAGGGTGTGAATCCAGGTCCAGATAGTTCTTGGCGAGCACTTCAAACCCTTGGAAGGTGCAGTATGATAGCTCAATGTGCTTGTCCATCCGTCCTTTCCGTATAAGAGCAGGATCAAGCTTTTCCACATAGTTGGTGGTGAAGACGATGAGTCGTTCACCTCCACAAGATGACCATAACCCGTCCATGAAATTGAGCAGCCCTGAGAGAGTTACTTTGCTGCTGCTCTCTTCCTTGTCAGGTTTCCCAGGTAGATTCTTCTCCTCTTCTTCCTCATCCTTTTGTTTCTCCTCCTTCTTTCTCTTGCCAGACAGATCTGAAGAACAATCGATGTCTTCTATTACGATAATAGATTTGTTGGTTGCTTCTATGAGGAGCTTCCTCAGCTCCGTGTTGTTTTTCACCGATGTTAATTCAAGATCATACACATCATAGTCTAGATAATTGGCCATAGCGGCGATCATTGTGGATTTCCCAGTGCCAGGAGGGCCATAGAGGAGGTATCCCCGCTTCCACGCCTTCCCAATCTTCCTGTAGTAATCCTTCCCCTTGCTGAATGCAACAAGGTCATCGATGATCTCTTGCTTCTTGTCATGGTCCATGGCCAGTGTGTTGAATGTCGCCGGATGGTCGAAGATGTCATGGCTCCACACCGACTGCTTATACCCATACCAATTCTGGCTGGGGTTGTTGGTGTAGAGCTTCCTTTGCCGGCTCCTCACCGCGACCGCCTTCCCTTCCTCCATGACATAGGCTAGATAGTGATCCATGATGAGCTCCCGGTGGCGGCAGTGGAAGGTGAGCTGGTAGTAGTTGTGCTCGTCCTTTCCAGGATAGAGCGATATGCTCTGCGACCGCGCTATCTTCTTGTTGGCGGACCACCAGACCGTGGCTCCGCGGAACTCATCGGCGACTAGCTCGTGCTCGTCCATGCTGACGACAAGGTTGCTGCTGTCCTTGCCAATCTCAGCCTTGAGCTTCTTGGCACTCTTGCCTGAGTTTGCACTCAGGTACCTTTTTATGGTGGCGTAGGCATCGCTCCGCTTGAAGCGATCGCCGGTGTATTCATAGATTTTGATTTCTATGTAAGGGTAGATGTAGCCAAGCAGCTTTTGTGCGTATTGAGCTATCTTTTGATCGAACTGATATGGGAGGTATTGGCGGACCATGGTCCATAAGAACATCAGGCTGGCTATTGTTGTTCCCAACCCCGACCATGAACTTTCCATCATCTTCCTCTCTCTCTCTCTGTATATCTAACTTCTTATGACTAGAGATATGTGGAGCTGGTGTTCTTCATGATCCCTGCTACCTTATAAATACACACAGTGGTCCCTTGCTGGCGTCATGCCATGTCTAACTAATTAGTGGGATCCCTTTTGGGTTCTATTTTTAAAAGTGAGACTGCTACATAAATTATTACATGTGAACTGCTTCAAATCCTATTTTTTCTTTACATGAGATACAACTCTCAATGCTAAAATCAGGAGAAAATAATCTGGATTCATTACAGTGGGCTCTATTATTTTCATATTTTAATTGCCCTTGTAAGGTTTTGAAAATTATGTATCGAAAATATTGAGGTATTTTCAACTTTAGAATTTTGATAGTGCCATGTGGGATCTCCCATAACTAATCTACCCCCACTCACACTCACTGACTCCCATGCTTCGACTTTTACTCAAATTTCACACTGGGTGGAGCTGCATTGCAGCGTTGCTAGTTGGAAAGTCCCACATCCTATATCGTCTAAGTAATAAGCTTGTCATAGGCCTTCCACCTATGAGCTTAAACTTTTGGTTTGATCATATGATTTCTTACATGGTATTGGTGTAGCCCACGTGACAGGCCTTCAGTATGACAAGCTCCATCCAGTAGTTAGAGAAAACCTACATTTAACTAACTCCCAATAATGCCCTTACAAATGATAATATATATTAAACGGAAGCCTTTTGACACTAATTTTAACCGTCAGTTGTAATTTGGACTTTTCAGTTATACACCGTGAATACATCACGTCATCTCCCCACTACTAACAGTAATTTTTTTTTTTTTCAAATGGTGGGTGTGCAGAGAGAAATGAAGGTGCATTTAGAAGTTCTCTTGTAGAAAAGTCATTCTGAAACGTGCAACGTGATTTGTAAGTCTTGGTTTAAAGTCAAGTCCTGATAAAGTAGATTATAACCAGTGGATGCAGCTTGTCGCTGCACTGTAGCCACACACTTTTGACGCTAGTCTGAAGTATATATACTCTTGGTTGGATTGAATTTTAAAAAAAAAAATACTAACTTCAAAAAGTGTCACATACATGCATAGATTTTTCATTTCTTATATTTAGTTGGTGGGTCAGTTACTTGAGGCCAAATGCCCACTTGTATGGTGTTGAGAAGGAAAGGCTCTCGTTTTCAATCCAAGTCTAGGATCATGGACGCCCCTTCCGAGAAGGTCTAGCAAGTCTACAGGCTTGTTTCTTTATTGGAATTCCAAGAATTTCTGTCTAAATGCCCACTTGTATGGTGTTGAGAAGGAAAGGCTCTCGTTTTCAATCCAAGTCTAGGATCATGGACGCCCCTTCCGAGAAGGTCTAGCAAGTCTACAGGCTTGTTTCTTTATTGGAATTCCAAGAATTTCTGTCTATTCCTAAAGGGCCTGTTTCTTTATTGGAATTCTTGTCTGGAGAATTCCTAAATTCCCAGACATAGTGGAATTCCCGAATTCCCCTTGGGCTTGAGCATCCAGGAATTCTACACAAATACAAAGGGAGTGAAATTCCTGGATTTCCAAATGTCAAAAGAGAACTTTCTAGTGGCTTGAATCCAGAAATGCTACTGAAGAAACATGGGATTCAGAAATTCTAGGGGACAACATGTCACATCATGTCTAGAAATTCCTGGACATAGTGAATTCCTGGCAGAAATTCCAGGAAAGAAACAGGGCCTAAATGTCTAAACATAGTAGAATTCTTAGAAGGAGCATTCAGGAATTCCAGAAAAATGCAAATGGAGTGGAAATCCTAGATTCCCAAATGTCAAAAGAGATCTTTCGTGTGGTGAAGAAATTTGAGATTTAAATATTTCAGGGAACAACATGTCACATCATGTTCAGGAATTGGTGAATTCCTAATAAAAATTCCACTAAAAAAACAATGCCTACGTGTCTGTAAAGACGACTTTCAGACAACGTTTTCAATCCAGACTAGGATGGTTGACGCCCCTAGAAGCTCTAGCAAGTTCACATGTCTGTAAAGACACCTTCAGACGACGTTTTCAATCCAAGACTGGGATGCTCGACGCCCCTTCCGAGAAGGTCTAGCAAGTCTACATGTCTGTAAAGACGACTCCAGATCGTCTAAGGATTTTTTTTCCACGGTGCGTGCCATGACCCCGTGGCATAGTAGTGGTTGGTTTTCCACGGTCATATGAAGCTCTAAAAGAGCAGCAGGAGACAAACATAATAATAATAATAATATTCCACATTCAGTAGCCAATGGTCCCTTTGATAATGAGGCTACAATTGACTGATTCGTGTGGTTTCTAAGCTGTCTACCTCGAACCCGACCCCACCATGTGGTACGAGAAAAAAAAAAGTCCATGAAACTATTAATTTTAGGGTGGGTCGACCAACTCTTATTAAGGGAGATTATTGGAAATACTCCATCAATAGAGAGGGTGTTTATTTGAGTGGTGCAGATTTTTCATAAATAGGCATCATAGTGCAGTCCCATTCCATCAACCCAGAATTTCTCTAAGCTCTCAAGGACCATTTTCTGAATGTGCCACTTTTCCTATGTATTCGGTTTCTCTTTTCACATTGTGGCTATCCTTCACACTTTGTGGGCTTCTGCTTCCCACTTGGGTAGGTGTCCTTCCACTTTTTTTAGTGGTAATGGTCCAAATTGAGTAGGGAATGGACCTTTTGATATGAAGCTAGGAAAGCAATTGGGAAGTTTTCAATTAGGGACATATATTCTTCTCACGATTACGACTATCATTCCCACTTTGTGGGCTCCTTCTCCCCACTTGTGTAGGCTGTTCTTCTTCTTTCATCTTTTTTTTAGTATCGCTCCCTTTCTTAAAGAGCTAGGAAAGCAATTGGAAGAAGCAATTGGAAGCTCTGCTCTGTAGAATGCCATGTCAGCACTCTCAAATCTCACTGTGCCAAAGGGCTCTTACGGACGTTATGTGGGATCACATATTAAAAAAAAGTTAGATTTGAATTCAATCCATTTTTAAAAGAGACTCTCAATCCCTCTTAGGAATCGCACGCCAATCCCTAAAAGATCTCATAATATAATCTCATTGGTTCTATAATATATTGCCAACATCTATCCTAATCTCAAATCTAAATAAAATTAGTGTACCAGTGTTAAAATTTTTTGACTTTCCTTTTGAGTTGCCACTAGCCTGGATAGCTAGGAGGCACTCAACAAAGAGTATGTTGAAATCATGTTACCAAGTAACTAAAAACAAAATCCATGATTAATATAACATTGTGACTATTGAATTCTAAATGTTGCATGTTTATATAAAATTTTATATTTTCTGCACCTTTCATTACAGATAGGTGTCGAACTATTTCGCATGGGACCCACACTCGAACAAGTCGAGAGTCGGCTTTGTTACCTTTTGTAACGCCCCACTCCATATCCATGCATGATATTGTCCGCTTTGGCCCACGGACCTCACGGTTTTGCTTCTGATGGGCATCAACCCATCAAAAGGCCTCATGCAAGGTAAGGGTGTAAGCTCTACACATAACCTCATTAACTTTCCTCTCTATAGTCGATGTGGGACTCCTGGGGCGTCACAATATCTTTAGACTTGTGATGTTGTAGGGAAGAAAATCAGTAAGTACTGGACACTGGACGGAAACATTCTGGATAAACTTGTCAACATAGTGTGCCCCTGTGCCAATTGTGTAATAGGATGGACTGTCTGTAAGCACATCAAGAAGGATTGGCGTCTGCACCGAGTAATGTAGCATGTAAACACTACTGTTGTAAGCACTACCGTTTTATTTAAATGTTTCAAAAGAAACTACAGGAGATGCAAGAGAGTCTTTGGCTCCCAGTATTTGAATCAATGTTTTAGGCTCATAACATTTAGGACTAGCTAAAATTCACATTACTATGGGCATGTTTGTGTAACACTTTTTTGCAAAAAAGTAGACGGTTTTCCACGGAAAACTCATTTTTTCGGCATTTGGTGTGGAATAATTCCGTGAAAATTCTTTCCTGCCTCGTCGGTATTTTCCTTGATAATTGTGGAAATTGGTTTCCCATGGGGGGTATGGGAAATGGATTTCCTAGGAAAACTTCTCCTTCTTTTCCTCACTCTTCTCCATTTCAATCCAAAAACCCTATAACTCTTTCATTTTTTATTTCCTTATATAAATTATTATTTAATATTAAATAAATAATATACATGTTATGTTATTTTTCTTCAAAAAATTATATCACTAAATAAAAATTTTGATTTTCTATAAGAAATCCACAACCGCACCAAACAAAATCTGCACCAATTCAATGAGGAAACTCTTTTTGCACCAAAGATGAATTTCTAAATTCTACATAAATCCTTTTCCGAGGTTTTCATTTCTATGGAATTTGCTAACGTGGCAATCTCCTCTTCCCGTGGAAACGGTGTGTATACAAACGTGCCCTAAAGCTTTGTCTTCTGAAAAGTTTGTTCTCTTTAGTCTTAGGACATGTTTGTGCGGTGTTGCAGAAACCAGTTCTACGGACAGCCTTTCTTGCACAGTGTTCAAAACCAAGTCCGACCTCCCACCAACTGAAATGGTTTTCCGCAAAATCGCTGAAAAGTTAGCTCGATTTTCTGTTGTTCCAGATGAGCAGCTGCACTGGGCATGCACCTTTCAGTGCTGCATAAAAATCGTTTCCACTTTCCACACTTCTTCCACATAAAAGAAAGAATGATAAGGTTATTACAGTGAATTACATTAAAAATTATTTTAAATTCAACAAGTGTCGTGAAATGGATAGATGGATAGACCAACATTTTTGGTGAAGACCAGGATCTCTAGTTAGGAGTAAGGATGGAAATGGACCTATTATCCAGTTACCTGAAGGACCTGACTTCAAAATCTGGGTACGGACCTTTCTTTTGGACCTGATAGATGATTAGGTCCAAGTTTGAGTCCACATCTTGAGTTGATGGATACTCAAGTCTAGTTCCTGGTCCAGTTGGGTCGGGCCTGAATACCAAGATATCCATGTATGATGTATTTGCTGTAAAATAAAATATATGCGATATGCATAAATATACTAATAATGGCTGAGGCTCTTGAGAGAGACATCATGCTGGCTTGCCTTTTTCTATACATAGGACACCCTGTGATCAATCCAACCCCTTCATATCGATTTAAACTACTTTATCTAGAAAAACGAACATAGATTATGCTTCTCCTTATATCACTATTACCTTTCTTATCGAATTGACATTTTCACTTTATATTAATTTCTTGATAAATAATTCAAACATGCTGGGAATTGATGCCACTGAACTATCAGTATATTGGAGACTCAACTCGAATTACACTCTTGTAATAAATACATAATATGCATCATCTTAAAGGGTGTATTTGGTTCTTGTGTTTTAAAAGGATTTTGTTAAAAAACAAAAGTTAAAATTTACTTTTTTGGTGAAACATCTTTAAACCCACTTCGCATTCCAAAAAAAGAAAAAAAAAATATATATATATATATTTATGTTTCTTCTTTATAGTTTTTTCCTCTCTTCTTTTATTATCCTTTTGTCTTTAAGATGAGCAATCCCTCTTCTATTTGTGTAGTGGACGATGCTCCCTCCCATTTGTCTGCGTCTTTTGATTTCTCTCTCTATATCATGGTTTAAAATTTCGGCCAATACATGTTCATATCGGCCCATACCGTGACGATATTTTGCCACGATACCGAGTCAAGCAAAATATTGGCCAATTTTGGCCGATATGGTCAAAATATTGGTTTAACCGATATCTCGGCCGATATTTTAAAAATATCGGCCGAGATGGAGTTATGGTCAAAAACCCTAATTTTTTTGTGACTTTTTCCCTATTTTCCCATTTTGTTCTCCTCTCCCCTCATCTCCCTGGAGCAACTATGTCTCCATAGCTTATTCTCTTACATATTTCAAAATTCCAACATTATTTCTTGAAGAAATCATTTTATTTAGTAAGAAAAAATTTACTTAACTCCCTTTTTTTGCTAATTTTTTTGGATGAAAAAAAATTCACACCGCGACGACTGCGACGGACCGATAACCGCGACCAATACCGATATCATATCGGTTTTTGTCCTGGCCGATACCGTGACCGATACCACAATCTTGAACCATGCTCTATATATATATATATATATACATTCTCAATGGCGGACTAGGATTCTCGTTTGGGTGGGACTAAAATTTTGCAAGACTTAACATTTACAAATAATAATTTTTGCTGAATTTTGCTAGACTTATTTTTTTCGCTTTACCAAATAGCACCTACAAGTTTTTCTTTAGAAAATGTCCAACTCGTGGAACTCAACGATGCATGATAATTATTGAAGATTAGGCAATGAGGAGATTAGGAATGAGGATGTTAATGAGAAATACCAACAAAAAATTAGATGGATAAAAAATGATTCTAACCTTAGTTTTAGATACTCAAACTCACATTATTAAGTTTCACTAAATTTATATGTCAAAATCAATGCTCAATGGAGATCGCTGCACGTTCAAGGTGAGTGGGTGTCTAAGAAAAAACTGAATATAAGAACATTTTGAGGACAACAATCATTTCCTTTTTCACTTTCTCAAAACCTCCAACCTTTGGATAATGGGAGTGGAATTCTATCTTTGAGTCATAGTGAGGCTAAGAATAGATGATAACAGGAATGGATTTGGTCATCTTGGGATTTGTAGATTAGCTTAGATTTGATGGTTTAGGGCTTAGGGTTTGGATTAGGATTTGGGGACTCAGGGGTTTAGAATTAGGATTTGGAGATTAAGCATTCAGATTTAGGTATAGAGCGATTAGGAATGATTATACTAGATATGTTTGGCAAATAAAGATGCAGCAGTCTTCTCAGTACATAGGGATTGGCGACAAGGAACTCGATCAACAATCAACACGAAAGGATTTCGAAAGAAAAGGTTGAAGGAGAGGAAGAGTGAGCGATGTGTTCTGCAATATTTTTTTTTCTTTTTTCTTTTTTTTTTTTTTTCACCAATGAAGCTTTACATATTTGGGGTTATCTTTAGACATATGTGGAGTGACAAGTTTAGACATGCGAGGCAAGCTACAAGGCCTCATTCAATTCTATGAGGATTTCAATTCTGACCTGGGCCAAGCACCCAATTCCCTCAAACGTAGGTCCACTCTTGCTCTAAGGCCCCATTCAAACTCCATGGTTCTACGAAAAAAAATTCCATGGAGATTTAATTTCTGACTTAGGGCGACCGCCCTAGTTCCCTCCAACCTAGGTCAATTCCTATATTTTCTTTTATAAAAATTTACATACATCGTTTCTTTCTTATATGCTAAAAGTTTGCCGTTTCCTATCTAAGCCAACAAGATACTTTTACCATTAAAAGAAGTGCAAACGCTAAGTTAACCGATAACCTTTTTGTAGAGAGCTACTAAATGCACACTGGTTTTTGCTCTCCAAACACTGTACTTTTTTTATGACCATATATACTATTGTGTGATATTACCTAAAAGGACATCTCTCCCTCCCAACTTCTTTCTACACCCACCTACCCTCATCCCCATCCCAACCACCAACGCCCCCTCCGGTCCCGACAGCACCATTGGAGGGGGAGGGAGGGATGGAAACGGAGAGGGACATGGAGAGGAAAGGAGGGTGACAGGCGAAGTAAAGGGAGAGACGGTGGGCGGAAGGCAACGAGCGAGAGGAAGGGGGAGAGGCAAGGAGGGGGAGCGAGAGCGAACGGCTAGGCGGCGGGTGGTGGGTGAGAGTAGGGTTGTCAAAATGCCAAATAATCCGTTAACACGACACGAACCTACACGATATTAACGGGTTCGGGTGGGCTCTTAATGGGTTCGGGTCGTTAACGGGTCAAACCCGTTAACATGTTAAGTTAATAAGTCGTGTATGAATTAAACCAGTAACCCGTTAACAACCCTCTTAACCTTTTTAATTTTTTTAGTCCCTAAGTGTAGCTATAATTAATTTAAATTTACTGTTTTATAGTGAGGTTTTAGGTGAGATCCACTCGAAATCCTCACTTAAAATTTCGTGTGGCTTATATTTTTCTCCATATATATATATATATATATTTATGGATTTTTTAAAATTTTGAAATGACTTAGTTACTTAACGGGTTAACGGGTTGGGTCATGTAACCTGTTAAATTAACGGGTCGTGTTCGGGTTGGATTTTTTGACCCGTTAAGTTAACGGGTCGTGTACGGATTGAAGTAATTTTAACACGAATTCGTTAACACAACACGATTGACAGCCCTAGCTGTGTGTGTGAGAGAGAGAGAGAGAGAGAGAGAGAGAGAGAGAGAGAGAGATTTGAGAGTGGAGGGAGAAGGGGTGTGTAGAGAGGAGTGGGGTTTCCATAGGTTAGGGCATTTTGGATAAAAAAGGATGTGCACGGAAGAAGTGTGGGGAGTGTAGAGAGGTCCAGTTAGGAGAGAGTAAAACTAGTGCGCATATAGCAGCTCTCTCTGTTTTTATTAGAAAAGTATTTTTCACTTTTAATAAGTCCAAAGACTAGCCGACCCAAATGCTAATTAAAAACAGACATCCCAAAGACCTGCCTGCCCGAAAAAGAAATGCTTATAATTTAGTGATAGTTTGAAGACATCCACTTAGAATGCCGGGTGGGTTCCAGGTCTACAAATGTAAACTAAACTGTGTCGGCATGGAGCCTTTTCAAACACTCGACATTTACATGCTAACCCAATTTAAGAAAATCTTAGTGGGCCCCTAGGTGGACCACAAAGTATGCAACAGATTTGACGGTTGAAAGGGAGACCCACATCCAATGGTCGTGGAGGGCCCCACATCATGAATAGAGTTATTTTCTTCAAGCAACGTGTTTTGACCCATTTATAAGAATACTTGCATTTATAAGAATACTTGATTAATCTCTTTCAAAGTCACAGATGTGATGTTTGTGGTGGGGCCGCCATTTCCAAAGAAAAGCCTCGAATGATTTGGAGTGAAATTCCCATTTTTTTTTCAGTAAAAGCATGAGATTCTAACCTATTGCAATAATCGATTTTTATCCAGTTTTCACAATAGTGTATGGGGATGATCCGTAGTTACTAATAAAATTTTGTTTCTTTAATTGCAGATTCCAGAGTTATGATCCCTGAATGTAACTGTTTTACACAGAAAGTCACAATCACTACAATGGAATGGTTTGTAGGACGAGAGGATTTCGCACTCTAATTTCCATTATTTCCTGCATTTCTGCCCCTCCCAATGGAAATGAGGACAATTAAGAAACACCGGTTTTCTTTTTTCCTTTTAATCTTGTGGAAGAAGTATTGTGCTGAACAAAGGCAAAAAAAAAAAAAATTGTAACTGAACAAGTATTGAGCTAAACAATAAAAAAAAGTTGGCATTATGACAAACCAAGACAATTTTCCTCTATCATGGAATCCTCTAATCACAGAAAAGGAAATGTGTTCTGTTTTCGTGGGAGCCTACTGATTCATTGTTTGGTGCAATACATTTTTCTTGCGTAAGAGAAAACTTAAGGGGACGTTTGCTAAGCATCCACTTAGAGGAATCCCAAGTGGTTTTCCGTGGTATATACATGAATAGTGTTGTGTGGATTCCTTGCATCCATGGGATTGAATATTATGGGGATCGGACCTCCCCCATCAGAACAAATGAATCATCTCATGTTGGATTTGCGGAGCTACAATAATCTGGGCGTCATTTTTGAAACCATCGGCTGCTTTGGATTTTTTTTTTTTTTTTTGTGGGTCCCATATTGATGATCTGAACTGGTCATCATGTTTAGAATGTCCAAAACGGCTCATATTTCAAATATCAGCCGTTGATTCATCTTATATTCTCAGATATTTATGAAAATGTCCAGACCGTTGGGTCCACATATCTGGACATTTGTGGGGGCCCCTTTCGAAAATCTGAACCGTTAGATGTGATCAGGAGACCCAAATTGGCTGTGGTGCCAAATTTGGGAATGTGATATTCATCAAGAATCATGAGATATTGGCAAAAAAAGGCTCAACCGTTAATCACTTATAGTGTATACCGTCCAGATTGTTTTGACAATTCATTTTTTCCAATTTTTTCATCACCATGGCCTCAAAATAATTATTTGAACCATCAATAATTTAGAGGAGGTTAGACACAGCCAGGGGATCAATTTTCAACCGTTGATCCTTCCTAGATTTTGAAAATTTACAAAAAATTACATTCTTTAAATTATTTTTTTAATCTCTGTGGGCCTCCTTTCCATAATCCAAACCGTTCAAATCCTTTCAAAAGCATAAAATAACCATTTATTGACAACTCAGCCATTGATCCTTCATGGATTATGAGAAACTTTCAAAATCTCTAGATCCTTCATGGGGATTCCTCTCTTTTGCCAAACTTGGAAAAATCTTGATAGAGGATGGCTTGATTCCATTGGAACAAAGGAATCATCTGGATAATAGAATCCCCACCCCTACCATGGATGTTTGCCAAACGTACCTCAAAGGATAAGTAATGTTCTTCGCTAAAGAGGATTTCGATTTTTTATGGAAGGGGGAGGATTGTAAAATTCCTATACAATGTGAAAACAAGATTCCACTGGGCAAAAAAGCCTCTTACTGTTGTTTGGGGACTTCACTAATAGAGTGGAGTGAAGTAAAAGCCTCCAATTCTCAAAACAAAGGGTTCATTGGTTCTCAAAATTCCTAGCCTTCGCATTTTTCCTTCTCTGCACCACACAAATGGGCATTTGGTTTCACATCACCGACCACCAACTCAAAATAAGAAATGAAAAAACTATACATGTATTGCTGCGTTTTTTAAGTTAGTGATTTTTTTAAAATTACATTCAAGTTATACTTCAGACCAACATCGAATTAGAGTAAATATCAATTCATGGGAGTTAGTGAGTGTGAGTGAGGGTAGATTAGTCATGGGATATCAATTCATGGGAGTTAGTGAGTGTGAGTGAGGGTAAATTCTAAATTTGAAAATACCTGAATATTTTCAATACATAAGTTTTCAAAACCTTACAAGGGCAATTAAGATATGATAAGAATCTTATAATGAATCGAGACCTCTAAAGATAATTGTTCTTTTCCTTATTTTAACATTGAGAGTTGTATCTCACTTTAATCGAAATAGAACTCATGTAAATCAATCTACCCACTATTTTGATTAAAGAAAAACCACTGATTGCTCACATGTAATAATTTGATGGGCCACAATGCTCGTACTAGGCATAGATGGTCTAGAAGACAACATTTAAAGCCATTCACTGAGTATCAAAAAACATACTCCCGATGTGTAAATGGTAGGATCATACAAAGTAGAACCTTTAATCGTCTTACTCCAGCTTCCTGTGAAGGCTGTGAAACTTAATAATGGGGCTCACCTATTCAATATCCAAACTAACTATAATAAACTCCTTGCCTTCAAATAAATCCTTCTCAAATTTCACTCTAATAGGAATTGGTCCCATCATAAGATTAAGCATATATGATTAAAAATGTCACATCCTCCATCTTATAGTGAGATCTACTCCAATTGCAATAAAAACTTGGGTCAGCCAAGTGAAGAGAGAGGACCTTTAGTTTTAATGTTTTGGATCTTCAATATGTGGCCCCATGGTAGAGTTGCAGAACCATCACTAGAGTGTGAGTGAAACCTCAAAGCTAGGCTCACAAATCTTGGTGTTAGCTAATTTTTACTCTAGTCAGAACATGGCCCACAGCTAGACTGATCCTTGATCACCCTATTAAAAAAATCAAAAGAAAACGCATTAATATTCGTGGGCCCTGAGATTGAAATTGGCTCAGTATAAAAATAACAGTGTATTTTTTAAGGTTCAGGCTAGAAATTTGTCCTGCCAAGTGGGTTTATTTTTTCCCCCCTGCCCCAGATGATCCAAATTCAGTCAACTAGAGTTTTCTTGTCCATAACTACAAGAGGCATATAATTTATATTTCTTGGGCCACACACAAGCAAATCAAGAAGCTTTGCCACGACATCTACAAATTGAGAAAAACAAAGATGACGCTAATTAGTGAGACATGGCATGACGCAGCAAGGGACCACTGTGTGTATTTATAAGGTAGCAGGGATCATGAAGAACACCAGCTAGACATATCTCCGGTCATAAGAAGTTAGATATACACAGAGAGAGGAAGATGATGGAAAGTTCATGGTCGGGGTTGGGAACAACAATAGCCAGCCTGATGTTCTTATGGACCATGGTCCGCCAATACCTCCCATATCAGTTCGATCAAAAGATAGCTCAATACGCACAAAAGCTGCTTGGCTACATCTACCCTTACATAGAAATCAAAATCCATGAATACACCGGCGATCGCGTCAAGCGGAGTGACGCCTATGCCACCATAAAAATGTACCTGAGTGCAAACTCAAGCAAGGCGGCCAAGAAGCTCAAGGCTGAGATTGGCAAGGACAGCAGCAACCTTGTCGTCAGCATGGACGAGTATGAGCAAGTCACCGATGAGTTCCGTGGAGCCACAGTCTGGTGGTCCGCCAACATGAAGATAGCACGGTCGCAGAGCATATCGTTCTATCCTGGAGAGGACGAGCACAACTACTACCAGCTCACCTTCCACCGCCGCCACCGGGAGCTCATCATGGATCACTATCTAGCCTATGTCATGGAGGAAGGGAAGGCGGTCGCGGTGAGGAGCCGGCAGAGGAAGCTCTACACCAACAACCCCAGCCAGAATTGGTATGGGTATAGGAAGTCGGTGTGGAGCCATGACATCTTCGACCATCCGGCAACATTCAACACACTGGCCATGGACCATGACAAGAAGCAAGAGATCATCGATGACCTTGTTGCATTCAGCAAGGGGAAGGATTACTACAGGAAGATTGGCAAGGCGTGGAAGCGGGGATACCTCCTCTATGGCCCTCCTGGCACTGGGAAATCCACAATGATTGCCGCTATGGCCAATTATCTAGACTATGATGTGTATGATCTTGAATTAACATCGGTGAAAAACAACACTGAGCTGAGGAAGCTCCTCATAGAAGCAACCAACAAATCTATTATCGTAATAGAAGACATCGATTGTTCTTTAGATCTGTCTGGCAAGAGAAAGAAGGAAGAGAAACAAAAGGATGCGGAAGAAGAGAAGAATCTACCTGGGAAACCTGACAAGGAAGAGAGCAGCAGCAAAGTAACTCTCTCAGGGCTGCTCAATTTCATTGACGGGTTATGGTCATCTTGTGGAGGTGAACGACTCATCGTCTTCACCACCAACTATGTGGAAAAGCTTGATCCTGCTCTTATACGGAAAGGACGGATGGACAAGCACATTGAGCTATCATACTGCAGCTTCCAAGGGTTTGAAGTGCTCGCCAAGAACTATCTGGACCTGGATTCACACCCTCTCTTTGAGACCATTCGCCGAATGATGTTAGAGACTAACATCACACCTGCAGATGTGGCTGAGCACCTGATGCACAAGTCCACCAATGCGGAGCGAAATGCGACAACTTGCCTTGAAGACCTGATTCAATCTCTCCACAAGGTGAAGGAAGAAATGAAATCCAAGGAAGCAGCAGCTCAGCTGGAATTGAAATCTAAAGCAACAGCTCTTCAGCCAAAAGAAAATGGTAGCATCGAGATAACAGCAGTAGAGAATGGTGGCACCAGCAAGGAAGAAAGTTAAGGCCTTGACATAAAGGGAAAGTATGAAGCAGGACTTCATGATGATGTACCTTGCAATAAAAAAAAATCTTCAGTAATTATTATTTCTCGATTCTCTTGCCCCAGGACCTCAATTGCAGATTGAAATCAGTCCTGGTTGGATCTTCCAACAGAGCGGGGAAAAACTTTCAACATCCTAAAGATGCATCGGGCAATCCTAGTATTTCTGAAAATCTAAACATCATGTTTTCTTAATCCTGTTTGTTTTCATGTAAATGAATCCTTAGGAATTCTAAGACTATGTATAAGTATTATTTTACTGTAATATCATGGTATCTTAGGGCATTTCTCTTTCATCATGTAATTGAATTTTAAGACTCTGCGAGTTTCTGTAAGCCGTTAAAAATGAAGAATCAAAGATAAATATCTACTAATGACCATCAAATAACCTCCCCTTTAACAGGAATTAAATCAAGGGAAGATGGGAAATGAATACCAAGCCATCACCCAAGAAATTTAAATCATTTGGAAAGTGAAAGTCCTATCTGCATCGCAACCTTATATATCTTTCACCCATCATCTCATATTCATCACCCTTCACCTCTTCAATAATCCTATGGTGTAGCTCATTTAACCATAAATTCTAATATACTCTATGCACTTACTGATAAGAAAAAAAAAATCGTATTCCATGTAAAGAAACAGGTCCATGGTAAAAGTATCTGCCACCTAATATTACCCAGAAGTCGTGAAATCGAGGAGTGGATCCGGCAGTAAGTCTTCCACCCAAATGCTGATCTGGAACAATATTTTCATGAATAAACTAGAAAAATGTTTGACCAACTTTTTAATAGCTATTTCCACATGCCAACAAGTTTGAGCAGGCACGTCTAACTATGACCTAGATCTAGGTCACAGCACCCCTGCAAGAATTTCACTCACCTGGAAGACACAGAAAAAACTGTATATTGTAGACAGAAATACAGTTTTTGAATAATTCATATCCGTAGAGACAAGAACAAAATACCATGTTCACGATTGATATAATTACAGCTAGAAGATTCAATCATCTTATTGATCCCACTACTCTGGTGTCCACTATGACTTCACAATTCCTAGAAATGGGCATCATTCAGAGTTGGAAGATCTGTACAATTTTTCAGATACTTTCATTTGAAATAGTGGGAGATCTCAGCAGAGAATATATAGATGTTAAGAGAATCCAAAGTAAAACTATGAAACAAAATCGTAAAATTTCTACCTTCTGGGCTGACGAATGATCAAGAGCTAAACAATTCACATTAAGTGGCCATACAGTAGTTTCAATATTGATTGTTCCAATTGTTTATTGTCCAAATGACATAGAAATAAACAGAACAAGCAATTTCCAGATTTACCCTTTTCCGTATGAATATATTATTTTCTAGGATGCTCAAAAATAGGTAGCCATGGGATAAGGGTATAACTTGGGCCAGGCCAAATCAAAACCATAAGACTCTGACCCAAGTGAAACTCAAATTTAAGCTGTGTGCTTGTCTGGGTTTAGGCTAGGTCCTGGATTTTGTCACCTGTGTAAATTTCAGATCAGGGTTTGGCTCAGGCCTCAGGAACCTAAAATTTACCAGGATACCTAGCTTCGTATTTTAACTTACGCATACAGGTTTTGTTTGTATACTACAACATACAGACAAAGTATTACATCGACAAAAAAGAACATACAAGTTATTATGCACATGCACGTATATTCCTTGCTTCTATACCATTTAGTAGCCAATTGATGCAACCTAGGATTAGGATGCAAGTGCCGGGGCACAATTGGGGTTCCCAAGGAACAATCTCACGTGGAAGACACTCTCCAACGATAAACCCACAAAAAGGGAATTCTATTAATCTCAAAATCTCTAATAAATAATTCTCTACAAGCCATATAAATAGTAAAAGAAACTTAAACCCTAAGAAAAGGTTTTCCGCAAAATCCCTGAAAGGTTAGCTCAATTTTTTGTTGTTCTTGCGGAAGAGCAGCTGCACTGGGCATGAAACTTTCAGTGCTGCATAAAAATCATTTCCACACTTCTTCCACATAAAAGAAAGAATGATAAGGTTATTACAGTGAATTACATGAAAAATTATTTTAAATTCTATAAGTGTTGTGAAATGGATAGATAGATAGACCAACATTTTTGGTGAAGACAGGGATCTCTAGTTAGGAGTAAGGATGGAAATGGACCTATTACCCAGTTACCTGCAACTTCAAAATCTGGGTACGGACCTTTCTTTTGGACCTGATAGATGATTAGGTCCAAGTTTGGGTCCACATCTTGAGTCGATGAATACTCAAGTCTAGTTCCTGGTCTAGTTGGGTCCGGGCCTGAATACCCACATATCCATGTATGTTGTATTTGATGTAAAATAAAATATATGCGATATGCATAAATATACTAATAATGGCTGAGGCTCTTGTGCGGATCTCTCTTGAGAGACATCATGCTGGCTTGCCTTCTTCTATACACATAGGACACCCTATGATCAATCCAACGCCCTTGTACCCCCCCACCCCACCAAAAAAAAAAAAACCCATGAATTGGCATACATGAGCCAAAATTTGACACTAATCCAATTGTTGTTGACCATTGAAATGAAAACGTAAGAGAATGATGCATTCTAAAACAATTAAACTTCAGGGCCATAGATAATGGCTTAGGAGGATCTAATTAAGTTGAGATTTTGTACATTATTGCTGGTCCGATTCAGATCTTTCGACCCCCAGTCTCCCTCATGATTGTTGTGGCCATAGGTGGGCGCTGCAAGGAGGCTGAATGGAAGGTTCGCATCAGAGCACAACCCATTGACAGTATATTAATTATATAGTATACTCCAAATATACATATACATAATAATAAACTGTGGCTTTCGATCAGTTATGGGTCCAATGGAGTTGGGTTTGGATCCTACCCATTGGACCCATGTCAGGTACGTAGAATACTAATTGGGTGCGAGTTTGGTTCTTCCAGGGGCCCACCCAAAACTAACCCATTTTACATCCCCAATTAGGAATCATTTCATTATTTTAAAAATATTTATAATGACTAAGCAATTTATAAAAACAACTTTTAACATGGTTACTAAACTACCTTTCACCCTGTTTTTGAAGAAAAGAAATAAAACCATTTTTTTCCCATTCCCACCACCCCTCAAAAAAAGTTAGAAAATAAAAACCCATTATGGCGAACTTTGCCCATAATCCAGAGCATTTTGTTGTCGAGAACTGCCCTGAATAAGATGTCTGCTAGTTGCTTTTTTGAATTGTTGTAAGGGGTACAAATATCCTAGAAGGAAATCTTGTCAAAAATAAAGTGACAGTCAATTCAAAGAGTTTTTCACCCTTTCATGGGAGACTGGATTGTTAAGAGTTGCGACTTGCTCTTGCTGTGTGATTATCACAACACATTTCCATGGGAGTAAGAACAATGAATCCCATCTTGCAGGGCAACTTATTGATCCACACCAGTTAATACATACTATGTCATCGCCTTGTATTCTTCTTCAGCACTAGATCAGGCAATAAGCAGTTGCTTCTTAATATTCCAAGTAACCAAGTGATGCAGTAGCACACGGTTGCCATATACTCATGGTGCACATGTGGGACCCAAGGAAGTTTAGGAATTCTTTCTTAGTTATTAGTAGCTTCTAATTTTTTATTTAAGTAATTGTATTTAGAATTAGTTTCTAATTTGGATAGGTTTATTATTGTGTTTCCTAATTTGATTAGGATTGATTTCTTAGGGTTTAAGTTTCTTTTACTATTTATATGGCTTGTAGAGAATTATTTCTTAGAGATTTTGAGATTAATAGAATTCCCTTTTTGTGGGTTTATTGTTGGAGAGTGTCTTCCACGTGAGATTGTTCCCTGGGAACCCCAATTGTGCCCCGGCACTTGCATCCTAACCCTAGGTCGCATCAACAAGTTACCACAACAAATGTGCAGTATCTTAGTGTGGAGTGCTGATAATAAAGAAATTTTTGGATTCATGAAAAGATGATGTGATAAAACAAGGAATAATATCCTATTGTAATAAGCCAGATGCACCCTAATTAGCATTTCACTGTCCAATGATGTCTTTTATGCAACATATTGGCCCGTTTGGAATAGTTCTCGTGTTGTTCCCAATTTTGTTCGCATATCAGATTGTATTGAGATCAGGTTGTGCCGAGGCTATGCTGTGCAAAACTTGTTTGGTAACATTGTGTTAGATTATTCTGTTGAGAAAATGTGGTACGGAACTTATTTGGTAATATTATTAAAAAAAATTATAAGAAACAAAAGCAAGAAAATTATAAGATTTACAATGTGGGACCTACCTTTTTATTGTTTGTGGTACTCTATTATTGTCATATATGGGAGTACGGGACCCACTTTTAGAAATTACAACGTAGTACCCACCTTTATAAATTAAAACATGTGGCCTACATTAATAAGATTTACAATGTGGGCCCACCTTTTACAATTGTGGCCATGTGACTCACCTTTATTTAGGAATTTTAAAGTGGGAGTGAGGCCACCTTTTTTGTTTTTGTGAACACAAAACCCACTTTTAGAAATTACAGCATGGTACCCACCTTTAAGAATTAGAACATGGGGCTCACATTCATAGGATTTACATGTGCGACCATTTCTTTGTGATTGTGAATACAAGACCCACCTTTTGAAATTTCAAATAAGAATATGGGGCCCACATTCATAGCATTTACAATATGCGTCCGTCTTTTGTGATTGTGACCATGTGACCCACCTTTAGGAATTATAAAGTGGTGTCATCTTTTCTGTGATTGTGGACACAAGACCCCCCTCTAGAAACTAAAATGTAGTGCCCACTTTTAGAAATTAGAACATAGGGCTCACATTCATAGGATTTACAATGTGGTCTCAGCTTTATAAGATTTATAACGTGGGCCTACCTTTTGTGATTTATAACGTGGGCCTACCTTCTGTGATTGTGACCATGTGACCTAAAATGAGTTTCTTTGGATGACAAGAGATATGTAGGAAACAACTTGGAAACAATTGTTGCAACAAGTTGTTTCTTAAAAAAAACAAAGGTTTTATGTCCTAGCTTTCCTATGCCAATGGGTTAATATTTTGGAATTCCTTCTAGGGAGATAAAATTAGGAATAGTGATTTATACTTACTAAGCATGTTTTCCATGATCTCATCTCATTGGAACATGAGAACATCCAAATGGCATGATACCAAACACACCCTCTGTGATTGTCAAGAAAGCCTTGAAAAATCTAATGATTACAAATAAATTATCCCTCTATTTGTAGAGTATTGATAAAATGGGCTTTAGCTTCAATGGAGTAAGAAGATTCAGTGGTGCATTTCTATTATGTGCTTGTTCATTCTAGTTAATGGGAACCAAGATGAATGATAATGTACCTCAATAAGTTTGAGACTAAAGAATCCTTTCCCCCCTTGCCTCTTTGCCCTCATTGCTAAGTAGCTGCAACAATTTTAGGCCACATCAGTATATGAAAATTCACAAAAATATTAGATGGATAATGCATCAGGCTATGAGAGTGAGTCCTATGAGCATATGCGGCAGCATGCATGTCTCTTATTCATCATGAAGGCGCAAATGAATCACTTAGAAGATGGAAACTGTGAATTTGTAGTATTAAAAAAATATCTTGGCATTGCCTGTTTGTTAAGTCATTCTACTCATACAAAGCTATAATGCTTCTTCTACTTATACAAAGCTACAATGCTGCTTTTGTAGCAATCCCCCAAAAGCAAATCAAGAAGGAGAATCATTGTGTAGCTCTTGTTTTGCAATCTATTTTCCTATTTTACAGCATGATCCATTGACCTTCTACACACTTGGTAATTCATTCAAAGGAATCCTATATGACTTCATAATTAAGAAATTACCTTACAAAAAATGTTTTAAGTAGGATATAACCTGCAAAGCTGAAAGAAATTAATTTAGGTGATTCAATGACCCTAGCTAATAAAGTAAAAGAACTCTGTTGTGAGTTCAATCAATCTTTCCAGTCAACTTCAAATGCCTAACATAAAATTGCAAAATAATGATGTTAAAGTTATGAATATCAGGACTTTGGAAATATGAACTGTTGACAGGCATGACTTTGTAAAACCAAACTGAGATGATTAAAGCTGCAACTAGCATTTGGCTTTTGTGGGATGCTTTACATCCCCAAGTTCAAGACTTAAACAGAAGCTAGAGACTTCCATTGTTTCTGTTATGAACGTTTTAACTGAAGTCTGTTAGAGAAGGATATTTCTGTAATTTCCTCTTGTAATTCTGTTGAAGTAGTTAGAGGGTTTCTGTGTATAAGTAAGAGAGGGGATGCTCCGTCCTGGGTATTGTATTTGTCTTGTAATCAATTCTCTGGGTTGGAATAAGAGCATTAGCATACTCTTCTCCTTCTATATTCTTCCTCTTCCATTTCCTGTCTTTACATTGGTATCAGAGAAGTCCTTTCTCGGCCTGCGAAGAGATCAAATAGCAATGGCGGATGGAACTAGGAGTCACGATCTCAAGAAACTCGAAGATTCCTTTCGGATTTTGAGAGAGCAACAAATCAGTTCAGCAAAAGAAACGGCGGAAATCAAGAACAGCCTGGTAGAGATCAAGGAATTCATGGCAGCAGTCACCTTCAAGTATGATCAAATGGCGGCCCATGTGTATGGAAAGCAACGCGAATCTGCACATGGAGGTTCTGAAAATCACTTTGGAGCAGAGTCTTCTCAATCTCAGCCCTTCCCTGGGTTTGGAACTAGGTACGCCAAGATTGATTTTCCTAAATTTTTTGGTGAAAATCCGTCTGGTTGGGTTTACAAGTGCGAAAGATTTTTTGAGTATAACTGTGTTGAAGATAACAATAAAGTGAAATTGGCAATCTTGCATTTAGAAGACAGGGCTTTGCAATGGTATCAATGGTTTGAGAAAACACATGTTTTAGTAAATTGGGATCTGTTTAAAAATGGGTTGGTCTCTCGTTTTGGTTCTGATGTATATGAAGATGCTGTGGGTGACTTGACAAAGTTGAAACAGGCAACAACTGTCAGGGATTATCAGGAACAATTCGAGATTCTTGCTAACAAAACCCAAGGCCTGCCTGAACATTTTTTCACTAGTTGTTTCATTAGTGGGTTGAAGAAGGAGATAAGGGCCAATGTATTGATGTTTAAACCTACAACTACCATGCAAGCCATTGGTTTGGCCAAGTTACAGGAGCTTAGTATTGAGGCAATTACCCAGAAGACTAGGCTGCCACCAAGAAATGGTGAAAATTTTTCATCTGGGCCATTCAGGCCAAATTCTTTTCCTGTCATTCGCAGAGAATTACCAAAAGAGTTGGAGGAAAAGAAGGCAAAAGGTTTGTGTTTCAAGTGTAATGAGAAATTCACAAAAGGGCACCAGTGCAAGAAAAAACAGTTGTATGTTTTGGATGGGGATCAAGAGGACTCAACTCAAGCGCCTATACAGGAGGAGGAAAATGAGGAAATCCTGGAACAGGAAGGTGATCTGCAGCAAGAAGGTGAATTGCAGATTTCTATCAATGCAATAACTGGTTCAGTCTCTTATAGAACCATGAGAGTACACGGATTGGTCAAGAAACAAAAAGTGGTGATCTTGATTGATACTGGAAGTACCCATAATTTCTTGAACCAAGAAGTGGTGAAGAGATCAGGTGTGGACACTGTTGCCACTGATCCCCTAACAGTGTTTGTTGCTGATGGAACAAAGATGACCAGTACTGCAGCTTGTAAAAGGTTCAAATGGGAGATGCAAGGGGTGGTCTTCCAAACAGACATGAAGGTTTTAGAGCTCAAGGGTTGTGATATGGTGCTTGGAATTCAATGGTTGGCTACACTGGGTCCTGTGAAATGGGATTTCAAAAATCTCAGTATGGATTTCACACTGCATAATAGGAGGCATGTTTTGAGGGGTGGGAAGCAGCAAGGAGAATCCAAGCTGGTAGATGCTGAACACATGAAGAAATTGCTGCAGAAAAAACCTCAAGGGTTTGTAGCTCACATTTATGTCATACAAGAAGCCCTTTCTCCAGCAGTGTGCACCATAAATGAAGCTGAGCAGTTACTGTCCAAATATGCAGCGGTATTCCAAGAACCCAAAAGCCTGCCTCCTACAAGAAGCCAGGATCATCACATTCCCCTAAAACCAGGTGCAGAACCTCCAAACATACGACCTTACAGGTACCCATATTTCCAAAAAGCTGAGATAGAAAAACAAGTTACAGAGATGCTTCAGTCAGGGGTCATTCAACCAAGTGTCAGTCCTTATTCAGCACCTGTGTTGCTAGTTAAAAAGAAAGAAGGAACTTGGCGTATGTGTGTTGATTACAGAGCTTTAAACAGCATTACTGTGAAGGACAAATTTCCAATACCTGCAATTGATGAGTTACTAGATGAACTTTGTGGTGCTACTTTTTTTTCTAAACTTGATTTGAGGGCTGGATACCATCAGGTTAGAGTGCATATTTCTGACATTCCAAAAACAGCTTTTAGAACTCATGAAGGACATTATGAATTCCTAGTCATGCCTTTTGGGCTAACAAATGCACCCTCAACTTTTCAAAGTCTTATGCATGAGGTTTTTAAAGAACATTTGAGGAAATTTATTTTGGTCTTCTTTGATGATATACTGATTTTTAGCAAAACCTTGAATGAGCATTTGTTACAATTGGAGTTGACCTTGCAACTTTTACAGAAGCACCACCTATTTGCTAAAAAGTCTAAGTGTGTTTTTGCCAAAAATGAAGTTGAATACCTTGGCCATGTGGTTTCAAACAAGGGTGTTTCTGCAGAAACTAGTAAAATTGAGGCCATAGCTAACTGGCCAGTTCCGAAGACTCTCCACCAGCTGAGAGGTTTCCTTGGTTTAACTGGCTATTATAGAAGATTTGTGAAGGATTATGGAAAGATCTCAGCTCCATTGAACCAATTGTTGAAGAAGGAATCTTTCAATTGGGCCAATGAGTCAACAGTAGCCTTTTATGCTCTCAGAAAGGCTATGATCACCCTACCAGTCTTGGCCCTTCCTAACTACACCAAAGTATTCATTGTTGAAACAGATGCTTCAGGTAAAGGGTTAGGAGCAGTGTTAATGCAGGAGGGGCATCCAATTGCATTTTGGAGCAAAGGGTTGTCAGGGAAGTATTTGGGTTTATCTACTTATGAAAAGGAGTTAATGGCAGTGGTCTTAGCAGTCCTAAAATGGAGGCATTACTTGCTTGGGAGGCATTTCCTTATCAAGACTGACCACCAAAGCTTGAAATACCTACTTGAACAAAGAGTTGCAACACCATTCCAGCAGAAATGGATTACAAAGCTGCTCGGCTATGATTATGAAATCACATACAAGCAAGGGACAGAAAACAAAGTAGCTGATGCATTATCAAGAAGGGAAGATTTGTTCTTGGAGCAGGCCACTATCAATGTTTTGATTGCAGTAGACTTTACTTGGCTTCCCACAATCAAGCTCAGTTGGCAAACAGATTTAACATTACAGCAACTTATAACAGAGTTGGAACAAGACCCAAATTCTCATCAAGGTTTTTCTTGGGAAAATGGTACACTAACCTACAAAGGACGTTTGGTAGTGGGAAATGCACCTGATCTCAAGCAACAACTCATAGCAGCATATCACAGTTCAACCATGGGGGGACACTCTGGTATAGACAAAACCACTAGAAGGATCAAAAGAACTTTTCATTGGAAAGGATTGAAGAAAGATATCCAAGTCTTCATCTCAGAATGTTCAGTCTGTCAGAGGTTCAAAGGGGAGAATGTTCATCCACCTGGATTACTCCAACCTTTGCCAATACCTGAGAAGGTATGGAGTGATATTTCTATGGATTTCATTGAAGGACTTCCAAAATCACATGGCAAGACCACTATCTTTGTGGTGGTGGACAGGTTAACTAAATATGCTCACTTTATATCATTCTCTCATCCTTATACTGCTAAGGATGTGGCACAACTATTTCTAGACAATGTCTACAAACTTCATGGGCTTCCAAGCACTATAGTTTCAGACAGAGATGTTGTGTTTACAAGTCTGTTTTGGCAAGAATTGCTCAAAATTTTGGGGATTGAACAATGTCTTAGCACAGCATACCATCCACAGTCAGATGGGCTGACTGAAATAGTGAACAAGTGTTTGGAGAATTACTTAAGGTGCATGTGTGGTGATTGCCCTAGACAGTGGTCAACTTGGCTATCCTTAGCTGAGTGGTGGTATAACTCTTCTTATCATTCCTCAATCAAAACAACTCCCTTCTATGCAGTCTATGGACAGCTACCACCAGATCACAACTTCATGAACATTGGAAGGTCACAAGTAGCAGCAGTAGAAAATTGGGCCAGGGAAAGGACTTCCATTCTGAAAATGCTTAAGGAAAACTTGCAAGAAGCACAAAACAGAATGAAATTTTATGCAGACAGACTAAGAAGTGAAAGGGAATTTGAAGTTGGTGATTGGGTATATTTGAGACTACAACCTTACCGACAAACATCTTTGGCTTTACAGAGAAACATGAAGCTATCTCCACGTTTCTATGGACCTTTTCAAGTCATTCAAAGGGTGGGCAAAGTAGCCTACAAGTTGGAGTTGCCTAGCTCAGCCAATCTGCACCCTGTTTTTCATGTTTCATTACTGAAGAAAAAGTTAGGACAGCAAGTTATCCCTGTTCCAACTCTTCCTCCAGTCAGTGATGATGGAATAATACAAATGGAACCTGTGGCTGTACTTGAAAGGAGAATGATCAAAAGAAATAACAAGGCAGTGGCGCAATGGTTGGTTCAGTGGTCAAGAACATTTCCTGAAGATGCTACGTGGATAGACTATGAAGAGTTCCATTCTAAGTTTCCAGATTTTCAGCCTTGATGTCAAGGCTTTTGAAGGGGTAGGGAATGTTATGAACGTTTTAACTGAAGTCTGTTAGAGAAGGATATTTCTGTAATTTCCTCTTGTAATTCTGTTGAAGTAGTTAGAGGGTTTCTGTGTATAAGTAAGAGAGGGGATGCTCCGTCCTGGGTATTGTATTTGTCTTGTAATCAATTCTCTGGGTTGGAATAAGAGCATTAGCATACTCTTCTCCTTCTATATTCTTCTTCTTCCATTTCCTGTCTTTACAGTTTCCAAAAGAGAAGAATCCCCAAAATTAATGAAACCTCTATATCCCAGAATGATGAATTAACAAAACCTTATCAATCACCTGAAAATTAAGTAACTTCTTCTTTTCTTCTTCACTGATTCAATAATCAAAGAATGGAGCTTTCTCTACCAAACCAAAATCACTCTTCATCATTCAACTACAAAACCAAGCAACAGATCTCTCATCTCATCTCAGGGCGGGCGGAGGAAAGGAAAAAAGAACGAAAGAAAAGGCACGGACCTGTAAAAGTGGTATGTCTACATCATCCAACGGTGGAAGACGGCGATCGAAGCGCTCCTTCCGGCCGGTACGGTGACCGGAGAGGCTTCGTCCGGCATCATGGAATCGAACGGGAGAGGTTTTTCTGGGGGCGGATTAGATGGAAGATCGGACGGTGGAGATTAATAGGAAGGAGATTTGGGTTTTTAGGTCAGGAACGGAAAAGAGAGAATAAGATGAGTGGTGATTCTAAATGCACCCTCCCATATTGGTGTGGTGCGTTTAGAGAGCTCGCATTGAGCAGAACATGTCTGTGATTGAGCGCGAAATACATGACTTGGATGCATAGAAGTTAGTGATTTTTTTATTTTTCTTTTTTTCTCCTTAATTTCTTTTGGCTTAACTAATCCCTAGGGGGGGGGGGGGGGGGGGGTGTTGGGTGTTTTTCACCGAGCGTTCAGGACCACGATTTTGGAGGGGGAGGGGGGGCACCGAGCGTTCAGGACCACGATTTTGGGGGGGGGGGGGGTGTTTTTCACCGAGCGTTCAGGACCACGATTTTTTTCTCTTTCGATTCGTATTGATTCCTATTCCCGGTTTTCAAACCAAAGGTTTAGTTTAGTCTCTCCACTTCTAGTTGTGGGGGCACTTCTTCCCATCGTGTAGTGTTTCTTCTTTCCACTTACATAGTCCTGTAAGGTCCCAATTCCTAATCAAGGGTAAACAAAATTAGGTACATGGGATTGAGAAGAATACGGAGCTCGGAGATTTTTCTTTTTTTTTTTTGTTCCTACATCACTCTACTCATACACCCATTTTGCCATTCCCACCAAGGATGCAGATGGATAACTGGTCATTCAACTACACGGAGGTTCCAACCCATTACAAACCGGATTTAAATCCAACCCATTACAAATCGGAATTAAACTTATTTTTGTTCTTGATTGATGAATGAGTCCGGCTTCCAAAAATAAATTTGGAACCATAAGATAAATTGGTCCACTGTTCGAAACAATAATGATTCTGACCCGTATACCAAGGCCCAACCCGTTTGCAAAAGCACATGTAAAAACCGTCCTAGTCCATTTGAAAATAAATAAAAAAAAAAAAAAAAAAAAGAGGTGAAATTGAACCTAGTTCTCTAATTAGAACCGAAACTCGGTCTTCTGGCTCTAATTGGAGTTGATCAGTTTCAAAACATGTTTCCTGATTATGAGCCAAAACTAGAACCATTCTTTAGGAAACAATTATGATTCCTACATAAAACCCGACCCCATTTGCTTCTGATTTCGTTATATTTTCCTAACCACTCGAGCTATAGGTGAGGGACGAAACCAGAGAGTGTTTACAACCACCTAAAAGCGATCGATTTTGGTTCAATCATATGGTGGGACCTATTTTGGTTGAACTAAAACTTAATGATATATTAAGATAGCTGCTAATGCCACACCCAAACTTCTTTTTCCACATCCATTCTCTCTACACACAACACTTTTCATTTGTTTGTGTCCATTTACGTATGTAATTAAATCACATGCGTTTCCGTTACGCATATATCACGTTTGTTTTGTGTGAATTTGATTCACATGTGTAAAACTCACATGTAAATGGTATGAAAACCAACTCAAAAGGTGCCTTAGATTTTCACACCTCAAGAGGTGTGAAAGACTTTCACATATTACTGATACATAGCAAACTGCTACAGTGCTATTATGAGCAGTCCACCTTTTATTATTTTTTTATTTTTCTGGGCCCCACTTGTGACATCCGGACCATTCATTTTCTTAAGAAGCTCAAACACGGTCATGTATCCAGTTTTCAACCGTTGATGATGTATGGAGGTTGAGATATCATCAACATAATTACAGCCGTTAGATTAATCTATTGTTACTAACATATCCAGTCCGCCTTTTATGATTTTTTTATTGTTCTGGGCCCCACCTGTAAAATCAGGACCGTTCATATTCTTCAGAAGTTCAGACACGGCCATGTGTCCAATTTTCAACCGTTGATGATGCAAGGAGGTTGAGATATTATCAAACAATATACAACCTATTGTTACTAACATACACAGTCCGCTTTTTATGATTTTTTTAATGTTCTGGGCCTCATCTGTAAAATCAGGACCGTTCATATTCTTCAGAAGCTCAAACATGGTCATGTATCCAATTTGCAACCATTGATGTTGCTTGGATGTTGAGATATCATCAAACAATATACAACCTATTCATAGATTCACATGTGAAATGTTATGCTAGTAACAAACGGTAAAATCTGATTCACATGTGAGTCATTTACATATGCAAATGACTCACATGTGGGTCATTTACACATGTGAATCACTTTCATAGGAAACAAACAACTCCTAAGAAAGTAAAAAAATTGCCAGAATGTCTCTCTACACATCCATTTTTTCTTAAATTACACTATTATCTCCCTCACCTTCTCTCTACACTCCCCTTCTTCCCCTTTACTTTCTCAGTCCCTCTCACCCTCTCCTTCTCCCTATCTCCCTCCCTCTCCCCCTCCGATGGTGCTGCAGAGAAAGCGATGGTGGCTCGGCTGGGGTGGGTGAGTGTATAGTGAAACTACAAATGGTGTTCTTTTTGTTAATTCCACACATGGGTATATTGGTCTTAAAAGTAAAGAGATGTGGAAAAGAGCTTCCGGATGTGACATTAGCAGCTCTCAATATCAATGGAAGGGATGGCATTTTTTAATGGTCTGGGTTTTTTCCATGTGGGCCCCCGTGATGAGTTTCAAAAAAAGTTTTACACGGTTCCTATGTAATATTTAGCTGCCTACCACATAGGATCCTGACTTCCCATTCTTTTCCGAGTATGGACCCATGTCACAGCTATGACAGGAATAATTTAACGCAGAGAAATTCAATCGTATCCTCGACACTAGAGATTATTTGGATCGCTCTAGATGAATTCCAAACCCTCAATGGTTAATATTCTAAAATCTTTAGTTCAATAGGAGTGGATCCCACCATACGGTTCAATCTACTATGGAAATAAAATTAATGGCTCATGACAGTGATGACACGTTGATGTCTAATCACATTTTCAATTATGTGCTCAATTGGACGGTGGGCCCACTCTCATTGGACTGAAACTTAAAATGTATCGCTAGCAGGGGTGGGATTCATCTTGAATAGTATGCATTATCACTATGTGATTGCTGTGTAATAGCTGCGATCTCGAGGGACGGGGGGATCATTCTTGACCTCCATTTCATGGCCCACCTGGAGCAGTGCCCTTCCCAACAAAGGCCCGTCCCCGAAAGAAATAGATCCGTTGTTTCCTCCAAACAGGGGAATCCTGTTTGGACGAATCAAGAGTCGCCATATGTGGGCCGAAAGGGGGGCGGAGGAAAAAGCATGTCACCTCCTGATTCGTCTATATAGGGATCCATATTCGGACGAAACAGGGGATCCGGATCCGGATCCGGATCCGAATGGCTCACCGACTGAATGACAGAAATGGAAAAATTGAGGACGTGGTGTGACATCATGCATCGCTGTCAAGGAGCATCAGCACCAGTTGATCGGCTAGAAATGGTGGGCCCCACATACTAACGGGCGGATAGATGTCGCGAGGGCGTGAAGTTGGGCAGATGGGGACAAAAGGCAGGCACGTCGTGTCAATTCGAACTTGAAAAGGGTATGGAATCGAATCTTGAGTTTTTTCCTCCGCTCGTTGCCTCGTGGATGTCGGCCGTTGAAAAAGCTCCGCTTTTCAACCCGCCACGGACTTTGCCGAGTCACCCGAGATGCCGCCCCCCACAACGGCCCACGCCTCCAAATAAAATGCCCCTCCCTGTGTCTACACCCCCACTCACTCACATAGTGGTTAAAAACAAAAAGATCAAATGTGAACTTTAGAAAAAACAAGATGGAAAATGAACTATATTTCTTTTATAATTATTTTGAAGATTTGCATTTGATCTTTATTTAAGATTATTCTATATATATTATAATGCAAACAAATAGGCGCGGAAAATGGTCTCCAGTGTCATAGCAATTTTTACAATTAGAATTGTCATTGGAGTATTGTTCTTGAAATCAGAGGGTGATAATGGTTGTTGGATTGAAACTAGGTCAACATGCTATTTCAATCCATTGGTGATCTCAACTTTGATTATAATGGTAACTAATCAGCTTCTGTATCAACAAGTTAAGAATTCATGGAATGGTTAATTTGAGCACAGTTGGTGACACAGTATAAATTCATATGATTTATGATGTATATATTTATCATATGTAGTCCAGTTTATGTGGCCCACTTAGATATCTATTTGTCAATGGAGGCCGGGATGGAGTTCGTGGAAAGGTCTTCTTATGAATAAGGGCTGAAAAAAAAATTCAATGCCATTAGATCATCCCAACTCTTGATTTAGTAGCCATAAAGTTTAGTGGTATTCTAATAATTTAATATTTTTTTTTTTGAGATTCAGTTCAACGGTTGATAAAGGTTTAATGACACGAAATTAGAGTAGAGAGTAAAAGGACCAAAGGCGAACCCAAGTGGGCTCTACAGACCTACTTTTCATACACGTGACAAAGGAAAACGCCGGTGTGTCGGCTGTGTGCAAAAATGGGCCGTCTTTGGGTCTCCAGATCCTCTACTCTGTTTTCTACTCCCCATTATAAATAATAAACTAGCATGAAAACTAGTGCTAATCACCGGTATGCATGAAGAGATCTGAAACAAAAACCCGTTTTAATCACGGGTCGTGCTAATCACCGGTATGCATGAAGAGATATAAAATGAAAACCCGTGCTAATCAAGGGTATGCATGAAGAGATAGGATTCTATGCATATTAAAAAGGGTGAAGATGCGAGTCTATAAGTAGGGAAGTATATTAGTGGAGAGTGGAGGGAGGGTATGTTAGCAGTTGTAGAAATCGAAAATAACTTACTAATAGTTATAGAAATCGAAAATAACTTTCGGTCAAAATTAGATCTAAAACCATCTCTAATTTAGGGATTGTAATGAAATAAATTTTGATTTCATTGGATTGTAATTAAACCTTCTAATTAAAGTAGGAATGATTGTAATTAGTTTTTAATTAGGCTAATCTTAGATTTTATTTAGGGCATGTTAAAACTTGGAAAACCTTATATCAATTGCTCCATGTGAATTATAACTATAATTGAAGCTATGCACTTGGAGCTCACGATCAACCAAAATGACGATTGAAATGGAATTGACAGCTAAGAGCGACACACTTACCCAACCCATCCAACGTTCGATATAATTTACCATCAACATATTCATTAATAGATCTCATAGGTGAATGGACTCAATCACTCTCATGTAGATGTGGGTAACTGCGATTTTTCATTATTGAAAGGGTCCATTTCCATTACACTATTTTATATGATCCAATAATGATTTTATTATTTACTTAAACCTATCCCAATATTGAATTGAAACACATTTTGATAATTTAAAAATAATTCTCCCATACAAATAGACCATATTATATATATTAAAGCAAATGAGGAGATGGGTTGTGAGGGGCGCCACCTCATTCCTAAAAAGTCTATCCTTTTAAAGAAATATAGAAAAAAAAAAAAAACCGAATGTATGCTTTGGGTTCATCCAATGATCCATCCTCACTAATACATGGAATACTTGTATATGCATTTTGAATCTCCAAAATTTTCTCTTAATATTTCTTTGAATTCCAAAAATCTCTCCAAAACTTTCTCTCTAAGGCTCTCTCCTTAATAGTAGGAAACATTATCATCTAAATAGAGCAAAAAAACAGAATCCGAGATATAGATATATAGATGGTCTTATAGTGATCATCTCATCCGACCATAAAAAGAGTGCAAGGCAATCGGACCGTCCAATTGCTACATGGGTGTGCCTAATTATTCATGTGGGCCCATTAATGCATGCCCATCTCGGCTTTATCTTCCATCGGTTGTTAATACTTGTCAATTGATCTAGGACATCTAGCTGTACGAAATACCATCCATCTAGTCCATTCAATTTTTGATGATGTGGCATTACGAGGAATATTTGGGAAAATCCTTTCCACTAACTCAAGTGGGGCGTGGAGTACAAAGGTGTATATGGTTCGATGCAAGTAATTTGATCACGAAAACAAATTAGGAAACTTATATTTTGGTATTGTATATTATGGAAATTCTAGATTTTTTTTTTATATTTACATCATGATTTCAAAATTATTATATTATTTTTTCCATAAATATTGTTCTTGGTTTATTGTCACAACATGCAATAGGAACGTACTATTATATTTTTAATAAATTGCAACTCTGTTTTTTCTTAGATTCATACCTTTTCTATTAATTAGTTTTTCATTTTTTCTATTAATTAGTTGTTCAAGCACCAAAATATCTTTCAATTTGGATTTTAAGATTATGCTTTATATGCCGTATTCTTCATCTAATGTACTTTCCCATCAAGTTTTGAAGAAAGTTAGAAAATTAAGAGCCAATAAGGTGATTAATTTAAAAATAAATTTAAGATTATGCCATTTTAGATGGATGTTTAATTTCATGTCCTTAATAAAGTTAGAAAATCAAAGGGTTGTTCAAGTAAATAATCTAAAACTATGTCTTTCAAAATGCATTGATATTGTTTTTATTGAATTTTGTTATTTACAAAAGTACGTGATATTTCATGTAAATATAATAAAATTACTATATTTTAATTCGACTTTTAAATATAAGTTATATATAGTGTTTTAGGAAAAGTAAAGTATTCTAAATAAATTTTATTTGGGGTCCGGGCTTAGTACAGGCGTTTGTTGCTAGTATAACCTATAAAAAAAAAAAGAAAAAAGAATGCATGATTAAGGGACATTAGTACCTATAGAGATATTGTAGGTTCAGGTGATATCAGATATATCAGTTTGTGTGATATTTTAGGGCCCTGCAATATCTCAAGGTTGTTGTAAGAAGTAACTCCAAAAGATAATGTTAACAGAAAAACACACCCTCCACTTAATCTCAAAATCCATGCTTCTTTCCTTCCTTAAATAATTACACCTGATGACGACTTGAATTAAACTTCCCTTTCGAGAGTTTTCAAGTACACACGTCCATTTCTCTCAAGCAAAGCCATTGCTTTCTCTCTTCTTTCTCCCTCTTCGAGGGTTTTCCAGAGCCGTTTCGGTTGCGTTTCCGGTTCCGCTACGGAATTAGCGTTTGGGGTTTCGGAACTAGGGTTTTGAAGATGAAGAAGGCGAAGATAGATCTGGCTCTCTCAATCAGCAGGCAGAGATCCTTTCATCTCGTCATCGCGATCGGAATCCTCTACCTCATCCTTGTCACTTTCGAGATCCCTATCGTCTTCCACAGCGCCGATTCCGGCATCGGAATCCCTTCCACAGACGCCGTCGGCAGCCTGCCCCGCGCCTTCCGGCTCGAGAGCGCCGAGGACCGGCAGGAGAAGGAGGCGCCGGTCCGGCCACGGCAGGAGCCGGTGAGGGTCCCTCGCTCTTCTTCGCAACCACCTCGGCTTAGGGTTGGGGATTTCGGACTGGTTTCCGGTCTGGTTTTCGCCGGATTGGGGGAGAACGGAAGCCGCGGAGATCTCGGGTTCTCGGAGCTGCAGAAATCAGCTAGAGACGCTTGGGTAGTCGGGAGGAGGTTTTGGGAGGAGGCGAGATCGGTTTCGGCTGAGAAATCGGTTGAATTGAAGAAAACCGACAATATTCGTAACGTTTCGGAGCCCTGCCCGCACTCGATTTCGCTCTCTGGGGCGGAGTTTCTGGAGCGGGGAAGGGTCATGGTCCTTCCCTGCGGGCTCACGTTGGGATCCCATCTGACGGTTGTGGGCAAGCCTTTCTATCCTCACGTGGAGATGGATCCAAAGATCGCGCCTTTGAAGGAGGGAGCGAAGTCGCTGTTGGTCTCGCAGTTCATGATGGAGTTGCAGGGGCTGAAGACGGTCGACGGCGAGGAGCCGCCGAGGATTCTGCACTTCAATCCAAGGTTGAAGGGCGACTGGAGCGGGAAGCCGGTGATCGAGCAGAACACCTGTTACAGGATGCAGTGGGGATCGGCTCTGAGGTGCGAGGGATGGAAATCAAGGGTTGATGAAGAAACAGGTATGTTTTCGAGTTTGCTAATACTTGTTTTGAGCTGTTTTTGTATCTGTAAGTTCTATGAATTCTGGTCTGTTTAACAATCAGAAAACGCAATTCATATCCTCCAATTAGTTCTATTGAGCCGTTTTGTATTTGTAATTGCTCTGAATCTTGGGTTATATAACTGTTGAAAATTTGATTCATATCCAAACTCTGAGAATTTCTATTGCTGCTGCACGATCAAGTCACTCCCACAGGAGGATTTTTTGGATTATTTGAGTTTTTTGTAAGTAGAAGGACGAGTGATACATTCAAAACAGATTTTCTCAAAGATTACAGGATAGCCCAAATGTTTGATATGTTTGATTTTGGTTTAAACATAAAAACATGTTTGGGGGAAAGGGTTTCTGAATAAATTTATTACAGTGTAGCAGTGCTCCATGATATTTGGTTTGTTTCTACCTTTGTAATTAATTCCTGGGCTTAATGTGCAGTTGATGGACTGGTGAAGTGTGAAAAGTGGATCCGCGATGATGATCATGGCTCAGAAGGATCCAAGACGACGTGGTGGTTGAATCGATTGATAGGGCGAACAAAGAAGGTTTCTATTGACTGGCCATATCCATTTGCAGAGGAGAAGTTGTTTGTTCTCACGCTTAGTGCGGGCTTGGAAGGTTATCATGTTAATGTTGATGGAAGGCATATCACCTCCTTTCCTTATCGAACAGTGAGTCCAATTTTGCATAGAAACGTTGATATTGATAACAGCAGAATTGTAGAAGTTTTGTTTGTTATTGAAACCTTTTGGTTATGTTATCAGGGATTTGTTCTCGAGGATGCAACTGGGCTATCCGTGAATGGGGATGTTGATGTCCAGGCAATATTTGCTGCTTCATTACCTTCATCGCATCCGAGCTTTGCCCCACAAAGGCACCTTGAGATGTTGAGTAAGTGGAAGGCTCCACATCTCCCTGATGGCCCTGTGGAACTCTTCATTGGTATCCTTTCTGCTGGCAACCATTTTGCTGAGCGCATGGCTGTTAGGAAGTCTTGGATGCAGCATAAACTAATCAAATCTTCAGATGTGGTGGTTCGCTTTTTCGTCGCACTAGTAAGAATTCTTTAATACTATCTTTTGACCATTTGTTTGAAATCTAATGCAGAAACTAACCCAAGGAAGCGTTTTATCATCCTTGAAGACTGTCTTTTGACCATTTGTTTTAAATCTAATTTAGAAACTAACCCATTGCATGGTTGTTGAGGAAAGCATGGAAGAAAGGAAGTGAATGTGGAGCTAAAGAGAGAAGCAGAGTTCTTCGGTGATGTTGTCATAGTTCCTTTTATGGATAGCTATGATCTTGTAGTTTTGAAGACTGTCGCCATATGCGAGTATGGGGTGAGTAGACATAAAGAAATTCATATGCCAATGACTGAGGTTTGTAACAATGATTAGGATTTGATGATTTTTTTGTTGTTGCTCAGGTTCATACTGTAGCTGCAAAGTATATTATGAAATGTGATGATGATACATTTGTCAGAGTGGATTCAGTGATTATGGAAGCAAAGAAAATTGATAGCGGAAGAAGTCTATATGTAGGAAATATGAACTACTACCACAAGCCCTTGCGATATGGCAAATGGGCTGTGACATATGAGGTATGTCTGCAACATTTCAATTTTCCGCTGTTGTATCTGCTGTTATTTCCATGAGGATTATTAAATTTGAAATTGCATACCTAATGAGATACACTAAATTAGTTCTCTGTGCTTTACCTTGACTTGTACCTCTTGAGGTATTCATTAAATTCAAACTGCAAACATGATGGATGATGTAAAGATGCTCTGAAGTCTGAGCCATACCATAATTTATGTTTTAGATGTCAAGCCATGCCGTAATTTATGTTTTAGATGTCCAACCAGGTTTAGTGTGAAATGACATTGTAGAATTATTTGATTTATAACGAAGTTTGGATCTTTGCAATTTTTTGCGGTCTTATAGAACTTTTGGAAATCAGATGTCTTATTTCAATAATGAAGGTTAAACAGTTGTTTGGGATGCTAACATGTTCAGGAAATAGTATCATATCACATCATATGATGAGATATAAGAGAGCAAAAATTGGATTATTATTATTTAGGTGATACAATGATGGGAAGAACAGAAGAAGTCAAGAGAGAACTAGTGCTCGCTTGAATTCTTCAATATGTTCTTTTTCCCCCCCTTTTGGGGTGTCCATGTACCACCATTCGTGTCTCAGTTATCTACAATTAGAGTTTCACCCCTAACATATTATTAAACTCTTCCCAGTGTGATTAATTCATTGAAGCTTTCTTCTTTCAGTATAGTCAATTTTGGAGGTCAACTGTGATCGGATATTATTGCTTATATTTTTCTACCCATTATCTCTTGTTTCAGGAGTGGCCAGAAGAAGATTACCCTCCCTATGCCAATGGACCAGGCTACATTGTATCCTCAGACATTGCACAATTTGTAGTAACCGAGTTTGAGAAACATTCATTAAGAGTAAGTCTCATGAACTTCTGTTATTCTTGTTTATTTAGTTTTTAAATTGGAAATGTGGCAGCTGTTTTAATATTTAACCATAATGCAGCTGTTCAAGATGGAAGATGTAAGCATGGGAATGTGGGTGGGGCAGTTCAACAGCTCAAGACCCGTAGAGTATCTTCACAACTTGAAATTCTGCCAGTTTGGCTGCATCGAAGACTACTACACAGCACATTACCAGTCCCCAAGACAGATGATTTGCATGTGGAACAAGCTGCAGATGGGAAATCCTGAATGCTGTAACATGAGATGACATCCAACTTTTAAACGAGGTGTATTTTGCAGTTTTTACAGCAGTGTAAATTCTGAGACAAGGGACTTTTCTCACAGGCCCTCTATCAATTCATTCATTCGTTCATTTATTTTTTTTCCTTCCTCTTCTTTTTAGGGGTGATAACAGGAATAACTTGTACGCTCGGTGTAGCTTTAACAGCTCCTGATTTTGTAATTTATCACTTATGGGGAACAGGGGTGGTGTTGAGTTGAAATGCCTTGTACTTAGAAAGCTGCCTTGGGCAGAAATTAATGAGACAAGAGATTCATTCCATTTTAGGTACTGGAATACTAAAAGGAGTGATTGTTCTTCCCCCTGTTATCACTCATGGTTTTTATTAGGCCTTAGGGTATCTGCCAGTTTTTGTTTTTTTTTTGTCCATGTGTACTTGAAGCATATATTCTTAAAATATTCTTAATAAAACAACACCTCAACATAGGAAGACCGAATGATGAGCCAATGCATCTTATAATTGGTAATGTTTTTTAATATTCTCTACAGGTGGTGGTCTTGTCATTCAAGCTCAGCTCATTCCACATTATAAATCAAAATGTTCCTTGCCTTGTATTCAGTCAGTCTTATATTTGAATTGTAAAGGCAGTAATCAATTTGTATAGTCCATTGGAAAAGATAAAGGCCGTAAGGAATCCCACTCCCAACAGAGAAGATAAAGGCTGGCAATCAATTTGTATAGTCCACTGTTCATTGGAAAAGTCATCCTTCCATATTTTTATTAATTCCTATAGGAATCACTTCCAAACAAGTCCAACCATTTATGGTTGGCAGGAAAGGGGACTGCCATGCCATTACAAGAAAGGAGCGGTATTATGTGTAAAGGTGAGCAATGTGATGTTTGGGTGGTGGCCAATAAAGTGCTGAAATGACATAGTGGAGGATGTACACGGAGTAATCAACTGTTATGTAGTGGGCACTAGCACAGCTGGCACTGATACTATAACTGGCATCTCTCCACTTGGAAAATGTCAAGGGGTTCTCTGTGAAAGATACAAGCCTTGTTTATATTTTAACAGGTCATTTGATGCAATTAGTTGCAACATGAAATCATAGATTGACTACTAGGTCATACATAAACGTTGCAAGCATTATTTATATTTTAACAGGTAAAAAACCAACGAGTCAAGAAGTGGAGAGGTTTTGTATTCGGCACTTATCTTGGTTGGCCATCTTCCAAAATCATAAAGGGCCATAGGTTGCTGGACTGGGCGAGGGATACCCTTAATTATCAAAATAAATAAATAATAATATGCCATTTGGTGCAATTAGTTGCAACATGAAATCATAGATTGACTACTAGTTTAAGTATAATTTATATTTTAACAGGCCATTTGTGCAATTAGTTGCAACATGAAATCATAGATTAACCTAATAGGTCATACATATGCCTTTCCATCCACTCCTTTTCATGATTACTGCGCATCCAAGTTGGCCGCACTCGCCAAGCCGTTAATTGCTTAATATATTGTTTTGTGGAAGAGACCAAATTCATATAGCTAATTCCAGCATAATTGCAACAGGGCTTTGATCATAATGACGGCGACGACGATGATGATATTATTTGGTGGAAAATATTTATTATTTGATGATGAAGGCAATGAAGATGATTTTTTTTTTTTTGTGGAAACTATTTATTATTTGTGTGTTTTCGGTTTCCATTCAGGAAAAAGTGAGGTGTGCTTTTCCGGGGAGAGAGAGAGAGAGAGAGAGAGAGAGAGAGAGAGAGAGAGAGAGAGATTGTGGCGCGGCCCACTTCTTGTATGGTACTTCTTGTAAGGTAGCCACTGAATTAGAACATACTGCTACTATTTTGGTATTGTCCATTGTATGGTCCAAATCTTTCCTTCACTTAAACATAAGAACCAGTGTGAGGGGAAAGGCAAAAAAAAAAAAAAGTTAAAAACATATACTTCAATATAAAAGCAACATCAGATTGTGGGTTTCAAACTGTACTACCACACGGGATCACAGAGAAATTTTACTCGGATAGGGATTATTCTGTTCCAAAGGGCTGAGAACCTGCTTCATCAAAATAAATAAATAAAAGCAACATCCGTGCATATTAAAAAAAACATAATAAAAATAATTATATTGAAATATCAATTACAAAAGATTTAAAGAGGAAGTAAGATGAGCAAAAGAATAAGGAAAAAAAAAAAAAGATTTCGATTGATTAGATGGACATAATAATAATAATAAGAATAAAAGAAGGATGGAGTTGAAGTAGGAGATATGATAAGGATGGAGTTAAAATTTTAATTTTTGAAAAAATTCCGATGGATGTGTTGAGATAAGATAGCTTATAGATTTCATTCCTTGTGGGATTGGGTGGGTTGTTTCTAACTGTATGAGGGGTGAGCCTACAAAACAGAACGCCACTCCCCCAAAGAGAAGGCTACTGCCTTTGTATACATAATGTGATCGAGACCATCACTTGATTTCTGGTGATGTATTGATCATCCAACGGCTTGTCTTATAAATGGGGTTCACTTGAGATATCATTTGTCGGTATAAATGGGCTGCTGAATCACACACTGAGGGGGTCGTTTGTATGTGGAGAAAACGTGGGGACAAATATATAGGGAAGAACTGATGTGGAGAGAACTGTCTATTTATGAGGGAGATTTTATTTCTGGCTATATGGTCTATCCATGATACGATCAACAACATGGACCAGGGAACCATGTTCACCAATTGCAAATACTTGGTGTTCTCATTTAAAAAAGTCTTTCTGGCCACAAAAAGTTCTAGTCTTCTCGGATGCAAACGAATATCGGATTATCAGACAATCCAGAGATTCTGACTTATAAAAACCAGGGTGTGGAACTTATTTTAGGTTTCCATTCATAAATGGGTTGGGTTTGGAACCCAATTCAGATTCTGATTCCTAAACAAGTTCGACTCCGGATGCGGAGAGGTTCCGACTTGTGGAACCGGGACCGAGCCCGTGGATGTGCATTTTCAAGACATGGTTTTGGCCTTGGGATAGACTAATGTAAAAAACTTCAAGTAATAGCCTATATTTGAGTTCCCAAAGAAGTTGGGTTTATTAGTTGTGGAAGCATACTTGATTTACTGTTACTGAGTTGAAGATATTACTTTTTGGATTTCTAAATTGAATGAAATCCCTATTTTAAGCAAAATGATGAAAAAAAAAGAAAGAAACTGGAACCAGTTTCAGATCTGGTTTTGAAACTGGATCCTGGTCCTTCGATTGGAACCGGGGCCCGGAACTGGGAAAAGAGTCAACTGAAACCACCATTACAAAATGGTTCCGGTTCGGGGTCTAGAATGGTTCCGGCCTGAAACCTACCCGTTTGCATTTCTATGAGTGCCCAACTCTTACATAGGTGGGGTCCTTGGTCCAATGATCCAGATCATTAATCTGATAGAAGCTAATATGGATGCACAAACCCAAAAGAATTCTCATAGCATTAGATCTTACAAATTGTTCTAAAATTTGGTTCCTTGATTAGGGAAAGTTGATGTTCATTAACTACCTCACTATAGCAGGCATTACAGAAAAAAAAAATTGGCAGCTCTAAGACTGCTCATCATTGAAGCTTCATCCCATCTATCTAGCATCGAGCTTTGTGAGTTCTACTTTTTTCCGCTTTGTCTTTCTCAAACGAAAGTTTCAATACTTTCTGGTTGTGTTTGGTACATATGGCAACCTTATATGGTTATAAATATCATTAAAATGGGAGTTTTAGTACAAACTTCTTTATCCCAAAAAAAAAAAAAAGAGTAGGCAACTGACATTACGTTGGTTTCACCCATTTTCTAGACTCATGATCCTTCAATGAAACAATGTACTTACCCCCTCAATACTATAACCTTTTTCCTATAATGTTGCTTGAAAGTTTCATTTACTCCTACAATTTCTAAACCCAGTTGTCCTGTCATTATTAGAAGATGACCGTGTCTCCAAAGACACCGAATTTCATAACTTGCATTGCAATGCAAGGAACAAACAACTACCTACAACTACTATACAAAAGCCAACAACTCCCAAGACTTTTCTCATTCCTTCCCAACATGGATGAGTCCAAGCCCTTGGCAGCATTTTTTCTATTCTTCTTCATTTGGGGTTTCATCTTATCAGGTAAAAATATTCAACTATGAATTGAAGACATGGAAAATGAGAAGAAAACAGAGGAGAAACTAAGTTCTCTGAGACTGAACGTTCTTCATTAGTTCTTAGATAAAATTACAATGAGTGATGACAACATATATATAGAGATATCCTTCTCTCTTGGACTCAGTTAGTTACAAGTGTGTCAATGACTCAGACATGAGTTAAACTCAGTTACCCAGGTGGTTAAGTGATAGCTGTGTCATTAGCCCCCCTCAAGCTCAGAGGTCTATCAGTGACAAGGAGCTTGGACCGGAGGAATTGAAGACGGCGAGGATGCAACCCTTTGGTGAAGATGTCAGCCACCTGATCTGTGGTTGAAACAAACTGGACAGCAAGATCCTTACGAAGAACTCGTTCACGAATAAAGTGGTAGTCAACCTCGACGTGCTTAGTTCTGGCATGGAAGACGGGATTAGATGCGAGAGATATCGCAGACACATTATCACACCAAATGAGAGGGCGAGAGGTAAGAAATAGGCCTAAATCTTTGAACAGAATGCGAAGCCAAGAGAGCTCTGCAGCGGTGTGAGCTAAAGATCTGTATTCAGATTCAGTGGAAGAGCGAGCAACAGTATGTTGCTTCTTTGCGCACCAAGAAACAGGGGTAGCACCGAAGAAGACACAGTAGCCAGTGGTGGAACGCCTATCAGAGGAGTCACCAGCCCAGTCCGCATCAGAAAAGGCATGAAGACGAAGTGGACCGTCCTTAATGTGTAGTCCAAAAGACAGAGTACCTTTGATGTAACGAAGTATTCGTTTCAAGGTGGTGAAATGAGCCTCAGTGGGATGATGCATGTACTGGCAAACTAGATTGACAGCAAATGATAAATCGGGACGAGTCAGCGTAAGGTATTGAAGGGCACCAGCTATGCTGCGATAGAAACTTGGATCCTGCAGAGAAGGAGATAGGCTGGTGGAGGAGGAGGCTTTGTAAGAACAAGGAGATCCAAGTGGTTTGCAGTCCAGCATAGACGTCCGAGTCAGCAGATCCTTGGCGTATTTGGTCTGAGAGAGGAAGAGTCCATCGGAGGTGTAGCTAACTTCAATGCCGAGAAACAGATGGAGCTTACCAAGATCCTTCATTTCAAAAAGGTGATGCAACTGAGCAATGAGGCACTGAATGTAATTGCTGTCACTACCAGTGATAATGAGATCATCAACATAGAGTAAAATAAGTGTGACAGACTGGCGAAAGTGACGAATGAATAAGGAGGGATCAGCATAAGTGGTTTGAAAACCAAGACCAATTAAAAAATTGGAGAACCGCTCGTACCATGCTCGGGGTGCCTGTTTGAGGCCATACAGGGACTTGTGAAGCTTGCATATATGAGTGGGACAAGATTGATCAACAAAGCCCTGAGGTTGGGACATGTATATATTCTCATGAAGAATGCCATGTAGAAAGGCATTTGTGACATCAAGTTGACGAAGAGGCCAACGAAAATGGACAGCAAGAGTTAGAACTACTCGGACTGTAGCCTGTTTCACAACTGGACTGAAGGTTTCAGTGTAGTCAATGGCAAACTCTTGATGGAAGCCTTTAGCAACAAGTCGGGCTTTGTAACGAGCAACTGAACCGTCTTGATGATGTTTAACCTTGTAAACCCAGCGGCAGCCAATCACATGTTGATCTGGGGAAGGAGGAACTAGAGACCAAGTGCCTTGGCGTTGAAGAGCAGAGAATTCTTCAGCCATAGCATGGCGCCAGTCAGTAGACTTGGAAGCTTCTGTAAAACTGGTGGGTGTAGGCACATTATAGTAGCTATGTGGAGGAAGAAGGGGAGGATGTTTTGTAGAAAGTAAGGCCTTCTTTTTGAAGATCCCAGCCTTGGAACGTGTGACCATGGAATGCACATTAGTGTTGATAACTGTAGAAGGAGGGGGAGAAGGAAGAGGAAGGACAGGGGAAGGGGCTGTAGGGGTGAATGTGGGGACTGATGGTATAGAAGTGTTAACAGCGGAAGTACTTGGTACCAATGAAGACGGGTGAGTGGGTAAGGGGGAGGTTGCAGCAGAGGAAGCTGGATGAGATGGAGCTATGACAGCAGGAGGTGTCAAAAGAGGAAGAGAGACAAGGGTGTTAGGAGGGGGGGATGGAGAAGGGAAGGGAAGAGTGGGCTGAGAGGTAAGGGAAGATGCTGAAGAAGAAGGAAGCCAATGGGATAAGACTGAGGTTCGGGCTGGATTGCGTAAGGAGGAAGAGGGAAAAAGGGTGGTAAAAGGAAAGGAGGATTCATCAAACACTACATGGCGGGAGATATAAAGGCGACCAGTGGCATAATCAAGACATCTGTATCCTCTCTGAGTAGTGCTGTAGCCCAGAAAGATGCACTGCTTGGATCGACGGTCGAGCTTGTGGCAGTTGTAGGGTCTTAACCAAGGATAGCAAGCACACCCAAAAACTTTCAAGTCAGCATAGTGTGGTTCTGTGTGATGAAGTGTCTCCCAGGGAGAGTGAAAGTGTAACTTCCTCATAGGCATCCTGTTGATAAGAAATGTGGCAGTGGAGAAGGCATCTGTCCAGTACTTGGGAGGCATAGAAGCCTGAAACATGAGAGTGAGACCAGTCTCAACAATGTGTCTGTGTTTCCGCTCAGCACAACCATTTTGTTCTGGGGTGTAGGGGCAAGAAAGCTGGTGGGAAATGCCATGGGCTGCAAGAAAACTATGGAACGAACCATTTATAAACTCACCTCCACCATCTGTACGAAGGCATTTGATGCGACAATCAAGCATATTCTCAACTAAAAGTTTGAATTGCAAAAATATATGAAAAGCATCAGACTTAGAAACCATAGGAAACAACCATGTGTATTTTGAAAAATCATCAACAAAGACTAAGTAATATCGAAAACCACAAACAGAGATGACAGGGGAAGGCCCCCATACATCACTATGCACAAGTTCAAGTGGCTGAGAGGAAACATTAGCAGAAGGAAGAAAAGGAAGTTTATGACTTTTGCCAAACTGGCAATGTTCACAAAAAGATAAAGAAGTAGTGCCATTTATTGGAAGCTTGGACATAAGATGCTGCATGGAAGCTTTAGAGGGATGGCCAAGACGCTGGTGCCAGAGAGTAGCAGAAGAGCGTTCACCAATGAGGACAGTATGAGATGGAGGAGTGGAGCATGATGTAAAGGGATAGAGTCCATTTTTACTGCGACCCTGGAAAAGAATCTGCCTCGAGTGACGGTCCTGTATTGTAAAACCAGAGGCATCAAAGATAAAGATACAATTGTTATCCTTAGAAAACTGATGTACAGACAAGAGATTGGTGGAGATTTGGGGAACATGAAGCACATTGCCAAGATGAAAAGATTTGGAAGGGGTGTGTGCAGTGGAGGAGCCAATTTTGGCAATGTGTAAGGCTTGACCATTACCCACAGCAAGTTTGTCCTTGCCTTTGTAATCAGAGTGGATAGACAGATTCTGCAGATCATTAGTAACATGTGTAGTAGCTCCCGAGTCTGCAAACCAGTTTTGTTCGCCATCTGGTGAGAAGGAAGCAGCCATTGCAGCCAATTGTGAAGGAGGATGACGACCTTGATAAGAGAAATCCATTCTGTGATAACAATCAAGAGCAGAGTGACCAGTCCTGTTGCAAATTTGACAACATGGTTTGGATGTAGAAGAGGAAGAAGTGGTCGGATTAGGAGAAGATGAGCCACGGCCTTTGTTGCCTCTGCCCCAGCGACCTCTACCACGGTGTGACGAGCGACCAGAGCCTCGATTAGCGTAGCTGGAAGGAGGATGTGTAGATGAAGAATTCTTGGAAGAAAGAAAGGCAGTAGTGGAGTATTCAGGGACTGCAGCATGAGAGGATTCTATGCTCATTTCTTCACAAAGAAGAAGAACATGAAGCTCGTCCAGGGTAATTGGAGAAGACCGTGTACGAATAGAAGTCTTGAAGGGGCCATAATCAGCAGGTAAGCCATTCAGTGTATGAATGAGTAGATCTTCATCATCAACAGGACAAAGAGCAGAAGCAAGACTGTCTGCAAGGTGCTTGATGCGTTGGATGTAGTCCGAAATCGACAAAGAGCCTTTCTTGATAGATTGTAATTGAGTCTTCAGCTGGATGATATGAGAACGAGACAGAGAGGCAAACCGCTTCTCAAGAGCAATCCAAACATCTCTAGCAGATTTGAGGCCAACAACATGGGCAAGAACAGCAGGAGAGAGTGTGGCATTGATCCAACAGAGGACATTCTGGTCTTGTTGAGTCCATGTGAGAAAATCGAAATTGATGTCAGTAGTAGGAGTTCCAGCAGAGTCAAGCAAAAATTCTGGTGGACATGGATGAGAGCCATCAACAAAACCGATGAGACCATGTGCACGAAGAACAGGTAGAAACTGAGATTTCCACAATAGGTAATTGTTGCTGTCCAGCTTAATGGAAATGAGATTTCCAATGTTGGAGAACAAGAAGGCAGGAGACGAGCGAGCATCAGAGTGATATGACGACATTGGAGGAGAACAGTAGAAATTCGCCCAAAAAGTGCCAAGAATCAGGTGAATCTTCAAGAACAGCAAGATCTGCTCAAGAAGGCCAAGAAATCACTCAAGGATCGCAAGGATCGCAAGCCGCAGTGCAAGAATCGAGAGAGACGATCAAGAATAGTAGAATCCGCTCGCGAAGGGGCAAACGATCAAGAATCAAGAACGGGATGAATCCGCTCAAGAACACCAAGGGATTGCTCAAGAACAGCAAGAAATCGCTTCAAGAACACCAAGAAATCGCTCAATAGCAGCAAGAAATCGCTTCAAGAACCACTTGCAGAATCTGTGACCGTGAATATTGAGAAGAAGAACACTAGATCACAGATCTGAAACGATCTTGAGATCTAAAAATCATTCGTGCTTGAAGACGATTGCAAATTTGAAGAAGGAAGACAACTTCTTCAAGAAGCAGAAGATTTGCTCAGGTAACTTGGAGAGGAAGTTACCAAGACAATGACAGGATCATGTGACGCAAGTCTTCAGCTCTGATACCATGAAGACATGGAAAATGAGAAGAAAACAGAGGAGAAACTAAGTTCTCTGAGACTGAACGTTCTTCATTAGTTCTTAGATAAAATTACAATGAGTGATGACAACATATATATAGAGATATCCTTCTCTCTTGGACTCAGTTAGTTACAAGTGTGTCAATGACTCAGACATGAGTTAAACTCAGTTACCCAGGTGGTTAAGTGATAGCTGTGTCATTATGAATGTGGGTGTGTCTGGATGTATCCTACTTGTGGGTAAGTTTGGTCTAAAACATGTTCTGACTCACCTGAGTCTACGTGGCTCAGTATGTCAAGGAGTAATTCTATTTGTATTAGTGTGGCCAAATCTGACTGTGTAGTAGGCCAGATTCATTATTTCATTGGCTCAGTGACCTTCCTTGTCAAGTCGAGTTTCCGAGTTGTTAAATTGGGATGTATCTCAATTTGCAATCAGTTCTAATATTTTTGCAAAATGAGTAATCACCTGATCTGTTGTGAGTTACAGAAACACATTAGGTGGAATATTGTTTAACTGACTTTGACCAAAGGAATACTGGCAGTTGGTGCTCACAATGTATTTGTGCACAAGACGCAAAAAAGTAGTACTCCAATTACTGGGACTTCTAGCAAACATATAGGTGCAAAAAAATTAAAAAAGATTGTGATTTGTGGTGCATCCAAATGCACCCTTAACCCCCAAACGTCACTAGCTTCTTGTTAAATGTCAGTAGTTTTGAATCACTGCAAAGTTTACAGCACAATTCCTATATTCAGTTCTAATGAAGCCAACAACAATCTAATAATTTTTTGGCTGCGAACTGTGGTTCTACAAAAATGCATCCACTTCAGGTTATGAAAATATGGTACATTCCAGACAGTACATGGTAAATGCAAGCATGTTGCATCCATTTCACCATGTTCTCTCTCTCCCTGGGGCAACGAAGTAGAAACATGGAAATAGGCACCAGAGGGGACAAAGGGAAAGTATTCAGATACCTTTTAACAGTTTGTATTTTTTTCCCTGAAAAATGTAGTACATTTCCAATGAAACACAGGAAGCCAAATATCCACACTAGTAATTTAATTGTTACTAATATGTGGCGCAGGCAGCATTGCTGGAGAAATGGCTACCTTCTATGTATCAAACAAATGTCCCTTCCCTATATGGCCCGCCACTGCTTCAAATGCAGGCCAGCCAGAGATAGAAGGCGGCAGCTTCTTCCTTCCATCGGGACAGACTCATCAAATTCATGCTCCCCCCGCATGGAGCGGCCGACTTTGGGCTAGAACTGGCTGTGACTTCAGTTCAGGCACCAAGCCTGCCTGTCAAACCGGCGACTGTGATGGACGACTTGAATGTAATGGAATCATTGGCCTTCCCCCTGCAACACTAGTTCAAGTATCACTACAGGCTGATAAGAGCAAGCTGAGTTTTTATGACGTCAGTGTAGTTGATGGATACAACCTCCCTGTCTCAGTCACTACACGGCCAGTTGCACCCGGCTGTTCGATCGGAGGGTGCACAAAGAACATCAACAGTGCTTGCCCGCTGGAGCTTCAGGTGCTGGACAGAAGTGGGGCAGTGGTGGCATGCAAGAGCGCATGTTTGGCGTTCAATTTGGACGTGTTCTGTTGTAGGAATGCTTATGGCACCCCAGACAAGTGCAAGCCAACCCAGTACTCAAAGATATTCAAAGATGCATGTCCCTCCTATTACAGTTATGCCTATGACAGTCCCCCACCTCTGGTCAGCTGTTCTTCCAAGGACTTTGTCATCACCTTCTGTCCTTCTAAGTGGGGAGATCACCAATCAATGTAGATGGAATACATCATATATACACATGTATGTGACTAAGGGAGATTGGAGTTGAGTGGTCTGAATCTCATTGCTGATTTCTTCAGTTTCATGCATTTGTCAACAGACGCATCAAAATAGTGGAATAACACAATAAGGAATGCATTGATAACTTGATTACACTAGTTTGAGAAGGAAAATGATCATAAGATGCCAGTTTTTTCCCCTCTTTAATTGAGTAGAAATTTGAGACATAAGAGCACCCATTACCATCATACATTTATGGGACTGTCAGATCGAAAATATTCGATTGAATTCCGTAAAAAGGAAAAACTCAATTGGAATGTGCTAAGTCACATCCTTGAGATCGCAAGTTCAACCTAAGCTTCCATATCCGAAATAAAAGGCAGGCAAAGCATTTATAACATCATTTGACACAATAAGCCATATATTACAGAAAATCATGGTACTGTCTCATACTATCATGGAAAAAGGTACAATATATAGAAAGTTTTGCGGGGCATTGTAGAAATAATCTCTCTCAGGAATGCATAGGATCATGTACTCAAGGAACTCCATTGATAAAAAAAAATTTCCAGGGAGATCTACCTGCACCGGCAATGTCCCTATGTCAAACAGTAACAACAGCAGCAATGGCAACAACCACCTTATTGATGCAGAACCTCTTCTCTATATAGACAAGTGAATGCCTTTGTTCTTCTTCAATTTTTGTTTATAAATGTTCTTAACTAATTTCTCAATGCTACATTAGACTGCATAAACATCCATCCATGTGATTGTTAAGCATCCAGAAGATGGAACATACTTTCATCTAGAGCTTAAAAGAAAAAACCCAATAGAAGCAGGAATGAATGGAATAAAGTTATCCATTTCTTCATCAAGTTCAACTTGCTAGCAGATGATGATGATGGGCTAGGAGCCGGATTTGCACTAGCTGAAACATTTTCCTTTGAGCAAGTGTAACTGCAGCGACTTGGACGGACAACTCTATATACACCTGTGCTGGTTAGAAGATAAACATCCTTTCTGTTGTCTTCCCCAAAAGAGTATATGTAGCCCAAAGAAGGAAGAGAACTTCCAGGCAGAATAGTACAAGGAAGTGGAGAGTCCCGTGCACAAGTGAATGGTATCTTGGTGCTACTGAAGTTTCCACTGTCAATGGGGTTTTCAATACCCGCCCACAATGCAACTGCATACAAATCTGCATATAAGTACCTGGAATTCCATGTGCAGAGTAGATGGTTATCAAACCGATTCAAATCCAAGCAAATAGATCATAGAATTTTCAAGTTCGAATGTTAAACAATTGCATGTACAAGTTCTCTCTTATGATACATATTAATAGTTTATCTGACATGGGTGGGATTATATACTGAAAGATCATTGATATGATTTAATTTTCATGATTATTTCCGTCATTATATGTCATTTATTCCATATATGGTCCATTCTTCCAAAACCATAATACATTGGTTTTATGAAATCTCTAGTTATTTACAATCTATTAGTTCTAAATAGGTTGAATTGATTTTGAACTCGGTAAATTGGTTTGGAACTTGACCAGAGACAAGGGCACTTGCATATGAATTCATTTTAATTAGTATGCAGTATATCGAACGAACCATTGCTATATTTTACAGTACTTCAAGATGTAGAAGTATTTCAAGATTCAGCTTTGAATTTCGCAATACTATAACATTCAATACCAAGCCTGATACCAGAATTTGACCTGCCCAGTCAAGCTGAATTCTGAGATGATCGATCCCATTTTGAGGTTGTTAAACCATAGATCATTTGATCAGAAGGAACTTTACCAATTCACCCACCTTCCAAACATGCATGGATCGGTCAAAGACCGATACATATATCCACCAATTATTGCTGCAGATCCTTCTTTTTTGTTTACATCAGAGTGATAGTATCCCATAATGGGGAAGATGGCATTTATGGATCCAGGAGTCGTGTTTCCTCCAGGAGTCTGCAAAGGAGTATAGAGATTAGGACCTTCATATATGCGCCAACCGTAGTTCCCATCCTTCGTTATCAAATCCACTTCTTCATATACTTCCTGCAGAAGTTATTTCTCATAAGCACTAGTTACACATGACAGCAGATAAGAAATGGTCGATGGTAAACTCAAATTTGGATGAAAATATAAGAAAAATCAGTTGTAAAATGATTAATGATTCGGATCCACCTGATCTCAGATTAATGTTCTGGAATCAGGAATTTGTCATAGGTCCGATGTCTTCGGAGCCATCCACCTCAAATAACTATATGTTCAGAGAGGCTAAGACCTATAATTCCCAGGATGTAAACATGGACTAATTGCAATAGTAGAAAGATCACAATGTGCAGACACTAAAGGCTGCATTAAGCTCCTTACTGTAATGGAAAGTCTACACCTTTTTAGTCTTATTCAGTAATTCTATGGTATGTCTAGATCACCAAAACTCAGCAAATAATTTTCTCTTCTCAAAAGATGGTGGAAACATAACTGCAGCGTAAGAAGATAATTTAAATTCTTAAAGCATTTCAAAGGAAACTAGAAGGAACTACTGTCAGAACCTGGCCAACATCTCCACAGAAAAAATAGGAAGGCCTCTCCCAATCAAAACTGCAACGCCAGGGATTTCTTAAGCCCAAGGCCCAAATTTCAGGTTGCAGTTCTCTATCATCAACAGAGGGATTGTCTCTTGGAATTGAGTAATTTCCCCATAGATCAAGGTTGTTTATCTGCGCTGCACCTGGAATTATTTTGCAAGTGTGAGAAACAATTGGTTCATGAAACAGTTCTGAGCTTGGTAAGTACACATAAAATTCATGCTTGTTTCATTAAAGTGATGAAGGTAAACGCAGGACAGAGTTAGATGGACACAAAATCAAATGCAGAGTGAGATGAAGAAAGGCTTAATCTGCAAGTTATGGAAGAGAAATGCTATAGGGTTTCAACTTCATTGAAGTTTCATGGTAGCAAAGAGGTAAGGTAATTGATAAGACTCATATGATGGATCCATCATAACAAAAAGTTGTTGGTGATGGATGACTGATAGTTGTGACTTTCACTCAATGATTCTAGACCTCTGATAACCTTTCTCAGATTTGTGCTAACCATCCATACCATCAATGAGAAGCTTGTATATTTCTGATGGTTTTGGTTACATGATGGTCCACGGTTTCAGTTTATGAAATGTATGTAAATCGTGAACTACCCAATATCAGTAATCCAAAGTAAGCTTCAAGCACTATGAAATAGGGTGGTTAGAAACTTTGAACACTAGATAGAAATATCATAAAGAACAATAAGGTAATATTTCCTTTCCAGAATTTTTGCATGTTGATACTCACTTGGTATGTTATCTACATCAAGTCGCATAATCTTCCCAAGCAGAGATTTCTTATTCTGCGAGAAGTTGTAAGGATCACCCCGGCTTCCACCATCCCCCATCATAAAGTAAAAATACCCATCTGAAGGTCCAAAGAGAATCTGCCCCCCATGGCTAGATATAAATGGAAGGCCAATGGTAAAAATCCTTCTCACTTCTGATGGATTTGCAGATGTGGCCTACAAAACACATTAACATGAGTTTTGTTGAACTGAACTTCTAAAGATAACAGCATTTATTATGTAAGAATTCTCCAATACATAACACAGAAGACGACCAATCTGCAGTTCATTTTAAGTGTATGGAAAGTGTACCGAGGATGGTGTTGATGAGGTACCATTTACAGTAAACTCCGCAACAACACTGTTATACTGGCAAGGCTTGGCACCATTATCAGGATCTAGCTTTGATGGATCACAACCGACGTCTGAATTACACGCACATCTTCCAGAACAGCTTGTCCAATCAGCCTTATCACAGTTGAATGAAACGAAGAAGCGCCCGTTTCTTGAGAAGTTTGGATGGAATGCTAGACCCATTAGGCCAGATTGGGTATCATAATGTACTTCATCGGTTAAGTCAAGAAAGGGACTTGACTGATCAACCTTCAACACTCCTCCTGATCCTTGTGCAGGAACTGTTCCCAACCATATCTTACCTGGTTGGTTAGAGAAAAAAGCCCGATCGGATCCATCAGGATGAGCAGCCATATTCAGGTAAGAACCATTACCAATTCTTTCAATGCACAGACCACTTGGAGGAATTTGGCTCTCCGTATTATTTAGTTTAACTGGTTCTCCATCAAAACATAGTGATCCACTGGAAGATGATCCACCGAATGCTTGGCAGAAGTCATTTTGCGACTGCCAGAGATCAGTAAGCTTGGAAGATGTAGAATTGGTTGGAACTCCAGCACTTCCTTGCAGTGAGGGAGCAAAGGGAGAGTTCCAAATTGGCACGCCTTGGCATGTGTTCCAAACCTTTGAGCAGAAATCATTTGTTGCATATTTAGATTGGGATGAATTTACTTGAACAGTTGAATTGCAGAGGACTGGAACAGACCGAGGACGCAACTCGATTCTGAATAGCTCTGCTGAAAACTGATCACAACTCTGTGCAAAATTATGGACCAAGATATCAGAAAAATGGTATCTAGTTCTGGTGCTAAAATGCATCTAATAAAAGAAATACTGCTTCAGAAACAGTGTGTAAAAAACAGCTTGGTTAGAAAACCTTAGTAAGCCTAGTCAATGACACAGTGAAATGAATTTAATCATGAGCCATGATTTAACCCATGTTGTGAAGGTTGGGTTCAGCCATTTGCACTTGCATATATTGTGGATTGTTGGAAATAAAAGGAGAATATCACATTGATTTGATTCCAACAATCTCATCACGGGCCATCCAGAATAGACCACTAGTACAAGTTCGTCCACCAGTTCAATTTGAGCTCGTGATTCAATGCTTATTATAATCTTATTAGATGAAATTGAAATCCAGGCCATGTGTACTCTCCGGAATTCCCTTCCTATTCAGACATCCACCACTTGCTGAAATGGGCCCACAACATGTGTCATACTACACTTGTACACTGGTTGGGTTTCATCATTCCTTCATAAAATCATTCATGAATTAGCTCGAAGGTGCAGAAAAACTGAAGAGCTATTTGACTCGGAAATTCGACAAAATTGAGTTGACTCTGCAGTCTACAAGTCGAGAAATTTTGCCCCAAAACCAAGTCTAGGCGACCCTGAAGGGGTTTCAACCAACAGCTTAATCTTGCTTAGACAAACATTCAAAGAAGCTCCACGAGAGAGAGAGAGAGAGAGAGTGAGAGAGAAGAATTTCTAAATTGTGATTAATGTGATCTTTCAGTTTATTTCATTGCACAATTCAAAGTTCATTTCTTGATTTCTTTGTCATTTAGTTTCTTGGGCTTCAGTGGCTACATATGTATACATTTTCAGAGAACAAAAATAACACCCACCTACTAATATTTCAAAAGATCAAAGATCGAAGTTTCAAGGATCAAGCAATCAATCCCAACAGCTTCCACATCAAATTTACCATTCCAATCTTGATAAATAATGATCAGACAATGATAAACTCATAAGCTCATAATCAGTTCTGTTCTTTTTTTATGAACAACTACTGAATCTCTAGATATGTGAGAATTACCGCACACAAGATCGATTTGAGCAGCGAAGCGCACGCTGGATCAGAAATATTCATTCCCCGAAACCGTCTCTCCAATCTCAAATCCTCTCTCCCATTGCAGCAAATGGTCCCATTGTAAGGACAGAAGGTTAAAGAAGAGTTTGCTCTAAAGGGAGCTCCTGCACATGAAAGTAAAAGAACCCATCAGTATATTCACTTGAAGAAGAGTAGAAAAGGAAGTCCAGAAGAGGAGAAAGAGAGAGAGAGAGAGAGAGAGAGAGAGAGAGAGAGAGAGAGAGAGATCCACTTGAGTCAGTGCATAAAGGAAGTGCAGAAGCAGCTTGAAGCAGAGAACAGAGAGATAACAAAGCAAAGACAAGAGCACCCATTATCCCTCTGAAAGAAAGGAAGAACACAAGACAAGAGCACCCATTATTTCTACATAGAATCTTCTTCCATCAATTATTATTTTATCATTTCATTCATCAACATATATAATCAATGAGCGCCCTCCCCCTGTAAACATTTCTCATTGACCAACAAGAAGTAAATAAGATATAGACAGATGAGAATCCTTTTCAATCTTATAATAACATGTTAGTGGTATTTATATATACCTCTCTCTCTCTCTCACTCTCACATTTAAATACTCAATCAATCAGAAGGGATTGGGAGGTATGGATATAACCTACTCATACACTTTTTTTTATTGAGATTTAAATTGTGGGGTAGTGTTTGGAAAGCCATATAAAGTGTACTTTGGATTTCAACTGGGGTTGGGTGGCAGCTGCATGCTTTTCTTCCTTTTTATTGTTTTCAAATGTATGGTTAGCAGAGCAGCGGAGAAAAAAAAAAAAAAGCAGTTCCTCTTTGAATTCATGTCTTCTTTGATATAGTCTGGTTTCTATGATCCGGAATTTTGGTTAAAGGGCAACATCCAAAGAGATCCTCCGGGTGTCTGAAATGTAAAAGAAGAGAAAGGAGGAAGAAATCTTGATGAACATGAAGTGGGGCGCTTCCGATTGCCACTGTGTGATGGTATGCACATCATTCAACCGAGGCAGGCAGTGGTGGGAGTGGATCGACATGGAGAAGTCAAAGTATATGGAGATCACATCATCATCCATCTATGATTTCCCTTTTTAATGGTGGGGTCCACAATAAGGGGATGTCTGACTTTTTCAAAATTTTTCCTTACTCTTCATTCGCTATATTTTTCGGCTATTCCTACTTTTCACGAGTTACTATTATTGTTTTTCTATTGTCCCAAGTTAGATTTTAGAGAATTATACCCAAAAAACACTTTAGAGGTCCACTATCAAAAAGAGCTATCCAAAGTTTTGGTGCAACAGAATCGGTATTCCTCTTCGAATGTTTTTTTTTTTTTTTTTTTTTGCCTTTTTTTAACAAGCGACGACGTCTTTGATTAATATCGTAAGTTAGTGCCAACGTTATCGCTAATTTGTCAAATTTGCTTCTTTTCTAACCTTTGTAATCTGCGATTGCTGGTTTTGTGTAATAAAATGAACCACAATAAAACTCTCCTCCAACGTTGAATATTTCTTGTGGAGGTTGTTGATCTCCATTAACGAGGTAGGCATAGCACAGTTCGACCATCTTTCATGCGGTATCTACCGTATAGCCCGAGTTGCATGTTTACTTTTCAAGAAAAGCTCATAAGGGTTTTTGATATATAGTTTATTCATTTCATTATCTTTGTCGTAAGATTATTTTTTAGTGGCTAAATCACAAAGGTAAGGACCTTTTGAGGAAGGAGGAAAGGAAACCGCCAGAGAAAAGGGGGAAAACGATAGAAGGAATAAGGGGAAAATGGGAGAAATGGGTTTCGGGCGATTTGTATGGGTTTGTATACGACAAAGTTGTCACACATTTAAATCTTTAATAAAAAAAAATGGAAGTGGTCACATGGAACCACTTCCGTGCTATATTGACTAGTGGCGTGTTTTTTGGTTAGTGGCCATCTAGGGTCATTTTTTTTTATAGTTTTTTCTAAATTTTAAGTTTGTTGTATGACTTACCTAGTTGTCTCTTCTTTTCTTATGAAACTTTGTCTTCTATATCTATATTCTTTTCTCTTGTATTCATAATACTTTGTAATCCTCATATGAAGGATAAGGATGCACATTTTAGTTGACAGATATGGCATTTAGATTAGATCCGGCATACTACAATAAATTAGAGACTCAGATGGATTGGTTATGGAGGCGAAGATTTTTGACTTGATTCGACCCACATTTTACCACCCACATTTTACCACATAACTTCCCAACCTATATACAGGCACATCAAGGGTGAGGAAAACCTATTCTACACTTAAACGGGCCAGATTAGAGTTAACCTACTCAACTTGGTTAAGCCACCTAACCTATTTAAATGGGTTCGATTCCAACCTAAACCCAATTAAACAATTTGGTGATTTAATATTTTGTTACTTAGGGTAGTCTATTTTATATGGAATGAGACAAGTTTGCGTTAGGCTTTTCTTTGGGCTTGCAATTTAACTCATATAAGATTGCCTAATGTTTGAAATGAATTTGATTTGGGCCAAGAGTCTGAAGGTTGGGTCGAGGTCAGTTTGAGTTGATCCGCATTGGGTGCAAGTTGAAGTTACTTGATTTGTTTTTAAAATGGGTTGGATATGGGTTGAACTTTAACTCGTAGATACCCATTGCCTACTTGACCTTCTTGATCCAAACCTAACCTATTTGCCAATTCTAAATTTAGTTATCCATAAGAACCAGCTAGCATACTAAGCCGTGCTCAACACGGATATGACCAACCTTGCAATCTAAATATTCACGCATTAAAAAAATTCATAGTTTTTAGAAAGAAAATAAAAGAGAAAATTAGGTTATGAGTACCTGTTTATGTAATCCAAATGCTAGTGGTGTAGAAATGAAATAGGAGAAATATTAGAGTATAAAGGAACTGAGAATTGGAGTAGAAAATGGATGATAGAATTCGGATGAAAACATTACCGTTGCAAAAGAAGAAAAATAGAGTGGATAAGTGATTTTGATAAAGCAAAAAAGTAGTTAGTTGCGTGACATAGGAGTGGGGAGAGAACATGCATGATTTAAAAAAAAAAGAGAACATAACTTCCGGTCAAAATTAAAACATGGCTCAGCTTGGACAACTTTTGGCCCCGACCTGGACCACTTGGTCTTCTTCATCATATATTTTCTCTACATTTTCCTCCCAATGTGCAAAGCACCACACACTCTCTCTCAAATTCTATCATGGAACTAGGGGAGTAAATCAGGCCGGGCGGGCCGGGCTAGGTCAGGGTGTCCTGGGCCGTGGCATGGAACGGCATGACCCAAAGCATTGGCCGTGCCGTGAACCCATGACCACATTTATAAGTCATGAAGAAGAAAATGGATCACACGTCATGTGATTAGAAGAAGCCCCAATCTAACGGTCCACACTCCAGCTAAGATCAACTTAAGATTTTCTTACCCAACTTTTCCTAATTTTTAAAATGGACGGTCTAGATCTAGTAAAAATGGATAAGCCAGCATTAGATCTAAGATTTAGGAAATTTGTATTATTGCTGAATTGCTTAATTGATTAAGAGGTTTGACCATCTTATTCAAATGACTTGAGAGATTTCGTAGAATTTGATTGAGAGAATCTTTCATTCTTTCTAATTTTGATTTCAGAGAGTTTGCTTGAGGGAATTTTTCATTTTGATTGAGAGGTTTGAGAGATTTTGATTAAATGTTTATTTTTTAATTAATTGAGAGAACTCTTCTTTCTTTTTAATTTTAATTGAGAGAAATCTTCTTTCTTCTTTGATCTGTGCTGCTTTGTGTAAAAAGAAAATGAAAATACGAAGCCTGTGGCCCAACCTGGCGCGGCCCAACTGGGGCTATGCCTCAGCGCACTGCTGGGTCGACCCCCATCCAGCTTAGGCCAAGCTCGACGCATTTTCACGGGCCATCAGGCTCAGCCCAGGCACAGCTGGGCCTGAAAAGATTTGGCTCATGCCGGGTTTTCACCTCTAGTTCTAAGTATCTTAGTGATACTTGTGGTAACTCTTTCTAAAAATAGTGGTGGAGCTAGGATTTTCTTCTCTGGAGGCAAGCATGGTCAATTTACACTAGCGGAGCCAAGATACTTTTTTGAGGAGATCAAGACTTATATTTGTTGGTTTTTTACTTATCCTTTAGAAATAAATTTATTTATTTATTTATTTATTTCACTTTTTTACTAATGTTTAAAGAAAACCCTTAATTTGAAAATAAGTTAATATTTTTAAATACATAAATTTTCAAAACTTTGAGGACGGTTAAAAGACAAAAGTAACAAGGCTTACAATAATGAATCCAAATTGCTCAAAATAACCATTTATTCTTTGTTTTAGGACTGAGAGTTGTATATATCTTACTTTATTTAAATTAGGGCCTATATTAGGTTGATTATATGTAAACTAATACACCCATAATTAATTAATGAAAACCAGTTGAGTGGTTACTTGTGAACGATTGATGGACCGTAATGCTTGTGGTAGGCATGGATGGTTGAGAGAGCACTACTAATAGTCATTTACCAATGCCATAAAAAAGTGAAGAGTAAAGGATATCCATGACACTTACAAAAAAACAGCCTCTTTTTAAATGGATTTTACATAAATTTTACTCCACTGGGGTTTGGTCCCATCATAACATTGATGATATCATATTTTAAATGTTTGCTCAAATATGGTATAAACCAACTCTTACTTTAATCCAATGGATAGTGAGAAGCCCACATCCAACTAATAGAGAAAGGATTTTCTCAAAGTCTGGTGAAGGAAAGAAAAGGGAAAGGAATGAATGATTACTTAGCTAATTGATTGTTCTCCTTAAAACTTACTAAAGAATCTCAAGATTCAGCTTATGGACCTCTATTATGTGCTGAAGGTTTCTCTACAGGATTTTTTTTCTCTCTTAAAATATTCACACCCACACACACACCCACCAGCAGTTTATGTGGTGAGAGGTCTGAGATGCCTCACCATCAGTGGGTTGGTTCTTCCAGGATTGGTGACAAGTATTTGTGTTCTGAGTTATAAAGAGATATTCTAAAAACTACTGTAATTTTTCCAAGAAAACGTTTGTGATACCCATATGGTATTCTGGATTTATGAGTAGGCTTGTGGTTACACTATTTCGTTATACATCTTTGCCTTTTCATTTTAATACATTTCATATGTTCCAAAATAAGTAGCCTAACATGAACAGGCAACTACAGTTGGGTTTGAGTGTGGAATGATACTTTTGCCCATGTCTTTATCCTTTTTATGCAAGAATTATAAAAATGTAGTGCCAGCACCCTTTTCCTCCTTTTTTTTTTGGGGGGGGGGCGCGGGGGGGGGGGGGGGGGGGCGGCATTCTATTCATTAATCATTTAAGAAAGATACAGCATGATTCATTAATCATTTGAGAAAGATACAGCATGATTACTAATGTAGGCATTAGGGCCTGTACACAGCTCCGCCCTCACTAGATTATGTGCTTCACTATTAATGTTTCTACTAATCACCGTAGAGTGCACCTAGTAAAGACATCTTTTTTTTTTTTTTTCTAAAATCTTCTGTAGGCATCAGAGCCTGTACACAGCACCCCTTTCCTTAACTCAATCATCCCCTTATCATTTCATTGTTTATCCTCTTTCCTGGCATTAAGGTAAACTTTATGTTTTTATTTTTCTCCTGGCAATAGACAAATATAGGCGTTCTTTTTTCATGTTTTATTGTCTTCGGACCATGTATGACTACATGTTTGGATGATTTGAATGCCTTAAGGCTTTAGAGATTTAAAGAGCTATGTGACCACAAACACTTTCTTGTATTAATCTTGATCTTACATGTCGTCCAATGTATAAGAATGCATAGATACCAACTTGCTACTTGTATGGAGTCCACCACTCCACCTTATAACGCCCATCTATACGCGCGCATCATGCCCATGGATCTTTAAAAAGATTGGATCCAACAAATAAAATATCAAATGACGCCCTGTACAGTTCATTTCAGTCTCCACAATGTGAACATCTCCCCAGTCTCCATAATTTCAGTCTCCACAGTACTGTGAACATCCTATTTTGGGACAGTCCATGGTCGGTTCCACTGTATCAAGGAACAAGCACCACCACACCTTTAAGCCCCACTCGGCTGTCACAGTAGTTAAAGATCTTCAACAACCTCAGCAATTTTCTATAAATAGAAATTTGCGGCAGTGGTAGTGGTAAGCACTAAGCAGGCATGGGTGAGGTGAAGCTGATTGCCTTTGCAAAGGCCAAGTACCGGCGCTATAGGATAAGGCCAATAAAGCCTTTGCTTTAGGCCTAAAAAAATAAGGCCGAAAAAAAGGCCCCATAAGAGCAGATGGCTTCTTTTGAAATTCCAAAAAATCAAACTTGTCAAGTGCCATCCCCCTTTTTACTCTCAAAGTATAAGGCCCCATAATAACTCTCTTTTAAGAAGATACAACTAAGATTTTTATGGGGCTTTAAAGTGTCATTTATGTCCTATTATATTTCCAAATCTGCCCCTTATATTACTATTGCTAGGAGTCCAATTGATTTTAGCACACTATAATTGGTAGGTATGTATGGTTGAGAGAACACTACTAATAGTCATTAACCAATGCCATAAAAAGGTGAAGAGTCAAGGTGTGATATCCAGGACACTTACAAAAAAACAGCCTCTTTTAAATGGATTTTACCTAGATTTTACTCCACTGGGGTTTGGTCCCATCATAAGATTGATGATATCATATTTTAAATGTATGCTCAAATATGGTAGGACCAACTCTTACTTGAATCCAATGGATAGTGAGAAGCCCACATCCAACTAATAGAGAAAGGATTTTCTCAAAGTCTGGTGAAGGAAAGAAAAGGGGAAGCAATGAATGATTACTTATCTAATTGATTGTTCTCCTTAAAACTTACTAAAGAATCTCAAGATTCAGCTTATGGACCTCTATTATGTGCTGAAGGTTTCTCTACAGGATTTTTTTTTCTCTCTTGAAATATTCACGCACGCGCGCACACACACACCCACACACCAGCAGTTTATGTCGTGAGAGGTCTGAGATGTCTCACCATCAGTGGGTTGGTTCTTCCAGGATTGGTGACAAGTATTTGTGTTCTGAGTTATAAAGAGATATTCTAAAAACTACTGTAATTTTTCCAAGAAAAGGTTTGTGATACCCATATGGTATTCTGGATTTATGAGTAGGCTTGTGGTTACATTATTTAGTTATACATCTTTGCCTTTTCATTTTAATACATTTCAGATGTTCCAAAATAAGTAGCCTAACATGAACAGGCAACTACAGTTGGGTTTGAGTGTGGAATGATACTTTTGCCCATGTCTTTATCCTTTTTATGCAAGAATTATAAAAATGTAGTGTGGGCACCCTTTCCTTTTTATTTATTTATTCATTTATTTTGTGGGGAAGATGGCATTCTATTCATTAATCATTTGAGAAAGAGACAACATGATTACTAATGTAGGCATTAGGGCTTGTACACAGCCAGGGGCGGACCCAAGAGTAGGCCTAGGGGGCCATGGCCCCCCCTCTCAAATCACTAACCCCTAAGATTAATATGCTTTAATTAATTTAAATAATAATTTTATAACAACTGGCCTCCCCTTAATTGTTTGAACAAAGTTTATATATATATAAAGAAAGAAAAGGCCAAATTGAAATGGGCCTTGATCCATCTCCTCAAGTCCCAAGTCCCAAGTGCCAAAGCCAGAAAAGGGAAGCTCATAAGTCCTTCATCCCTTTGTAAATTGTAATGCAATTAAGTTAACAGCCCCTGATTTGTCGATGAATAACTTAAGCCATTCAATTCCTCATTGTTTGGCTGAGATGGACAACCATTTGGTTTGGGTCTTGAATCTTGAGAAGAAAGACTTCTGCTGCATTAACCATAAAGTCCCTATCCCTATTCTCTAACATTATAATAGGAAGAAAGAAAGAACTAAAGAAGAAAGTTACAGACCGCCCCTACTGACACAACTGCCCACCGGCTTGATCCAATCAAAGTCATCAGAGATCAGACGATTAGTTTATGTGCCGTGTGCGCCGGTGGTTGTGGTTGTGCTGCTGTAGGTAAACTTCCAGCCTTTGATTTTAATATATTTATCATGCTTGAACTTGGATGTATGTCCAGAAAAAATATAAAAAAATATTAGCTATCTTGATTTGTTAAAATATATTTATTTAAGTTTGCCACCCCCACCCCCCCCCCCCGCCCGCCCGATGAAATCCTGGGTCCGCCCCTGTACACAGCCCTGCCCTCGCTAGATTATGTGCTTCACTATTAATGCTTCTACTAATCACCATAAAGTGCACCTAGTAAAGACATTTTTTTTTTTCTAGAATATTCTGTAGGCATCAGGGCCTTTACACAGCACCCCTTTCCTTAACTCAATCATCCCCTCATCATTTCATTGTTTATCCTCTTTCCTGGCATTAAGGTAAACTTTATCTTTTTATTTTTCTCCTGGCAATAGACAAATATAGGCGTTCTTTTTTCATGTTTTATTGTCTTCGGACCATGAATGACTACATGTTTGGATGATTTGAATGCCTTTAGGCTTTAGAGATTTAAAGAGCTATGTGACCACAAACACTTTCTTGTATGTGAACACATCATTTTAAAATATGGGAGAATGACCTAATTCATCAGAAAAGGGAATGTAGAAAGGGATTTTTGTCTATTTCTTGTTGTTATTATAAAACAAGGGATTGTTGCAATTTTTTTTTTCTTTTTGCTTGTTTATGACATAAAACAATGAATACAATAGTCATATTGCATAAACCGAATTGTGATATGCACTAAGATACTGATTGTCATTATGATCGAATATATTAATGTAGGGTTTATTCATCAAATTCAAATCGATCATAGTGACAATCAACCTATATACTCATAATTGGTTATAAGTAAACCCAATCCATGCATGACCCACTATTAATTTTTACAACGCATGATTCGAGTACATGTCCATGAGAGATACCGGTCGACATTGCATAAAGCAATGATATTTTTGTAAATACAATACACACGCCCACTTATTCTTGATGGATGTAAGGTTAAATCTGTCATTATAAAAAAAATTCAGCACAAAACTATTGATTGTTGCCCATTAGGGTATGAAAGGTATTGAAATAAAAAAGTCGGAATGTATAACTAAGTAGTGAGAACATAGGGCTAGGTAATGAAACCATAGGGCCTACTCATAAATCTAAAAACCTTAGGTAGGTATATATAATAAAAAAAAACTGTTAGGAGAATTTTCTTGCAGGAGTCCTACAAGGATGGCGAGTAGGATTTTTGCTCTAATGCTTATAATGGAATGGTCTCATGTTTGTGAATTGTAGAGATTGAAAATCGTGCACTTTATAAAGGATGCTCGTTGGTAAAAGATTTTCTATATTATTATATGTTACGATCATTTTATTGTTGGGATTATTTCTTTGCTTGGAATACATAAAATTAAATGCACATAAATTCAACGTCAAATGAGTAAAGAAATTAGGAGCGAAGGATATAAGTTACCTTGTAGATTGGACCTTTCCTAGAATTTCAACTAAGGGGTCTTTTTTTTTTTTTGGTTTTTTTTTTATCAAAAGCATCTTCAAATATATCCAAAAACATCCTTAAATACATGTAATTCCCAAAAGCATCTTACACACAACTTACTTTGATTTTTCCCCGACCAAATTGCCCCTCCAGCCCCTTTCTCTTGAGGATTTGATTTTTCAACATCGAGACTTGATCTAGCACATTGATGTATTTTGGAGCTAGTTCAACTCCTTTCCTGTGACATTGAGACTTGATTTCACGACATTGAGACTTAATTTGGTAGAGCATATTAAAGTATTTTGGGGCTAGTTCAACTCCTTTCTCCCGACATTGAGGCTTGATTTCGTGACATCGAGACTTGATTTGGCGCCGCACATTGAATTATTTCAAAGTTAGTTCAACTACTTTCTCACGATATTGAGACTTGATCTTGTGACATCGAGGCGTTATTTGACACATTAAAGTATTTCGAGGCTAATTCAACCATTTTCTCACGGCATCGAGATTTGATTTTGCCCATTGAATTATTTCTAAGCTCTTCTTTTTTATTTCAATTCTCGAACTCACTAGTTGATTTTTTCCTTTTTCTCATTAGCCCTTAGATTGGGAGATCTAAGGGCTAATGAGAAAAAGGGAAAAAAAAAATCAACCGAGGAGTTCAAGAATTGAAGAAAAAAAAAGTAGCCTAGAAATACTGCAATGCACGAAATTAAGTTTTGATGTCGCGAAATTAAATTTCGATATCACGAGAAAAGGGTTGAATTAGTCTCGAAATACTTCAAAAATAAAGTCTTGATGTCGTGGAAAGGAGTTGAATTTGCCTCGAAATACTTTAATGTGCCAAATCAAGTGTTTATGTCGCGAAATCAAGTCCCCATGTCACGAGAAAAAGGTTAAAAGGTAAGTTGCTTTTGAGCATCGCATGTATTTAAGGTTTTTTTTTTTTTTTGGAGGTATAAGGATATTTTACGATGCTTTAGGTAAAAATCTCTTCAATTAATTGGATGAATTATTTCTAAAAAAAAAAAAACCTCTTGCAAATCATGGGATAATGATATTCTCACTCAACCTATCGGATGATGGGATTGATTCGGTACATTGAAAGAACGGCTCAGATCTTGAATACGTGTCTACATACCGCTCCTACTATTCCATTCAATTCACAACTGACAACAAAACGAAAAACAGTGCCCACCGCCCGGACGGTCGACGTGTCAGGGATCAGAGCGTACGAGAATTACGAAATCAATGACGTCACGAAAAGACGCGTTTGAATTGTGTTCACACGTAGTCCTACCATCCCTTTATGACTCCTACAAATATCATCTTAATCAGGGCAGTTACACCTGCTAGCCATACCGGACTTTCTAGAAGACTCGGTCCGTCGGATGAGATCCCAGCCGTTCATTCATCTAGTGCCAAGTTTCATAACAATATTTAGCAAAATAATATGAAAAAGGAATTTTGACCCTCGGCTACCTGACATTTGTGCATCAACGGTCAAGATTTCATGATTTCTCTCCTTCGTGAGACAAATTTTACATAGCCTTAGAAGGTCCAACGGTGCAATTCATATGATATGATGTTGGATAAACAACTTTGTATGAAATATTTAAACTTCTATCATTCACGGGCAAAATATTATATTTAAGGAAGTAGTGCCGAGAAAATTCTTGCAAAAATTGGTACCAACAACTACAAAGGAAAGTGTCAAATGTGCCTCCCGTTTAGGAGGATCGAAACATATCTTGCACGGTAAGTTGGTAACGGATTCTTGATCGATTTAAATATGAGAAATATTTATATGTGCATCCATTTCTCATTATATTGTGGTGAGGAACAATATAGTGATACATCCGAACCATCTACACACAAAACCTCCTTAAGTACACTAGCTTTATCAAGTTTTCACTTATCTAAATTGATTGGACCGTTGGATCGAAGGTCAAATTTTTTTTCTTTAATATAAAGTCGTTAAATTTGTGGGCATCGAATGAATGGATTAAAGGCATGGGATTGACTCTAAACTTGATATATAGGTCCATTTAAGATCTTTCCATCCCCCCAAGTCCCATGATTAATGGGGACCTATATGGGCACCATTAAGTTTGTCCAAATGAATACCCCTCTTTAAATAAATCCAAACTGTGGAGTGGTTCTTTATATAATGACTGTCTAAAAGCAGTCAATCCCGAGCAAGCGTTTTAATAAAATTGATTGATAAGAGTAGGATTATCGCACAAAATTTACAAATGTTGACTTGACTACATAGCCAATAAATGCCAACAATCCAATCAAATTTAGATCAGAACAGACCAACAAGAGTACTAGTTCATATATCATTAAAAAAAATGTTACAGTCATGTGACCATAAGTTGACCCTTGCTATTAATATAATTTTTTTTAGGCCGCTTGGGCACGCACCCAATTTTTTATTTCGGAAATGCGTCTAATCAAACAGGCTCAAAATATTAATCTTGATCTTACATGTCGTCCAATGTATAATAATGCATTGATACCAACTTGCTACTTGTATGGAGTCCACCACTCCACCTTATAACGCCCCCCTGTAACATCTCCCAGTCCCCACAATGTGAACATCCTCTTGGCTAACAAACATGGTATCCGGATCGCATTTATTATACCTTCACCGAAAGGTGATCGGGACTCATAAATTGGAGACAATCCATGGTCGGTTCCACTCTAGCAAGGAACAAGCATCACCGCACATTTAAGCCCCACTGGAAGGAAATTGAGCCCACCAAAAAAATCAAAATCATAACTCGGCTGTCACATTAGTTAAAGATCTTCAACAACCCCAGCAATTTTCTATAAGTACAGACCAAAAGGCTTGAGGTCTTGGGTGTGTATAAATTTGCAGCAGTGGTAGTGGTAAGCACTAAGCAGGCATATATGGGTGAGGTGAAGCTGTTGGGAGCATGGCCGAGCCCATTTGTGATGAGGGCTAGGATCGCCCTTAATCTCAAATCAGCTGACTACGAGTTTGTCCAGGAGACGATGAACCCCAAGAGCCAACTCCTTCTTGAATCCAACCCTGTCTACAAGAAGATCCCAGTCCTCCTCCACAATCAACGGCCCGTGTGCGAGTCCCTGATCATCGTCCAGTACATCGATGATGCGTGGCCCACCGGCCCTTCTATCCTCCCCAGCGACCCTTACGACCGCGCCATCGCTCGCTTCTGGGCTGCTTACATCGACGACAAGGTATGCTTGTTTGTTCGCTTGCCTTTCTATGGGAATGGATCTAGATTGTGTGGTTCATTCATTGGTTTATTATTAGAGATGCAAGAGTGGTTAGTTTTCATTTCAGATCTGTCTTCATAGGTCAGATCTGGTGGCGGCTTATATCTTGATTCAAATTAGATGTTGAGTTGATCCTTGTATTTGGATAGAAGTCATTCAAAACAAATTTGTTTTTAAAAATTGAATTTGTTCTCTTTAGCCCCTTCCCCTGGAGAGGGCTTAGGTAGTGTAGGACCTCCAAGGGCTCTAGGCCGCAGCCTTGAAGAAGAAGCTCGACTCGTTCTAAAACACCCAAAACATCTATTTGAATCAGTTTTCAATATTCAAGTAGATTACCGCGATTAAAAAAAAATCCTTGCCAAACGGCTACTTAGATATAATTGAATTTTTTTTTAATTTATTTTAAATCGATCTAATTGAATCAACTTTATTTCAATTCCATCAGACTTATTGCTTGTATGTTTGTGTTTAAATAGAGAGAGGGTGTGTTTGGAGAGATAACATAGGAATTCATGTTTTAAGTGGTTAAAACTGAAAATTCAAGGTGATCATATAAAAATGATGATCAAATAATCTTCTTCCCTTTTGTGAATAGTGGATCAACACAAGACAAGACGGAATATAAATACCTAGCCATCATGGAAGCAAGTCAAGTTCGAGAAAAGTCATGGCCCATCTATGTTATTACCAAATATCCTTCACCCCACGCCTTTTATCATTCACTTTTCACCTTTTTAATAATCCTTGTTTTTTTGTGAAATTCATTTGTATCTTGTGTAAGTTATTACTAAATATCCTTCACCCCACACCTCTTATCATTCACTTTTTGCCTTTTTAATAATCTTTCAGCGAAGTTCATTGGAACAGGACTTTCTTGTGTATTCTAATGTAAATAAAAAGGTCTACAAGGTTGGTCATGTTTTCTCATCATTGCTCATTTTCTCAAATAATGTTCCTTTGCTTTCTGCAACTAGTGGTTCCCTTCACTGTCTGCTATTGCAAGAGCTCAAGGAGAGGAGGCCAGGGTCGAGGCAATCAAGCAGGTGAACTCGGGGTTCCAGCTCTTGGAGGAGGCTTTTGAGAAGTGTAGCAAGGGAAAGAGCTTCTTCGGCGGCGACTCCATTGGGCTTCTTGACATTGCATTGGGATGCTTCCTGGGGTGGATCAAGGCCACAGAGAAGATGACCGGTGTGAAGATTCTCGACCCGGAGACGGTACCCCATTTGGTGGGTTGGGCCGAGCGATTCTGCGCAGACAGTGCTGTGAAGGAGGTGATGCCAGAGACAGAGAAGCTGATTGCCTTTGCAAAGGCCAAGTTCCAGCCACCTTCCAAATGAAATATGAGCAGCAGCAGTACTACTATTTAGAGGCTGTATTTATCATTCCTAGTCGAGTGCATTAGTTGGGATGAGATTTTATACAGCTTGCCAGTCTTGATTGGATGAAATAGTATGTCCCTCTTTCGAGGAAAGGATTCCTGTATTTTTACTGCTTATTAGTAATAATTGGAACATCCTTGGGCTTTACAAGCTGCATGTCAAGAATTTTAAATTCATGAAACAAGAACCACCAAGTGAGTTTAGCCACAGAGGTAGCCATGTCTCTAATCTTAAGCCACCTACATCTGGTAAATTCAGCCATTCCATAGTAAGAGTGAAAGACTCCACCAGTCAGCGTGGTAAAGTCAGCCCATATAATGGGCCACATATCTCTTGTTTGTGGGGCTCATTTGATTCCAATACAAGAAGGTGAGACTCTATAGATTACTCTGGTAAATTCATGAAGCAAAATATAAACCTTCAAAATCTATGATACTAAACACAATTGAACTGAAATAAATAACATAGATGGCCCTGTCTTGGTTGATGATGCTCCCATTTAATGTAGCTTTGGCCCACAAAAGATCAAGCCCCTTGTTTTGCTTTGTGGATTTTAATTTTTGGACTCTGGAAGTTGGCACTAGAAGGCTTGTGATTTCGCAGATTTTGTTATTGAATTTAGTTTGGTTTCTGAGCCTTTTCAGAATGATGTGTTTTTGTGATAGTTTGGGGTCTTCAGAATTATTTTGGGAGCTAAGATTTGAATCCTTTGGTTTTGTTAAACATGCATTAGATGTGGGGCTGTTTGGAACTTGGGTTTTAGTGGAAGAAGATTTAGAAAGATGACCTTGGTGAACTGGTTCTTTCAGTTTTCACCATTGCCTTTTTCAAGTTGATGATCCATGCTTCAAATATTCCCTTTTGGTCTTTGGACAATTACTAGATTGCCTGTCGTTCACACCAAAATATCTCAGTTAAGCCTTCAAATCCTCTTGGCATGTGGGAGTAACTTCTTGCCATGAGCACAACCCATGGGAAAAGTCTCAGTTTCAACCCAAAACTAGAAAACCTGCCCACACTAACCCACAAACACATGGCATATAATACCTGTACTACATCATGAAAATCACTCTATCTCAACAGTTCAAATGGTGCCCATTAATCAAACAGTTAAAGTCTAGTTGCCTGGAAAAATATTCACACTTCAGAAAGGGAGAGTAAAAAGGCATCTCTAGAAATAAGCTGAGGTAAAAACCTCATGAAAAAAACAAAAAAGTCTTTCATACATCCAATCCAAACTTTGAAACCGTCATTGGAAAAGCTTAAAAGCATGTCTGAATGGGAGAGGTTGTAAATAGTAATGCACGTGTGAATATATACAGAGTTGTTTCACTTTTAGGATAAGTACGGATCAGTGATAAGAAAAGCATGGAAATGCTGGTTTCAAATTTGAATAGGAAAGAACGAACGAAAAACTTTTTGAAAAAAATGAAAGATCAATGACAAGTTTGAAAACTGTAAATCTTTTCAACTTTGAAAAATGTGCCCAGTAATCCTATCGATATGTGTTTTTTTACAAAATAGTTTGCATGAGATGACGAAATGAATAATGTCACTTCCCAAGTGGTTACTATAGGGCAAGCACTTTACTAATACAATACAAGTTAAGTAAAGTCTCTATTTTCCAAATAAGATGTCACATCAAATGAACTTTATTAAAAACTCCCCCCATCTTTTTTATACAAAAAGTCAAAAAACAACTACCTTTATCCACTAAAATACAAAAAAACTCCACTTTTCCATACAAAAAGTCAAAAAGATTCCATAACAAACAACTAAAAATAAAATACCATCATAACCCACTTATATTTTATTCTTTCTTCAAAATCAACTTTACTTGATTTGACTATATTAGTAGAGTTACCAAACTGGCCTTAAAGGGTCTAAGTCGATGGCTAATTTGACTGGACAAAAATAAAACATTTCCATCACCACATCCAAGTGGGACCTCCAAAAGCACTTTTTATGTGAGTTTTATCTTTTCGTGCCTTATCAGTCAAGGGTCCTACGTATGATCAATCTCCATTAATTTTGGATGCACATCGACAGAACTGAAATTTGACCCATTTCCAATTCGCATGGATAAAGGAATTGAACGGTTGGACTATAAACAGTAAGTTGCATGTGGAAAATTGGTAGTTAGGAGGGCGGAATTGGGATGGTGGGTGAATTTGAGGGGGTTGGACTGGATTGATATTCTCTGTTGGATTTAATCACAATAGTTTTCAGCATTGGATCAAAGATGAAACTAACTTAAAACCATCATATTTAAAAGAAAAAAAAAAAAAAGAACCCTTAAAACCACCAAATTTTTTAGACTGCTTTCATCAAAGCCTTTGATTATTCAAACATGGATTTCATTTTTTGTGCCATCACTGATAATCCATGATGGGACAAAAGTAGCCAAACCATCTCAACAACAAATGAAAATAAAAACCAAATTAACTGGGAGCCTGGATCCTCCAATGTTTGTCACTTAGAGAAAGGAGTGAAATAAGTGGAGTCCGCCTATTGAAAATCTAAACCGCTCAAAATAAATGACTCATCAGTGTATTGTATAATCCCTAAGTACTATACTAATATGGGTTTGTCCCACCATTTGATAAAATTTATGATGATCCATAATGTAAGATTTTGTTCATCACTTTTTTTTATCAAATGGTAAATTTTACGGTAAGAGCAACCTCTATTAAGATAAAATTTGGGGATACTCTGTACACAAGGAGGACTTTTATTTTGATTGGCTCGCAATTTAAATAGGTTGGCCTCACTGTAGAGTTCCACTCCTTTTTATCCTAAGACTCCTCTAGCTAAATCAAAGCCTCATAGTATCTACACTCATATTCCTTTTAACTCCTTTTGAATTATTTATTCTCTTTTCCATCAAGACTCCCACCTATTCTTATAGGGTGCTCATAGGGAGGCATTTTAGCAGGGCCAGCCCAACTTGGACTGCTTGGCTCGAGCACACATGCAACACATGCACCATGTAGGAAACCTGGCCTGCCCTTTTCTTTTTCCCATGTATCTCCATGTGTTTGACAAAGATGGTATGATCCAGCCCCTGGAGACATCTGTTTGGCCCGCCCACCATAGACAATTAGTTGGTGCAGATTTGGCTTTGCAATATCTGATTTCTTTTCGGTTTGTTCATCTGTTACTGTATTGGCCCTTGGTTTGTTACAAAAGCAGCACTAATTTGAAGTATTCCAGTGGGAGCTCTCTAACAAAGTTACCCATACGGGGCATGTAATGAGAAATACATGGATTGAGCTTAAAACTCGGACTCTTTCCAGACTCCTAACCTCCACCAAAACCGTCTTCTACTTTGACCAATTCCTTGGAATTTAAATCAACACCAACTATACCTTGTCATTAATCTCATCAAAGAAGCTGTTTCGATTCGCTTCGATCCTCTCCTTCTCTCTCACCTCTTCTTCTGCTTTCTTTTTCATTCTTCCAACATCTCCTTTTACTTCCCTCATCAACACAACCACCGACGTCTACGTTTCTACATCAAATTTGAATTGGTATCTACTCATATATATATATATATATAGAGAGAGAGAGAGAGAGAGCTGAGAGAGACTAAATCCATCTGCTGCATTCCTTTAAACCAATTGGATTTGGGACTCAACTGCATCTAATAAGAAGATCCAATTGCGGGGGCACCCCAATTCGATCAACTGGGATCTTTCCCAGAAAATGACTGTTAAGGGTGGCACAAGCCAAGCCTGCGCTGCCTGCAAATACCAAAGGCGTAAGTGCAAGACAGACTGCCCGCTCGCGCCCTACTTCCCTGCTGACCGGCCAAAGCAATTTCAAAACGCTCATAGGCTGTTTGGGGTCAGTAACATTTTGAGGATCTTGAAGCAATTGAATCCTGAGCAGAAATGGGAGGCGATGCGATCGATTGTGTATCAGGCCGATATGCGCGAAAGGTTCCCAGTCTATGGTTGCCAAGGAATCATTTACACGCTCCAGGTTGAAATGCATGAGGCCCAGCAAGCTCTTGATGCAGTGAATGCACAGCTTGCCATTTGCAGACAGCACCAATTGCAGATCTCCTCCCCTCCTCCTATTTCTCCTTCCTCCCAATTGCAATTAGCCCCTGCAACTACCCCACCTGCAAATTATGCCCTCACCCTCTTTCACGACCATCATCACCAGCTATTCAATGAAATGGACACAGGAAACACACAACATTTACTTCCAAATGCCATCACTGCTGATAGTTGTAACAACAGTAATCTCAACAATGACAACACCAACCATAATGACAATGTTAGTCAGCCGTGGTCTCACTACTCCTATCAGCATTCTTATTACAACAATTCGCCAAATGCTCAGTCCCAATTCATGGTAGCACAGCCAGTGGCCACTAATGGATATGATGAGATGTCAAATTTCTTGGACAACATGGATGACGTACAGTCTTATGTGGACTCCAAAGAAGCATATGATTCAAGGTACATGCATGCTCTCTCCTACATATCGAATTATCTCCCCCATATGATAGTTTTTATGTAATGCATATGATACTTCTTTGTCTTTCACTAATTTTCTCGAATTCTCATGTCCATCTGCAGTCCTGAATCATCATTGAAGGACACAACACAAACAATGAAGATGGAGCATGATCACGTAGAAGAGAACGAGCTCAATATCACGGCCACATGTCTTACTAGCATCAATTGATGATGAGCAGATCGATTAGATTAGACTTCTCTTTTTTTCGATTGAACAAATTTTGAAAGATATTTATTCATTCTTGTTAATTTCATTCTTTTATATATAAATAAGCTAAGAGATTTTTTTTTTAAAATTTCTTTCTTTTTAATTTTTTTTAATCATGGTCTTATATAATCACTTCTTTTTTTTTTTTATCAATAGATAATCATCTTCTTTTATCCCATTTAAATACAAGTCTTCTATTTCTTTTTTCTCTTCAATCACTTTCTTTTCGATGTCAATGTATGTATTTTAGGATTTTTGACAATTCTTAGCTTTTCAGTTGGAAGCTACCAATTGAAACATTTCAATGAGATCATAGTGGTAAGACCGTGGTACAAATTTACTATGCATGTACAAATTTAATATATGCATATGTAAGGGGTACACAGTTTAGGGAAGTGCTCCTATAAGAGACACTTTCACCAACTTTCTCACCAACTTTACGAGAGATGGGTGGGGGCCCTCACTTCCATATCCACTCTCACCAACTTAAATGTGAGGGCCCCCACACATCTCTCACCAAATTGGTGAGAGTATCTCTCATAGGAGCACTTCTCCACAGTTTATATCAACAAAAGTAACTATTAAATAGGTGTTAAGGGATCGACTTTTTGCGATTCACCAACTCACTTTGAGAAGTATATATAATTGGTTAAAAACATGTAAATGAACAGGTAGAACCAAGTAAAGATCCAAAAGGGGCCTATTTACAACCCTAGAAACATCATGGGATTTATGAAAAAAATATATTTTATCATGCATGCCATGCTAGAAATAAATTCTACATGACCAATAATGTAGCAATACTTGTGACTTCTTTCCACATCCTTTTCATGACATTAATATATATATATATAGGGTAATATTCATATGCATCTATCCCTCACCATTTTTGGTGAGGGACACCCCAAAAGGGGAAGTTTCAAGTACAAAAGTGTACTTGATGTGAGGTACAAAAGCACACTTTTGTACTTGAAACTCCCCCTTTTGGGATGTCCCTCACCAAAAATGGTGAGGGATGGATGCATATGAAGACCTCCCATATATATATATATATATATATATATATTAGAGTTTAGAGTTTGAATGAGTTTGGGATGAGTTACATTGCATTTTTAGGTATGTTTTGGCAGTTAGATTATTATCCAAAAGATAATATATAAGTTCATAAATATAAATTTGTACATTTATATATTAATAAAAATTCATCCTTATTTTGTTATAAGTTATAACTAAAAAGATAAAATAAGATATTGGATCACTGAGAAATTAAGTAAGAAAATGTAGGATCCTTATTTATCTCCCCTTGTATCTTTCACTCCTCACTTTTTTAACCATCACTAGAAATGGTCCCCATCCTGAAAAATACTCTCACTCATGCAGAATGCATTGACACACCTTAAAGTCCCTCACCATTAGTACTACATAGTCAAGGATCAATCTCTAGTTGTTTATGTGGAAGGGAGGTGCCTCTCCACAAGCTAATAGTGGATTGGACCCCAAAATGACTTTGTAGCATGAAGTCTGCATATTATATTACGGGCCCCTCTTTGCTGAGCATAGGGCTGTTCATAAGCCGGGCTGAGCAAAACCCAAGCGTGGCCCGTATTTTAAACAACAGGCCTGAGCCCGGGAGAAGCCTGACTCAAGCCATAAGTACCAGGCCCGTGCCCAGCCCACCTAGAATTTGTTAAGCCTGAGCCCAGGTCTATTATATTTTATAAATAAAAGAGAAGAAGTTTTTTAACTCAACTTGTAGCTCACTTAGTTAAGAGGTTTGTTTGTGAGTGAGAGAATGCGTATTCAACTCCTTTCTTCCCAAAAATTATTGTTTTTACTTAAATAGTGCCTCTCATTCGGGCTGGGCTTCAGGCTTTCTACCACTAATCCTAGCCTAGCCCATATATTAAACGTGCCAATAATATATATTCAGGCCCAGCTCGAGTACTAAAAGCTAAGGCTCAAGCCCGATCCAAGCCAGGCTGGCCCAATCCATGAGCACCCTTAGCCTAGCACTGTTGATGATAAAAAGGAGAAGAAAGAAAAGAAAAAACTCCTACAACAAAAACTGTAGAAGACACAAATAAATTTAGAATTCTCTGTTAGATGAAATATGGGTGCTGATGTTGATATTTTAGATTCTATAGGTTGACCAGCTTTTATAAAGTTGTCTTAAGTAGTTAAGGTTTTAGAGATGGCACTCAGATTAATAGGAGAGTTCACCTGCTTAGACAAGATTATTTTAAGTAAAGGTTTTAGAGATGGAAAGTGATGGATTAATATGAGTGAATGTGGCCTAATCTAGTACGTTGCGGAAGTCGAGAAAAGAGTCACCATATTTGTCTCATATATCGAATGAGAATTATTTACAATATGATTGGAGGGACCCATCAATTAAACCCAAATGGATCAAATAAAAAATGCAACTTTAGTTATGAGATGAAGTTGGGCTCACCATGCTACAGATCCTCTTCAAAAACTCAAATGCCAAAAATCAATGAGATTATATTGATGATGCACAAAAATGGATTTGCACACCACCTGTCAAGTATGAGTAATAAATGCAGTAATTGAGATGAGAGAGAGATTTATAGTGGTTCGGTCAGTGACCTACGTCCACTCTCGGAAAGGCTGAGATCGCCGGGTATATTAATTCTCAAGTATTTCAGAGATTACAAGCTTTGGAGAGAGTGTAGAAGAGAGATTCTTGCCTTTTTTCTCAAGTACCGAGAGGCTCTTTAATTTATAGTCTTCCCCTAACAGATAGGGACGACTTTACAGTGCCGTTCACGAGGAGCCTTTGAGGTGTCCTCGACTAGCGAGGCAGTTGGGATATTCTCCGCAGGACTTGGTAAAAGCGGGACGTGGCTTGATTGTTTCCAAGGCGGCGATGGTGAGGCTCCCGGATGCTCTCTTGATGACTTGGCCAAGCTGATGGATTGGGCTTGGACCTCTTGGAGTTGGGCCCTTGGGCTTGTAACATGAGTTAGGCCCTTAGGCTTGGCCCATCATTTGCCCCCCAATGCCCTATGTCCAATGGTACTTGGAGAGGAGGGCATTCGTTTGAATTTTCAACTGAGTTCGCAACTGCAAAAACTTCGGCAGGCCAAAACATCTATCTCGAGGCCTTTTTTGGGCTTTTGACAACATTAGTCACGGCCATAGGTGGTGAGTCTTGTAGGGCTCGCCGAGAGCTTCGATTTGATATATAATAAGCCTCATTTGAAGTTACGGACCAAAATTTACGGGCAAAATAGCGAGCAGGCGCGCTGGGCACGGTTCTGGGCAAGCAAAGGGGCTGGCGCCTGTGCTGGGCGCCTCTGAGGAGGTCTGGGCACCCTGGAGGAAGTGCTGAGCGCCCCTGAGGAGTGCTGGGCGCCCAGGGCGCCCATGGGAAGTGCTGGGCGCCCCTGAGGAGTGCTGGGCGCCCATGGGAAGTGCTGGGCGCCCATGCTGGGCGCCTGGGACCCCTGAGGAGTGCTGGGCGCCCATGCTGGGCGCCTGGGAGGCCTGGGCGCCTGGGAGCCTGCCTGGGATGCTGGGCGCCCCTGCCTGGGCGCCTGAGGTGTCTGGGATGATGGGCGCCCCTGCTTGGGCGCCCGAGGTGTCTGGGATGCCTGGGCGCCCCTCCCTGGGCGCCTGAGATGTCTGGGCGCCTGAAGGCATGGGCTTCGCTGCTGCGTGCATGGACTTCGCTGCTGAGGAGTTAGCCACTATTTGCGTGGGCGAGCAGCTCTGGTGCTGTCCAGGCATTTGATTTGGGCAGCCAGGCAACTGGTTCCGGTGATCTAATGTAGTAGTCCCGCGGGTTGTAGATAACCTGGAGATAGAGGCTGTTTGCGCGAGAGCAGAGACAAAGTTTGAGGGTTGCTCGTGAGAGAGCTACACCTTTTTGAGATCGAGCTTTTGGCGACCCGTGAGAGAGCCGCTAAGCTGGAGACGGGCTGCCTGTTTGAAAACAGTGCAGATGCCAAGCTTTTGGTGACCCGCAAGAGGGCTGCTAAGCTGGAGATAGGCTGCCTGTTTGAGAACAGTGCAGAGGCCAAGCTTTTGGTGACCCGCGAGAGGGCCGCTAAGCTGGAGATAGGCTGCCTGTTTGAGAACAGTGCAGAGGCCAAGCTTTTGGTGACCCGCGAGAGGGCCGCTAAGCTGGAGATAGGCTGCCTGTTTGAGAACAGTGCAGAGGTCAACCTTTTGGCGATCCGTGAGATGATTCACCTCGCCTGGACCTATTGATTTCCTCAGCATTCATATATTTTTGAGCTTTCACCAATAGTTCTGGCATGCTCTTTGGTGGTCTCTTCATCACTGAGAAGAGGAAACTCGACGAGCGAAGGCCTCCCAAGAAAGTTGTCATTGTCACTTTGTCATCGGGATCTTCGACCTGAAGTACCTCCTCGTTAAAACGAGTGAGGTAGCTCCTGAGGCTCTCATTTTTGTCCTGCTTTACGCTGAGCAGGTGTGTGGCGGGCTTCTGATGGCGGCGCCCTCCGATGAAGTGTGACACGAAGGATTTGCTTAACTCCCCAAAGGTGGCGATGGAGGCTGGGACTAGATTGGCAAACCACTGCCGAGCGGAACCCTTCAGGGTAGTTGGGAATGCCCTGCACATAACCTCGTCAGGGATATTATGCAGTTGCATTACAGTTTTATATGTCTCCAGGTGGTCCAATGGATCCTTCGTCCCATCGAAGGTTTTTATGGACGGCATTTTGAACCTTGGAGGAAGAGGGTAGTTTACCACGTCGGGCTTGAACGGTGTATCCGTCCGCCCGACTAAGTAATCCACTGTTTGTGGGGCCTGCTCCTTCATGGCGTTGAAGACATCACCCAGTTGGTTCTGCATTTCCCTGATCTTCTCGTCCCAGCAATTGGGAGCTCCTCGGGAGTGATCATGGAAATTGCTCTCCTCCATGTTTTCACTTTCCCCTTCTTGGAAACTAGGACCATCCCCATTAAAAGCAGAAGGAGAAGGTGGGGGTTCTTCATGATGTGCTCCCCCCGGATGTGGAAGCCCTCCGTGACCTGCTCCTCCTGGAGGTGGGAATCCTTCAAACTGGACTCCATCGGGAGGAGGAGGTCCTTCCTGATGATTTCTCCCAGCCCCCGGCGTAACCCCAAAAGGGGGGGGCAAGAGGAAACCCTTGGGCGCCCAAGGGATGGGAGCCCAGGGGGTTGGCGCCCGGGGGATGGGCGCCCAGGGGATGGGCGCCCGGGGGAGGAGCTCCCCGGCGTGGAGCGCTTGCGCGCCCCGGGCGCGGTACTCCATGTTGTGCTCCTCCAAAGTGTGCTCCTCCCTGTCCTGCTGTGAGCATGAACTGTAGGATCTGCTGGTTTTGGGTCACCAGCTGTTGCATAGTCTCTAACATCTGTTGTGGAGTGGGAGCAGGGGCATCTGGGGCAGGATTAGTCAGTGGAGGATCATTCTCGCCTTTTCGAGAGGGATTATCCTCTGGGCGTCTTGCAGATCTTGTGGTGATCACCATAATTTTGGAAGAGAGGATTCTAACGTGAGAATTTTTGTCGTTTCCCACAGACGGCGCCAAACTGATGATGCACAAAAATGGATTTGCACACCACCTGTCAAGTATGAGTAATAAATGCAGTAATTGAGATGAGAGAGAGATTTATAGTGGTTCGGTCAGTGACCTACGTCCACTCTCGGAAAGGCTGAGATCGCCGGGTATATTAATTCTCAAGTATTTCAGAGATTACAAGCTTTGGAGAGAGTGTAGAAGAGAGATTCTTGCCTTTCTTCTCAAGTACCGAGAGGCTCTTTAATTTATAGTCTTCCTCTAACAGATGGGGACGACTTTACAGTGCCGTTCACGAGGAGCCTTTGAGGTGTCCTCAACTGGCGAGGCAGTTGGGATATTCTCCGCAGGACTTGGTAAAAGCGGGACGTGGCTTAACTGTTTCCAAGGCGGTGATGGTGAGGCTCCCGGATGCTCTCTTGATGACTTGGCCAAGCTGATGGATTGGGCTTGGACCTCTTAGAGTTGGGCCCTTGGGCTTGTAACATGAGTTAGGCCCTTAGGCTTGGCCCATCATATATTATGAGGCTTTTTAGGTATAACTTTAGGTTGTAGAGATCTTAAGCGGAGAGATTTTAGGGGTTGATTGGAGATTTGAAATCATAAATCTCCCTTTAAGATTTTAAGGGTTGATTGGAGATTTGAAATCATAAATCTCCCTTTAAGATTTTAAGGGTTGATATGGACCTATCAATGTTCGACATGCGGGCGCTTAGGTGGCTTCATTTAAATACAGATAGCTAATGTGGTGCCACGTGTCACCCTCCTTTGGAGAAGGCTGTTGCTTTAATATAAGAGGTTTTTCTCTATAGCTTACATTTAGGGGTCGTTTGTTTACTGTGAAAGTGATTCACATGTGTAAATGACCCACATTTGAGTCATTTGCATATATAAATGACTCACATGTGGATTATATGCCACTATTTGTTACTAGCATAACATTTCACATGTGAATCTATGAATAGATTGTTATTGTTTGATGATATCTCAACATCAAAGCAACATCAATGGTTGCAAATTGGATATATGGCCGTGTTTGAGCTTTTGAAGAATATGAACGGTCATGATTTTACAGGTGGGGCTCAGAACAATAAAAAAAATCATAAAAGGGGGACTGGGTATGTTAGTAACAATAGATTAATCCAACGGCTGTAATTATGTTGATGATATCTCAACCTCCATGTATCATCAACGGTTGAAAATTGGACACGTGGCTGTGTTTGAGCTTCTTAAGAGAATGAATGGTCCGGATGTTACAAGTGGGGCCCAAAAAAATAAAAAATAAAAAAAAAGGTGGATTGCTCATTGAGGCATTGTAGCACTTCGCCTGGTAACAGTGCCATGTGAATCTGTTTGATACCTCTTGATGTGTGAAAATGTAAGGCACAAAAAGGGCCATGTTTCACACCTTTTACATAGCTATTTTACACATGTGAATCGAAATCACACCAAACAAACATGATTTATGTGTATCCATTACCCATGTAATTAATTTCATTGCATAATATGTAAATGAAAAAAACAAAAAACCCCCATGAGTTTTTCCTCCACCTTTCCAAAAACTCTAATTTTCCTTGCACCTTCTTAGTGACTGGGGAAATGTCAAAACTACCTAAACCTTTTATTGAGGCGTCCTCATTCCTTGATTTTTACTTTTTTTTTCTCTCTTGGTATGACGTCTATTTTCCTCTTTCTTTATCAAACATTTGGTCATTGCACCTTGTGTGGCCCACCTCTATGTATACAATCCACCTTTACCTATTAAAGTGAAATATGATACAATGAATATATTTGGAGTGGTTGTTCATATGATCAAAACTTTAAATAATGAAAGGTAGGGCTCAAATAGGATAAATAAATTATACCTTCATTTCTTCTTTTTATACAAATTGGTATTTTTTTCATGTTCAGTGCATTTTTTGGGTCCTAACATCAAAAATCACATTGATTGATAGATTGTAAGGATTGAATGCTCATGAAACTTTAGTCGATTGTATGGAAGATGCTCCTATGAGATATGCTTTCACCCTACTATGAGAGATAAGGTGGGGCCCTTATATCCATATCCAATGCCAACAATTTAAATGTGAGGCCCCCACCCTTATCTCTCAAATAAAGTGAGAAATATCTCTCACAGGAGATCTCCATATATATATATATATATGAGAAATTCAAAAAAAAAAAAAAAACTCCCCTATCTCAAAAGGGGAGTTTCTACTCCTATCTAATAGCCAATGATTTGGTAGTATTTTAAGAGAATCTATAAAGGATCTACCTTTAGAATGTTTAGGAGAGAGATTAGATTAGTGTCTTATTGATGACACGTGTCACATTTTTATTGGATAAAAGAGGGGTGTTTTTATAATGTAATTATATATATATGGGCTCTCATAAGCTATAGCTTTTGTTATCTTAAGCTGAAATCGTTTGCTAAATCCTCTTAATCGTAAATTGCTTCAAATCATCGTCTCCAAAATCAAGATAAACCCAATCTTAATTGGATTTTCCAAATCCATTAGGTAAAAAACAAAGATAGTCAACTTTGATTTGTGAGATCAGCACTGTTTTAGCTTAGGATAACATAAACTGTAGCTTAGAATAAAAATCAGCAAGCTTGCGATTGTAGGGCCCACCCTTGGTTACCTTTTGGTCCAAACAAACGAACCCCATGAATTGCACATGACCATCAATTTTCGATTAGATCCGAATTTACTGGACTGTTTGATCAACTGTGTGCCGATTTGAATGGACTGTTGACCATTAAACTTTTGGGGCATAGATGGAGATGATAAAAATTAAGGTTGGGGCTAATTTTTTGCAAAGAAGAGGGTCCAATGGAGTCCTTAAAATCCCCCCATCTCTATCTCCATGTGGGTCCCTAGTCGGGCCTCACCCCACACTTGAGCTTAGGAGAGTTGCCCCCATATATATAAAAGGGGGCAGCTTATGTTATCCTAAACTAAAATCGTCTTCAAAATTATTTATATCGTAAACTGCCTCAAATCATCATCTTCAAAATCAAGATAAATCCAATCAGAACTGGATTTTCCAATTCCATCATGCTAAAAACAGAGATAGTTGACTTTAATTTGTCGAATCAGCACTATTTCAGTTTAGGCTAATATGAGCTACGGCTTAGGAGAGCCATTATATAATATCGGTAATATTCAAGTGAGAACTAGTTCTGACATATTATATGAGAACTTTTTTGTGGGGACCAATTGTGGGCTCCACTTGGGGATGGGAACAGGGGGGATAGAAAAATCTATGTGAGACCACCTGAAGTATCAAGTTTGACACTAAACCCATAGCTCACAAGTTTAATGGCTTTATATTCAAAAAAATATTCAACCCTCGATCCAATGGTTCAGTCAATTCGGATGTGTGCCAATCCTTAGGATTAGTAACTATCAGGGGGTTCCCTATTGATTGCTAGATTTGGATGGGTCGCTAGTTGGGCCCGCAAAAAAATTCTCATATAATAGGTTAGTTCTCACTTGAATATTTCCCTATATATATACAGGTATATGTATATATAGATTCATATATACATATACGTGTATATATATTCATATACATGTACACACATACACTTTGAACGCTAGAAAATGCCTCGGGCATTTTGGATGTGAAAAACACCCCATTTTCTATCAATGAGAAGTTGCTCAAGTGTATCCTTATTCTCTTTGAAAGCAAATGAAACAAGTACTTATTGTTTTTCTTTTCAAGAAGATAAGAAAGATTAACTCACCTACTTATTCTTGTTTTATGAAAGCAAGATGTTTGGCAATTATTTTGGTGAGGGCACATACCAATCCCTCCATTACAATCTGTGGAAGCGGGCCCTATTTTTAGAAATTCCTCATGAATCCTAAAAGAAATTGTGTGGACCCACACTACTTAGTTTTATAAGTTCATTTGAAACAAAGGGATAGTGGAGAAAGATGAGACTTACAGTGTGTTTGAGAAGGTAGGAAAATGGGGGGAAAGAAAAAAATGGAGGGAAAATGGGGAGGAGGGAAGAGGGGAGTGTGTTTTTTTTTTTGGGGGGGGGGGGGGAGTTGGGGAAAGTACACAATTGACCCTTCTTGTCCAATTATAATGGTACAATGGTCTTTTCCTCCATACCTCACAAATAAACAAAATTATACTTTTTCCCTTCCCTTCCCTTCCCTTACTTTTTCACTTCCTAAATAAGAAGAGGAAATCCCTCCCCTCCCCTCCCCTCCCCTTCATTTTCCTTCCCCCTCAAATTTTCCCTCCCCTCCCCTCCCCTCCCCTCCCCTCCCCCCTTCCCAATCACAGCGTTAGCATGAATGGAGATTTTAACACCTGTTTTGATGTATTTTCTAAAATTAAGATTTAGAGTTTGGAGAGCTGTAATTAATAAAAAACAAAGCACATTCCAATAGAGAAATAGATAGAGTGGAGCGGTACTAGGGGGTTTGGGTTTACTGTTCTAACCTGAGACGCCCCTATGTGGGGCCCAATGTGGTTACATGGAACAACCCGCAAACCATCAATATCACTGGATAGGGCCCAACTGTCGAAAAATAAATAATACACGGAAGGGCCATAAAATAAAATCCAACAGACAACTTTGTCCTCTTTCTGATTTTTGTTCTTTATAACGATTGATTACTTTATTAGGGTTACATTAATCTAATCCTAATACCCTCTGCTCCAAACTAATACAACTTTGCAGGTGACGAAAAACAAAAAATCTAAGCGCACTCCTATTCGTACATTCATACATTCACCCCCTTCTCTAAAAGCTCATTTCTCTTCAGTGATTTCATTGCTAATATGGCGTCTTCTTCTCTCCCCCTCTTCAACGGCATCGCATCCAATCCTCGAAAGTCCGCGACAACGAAGAAATGCATCTCTTCCGGGACTCTCTCCTTCTCTCATTCTGAATTGTACTTCTCCTCCTCCTCTCTCCTCCACCAATCTCCCATTCTCAGGTCTGTTTTCTTCTACTTCTTCAATGTGTTGTTTTTTGTTGCTAATGACTGCTCTTCCATAGCAGGCGTGTTATGATTTCTAAGGATCTTAGCTGTCCGAATGATGGTGGGCCTGTAGATTCAGATTGTAGAAAAGAAATCCCATATTGGTTTGGGGACTCTTTTAGTTTATGCAATTTGTGAACAGTGGTCCTTTTTATCAGTGGTCCAAATCATGGATCAAATAAGGGCATTCATTGTTGGTGGATTTTACTTTCACTCATGAAAGTCTCTGAGAGCTTTATGACTTTACCTTTCATTTCAGGATGGGCTGTCTTGCAAAAAGGGGAAGCAGGGAGACATTGATATCTGCTTCCATTGCAGGTATTAGTACCAACTATCCTAAAGTTGATAATGCTTAACTTGAAAGAAATGTGAAACATTTGAACAAACCATTTTGTCCACAATAAACTGCTCCACCCAAGTGCTACCTTTTGGTGATTTAGACTCTTGTAACTATCCTAAAGTTAATGCTTAACTTGAAAGAAATGTGAAACATTTGAACAAACCATTTAATCCAATAAACTGCTCCACCCAAGTGCTACCTTTTGGTGATTTAGACTGAAAGAGATGTGAAACATTTGAACAAACCATTTAATCCAATAAACTGCTCCACCCAAGCCCAAGTGCTACCTTTTGGTGATTTAGACTCTTGATTTGAGCGCCCCTGTTTGTTGAGATTTGAGATTTGGTCTTTGGCTATAATTGTGCATTTTGCATTCTAATGGTAGGATGAGTAGGTTCATTCCACAGGGAGTCCACCAGTCTCAAGTTAATCTTATATCACCAAAAAGTGCCCCCAACCCCTATAGTAGCATTGCTGGCTGAGGGAAAAAAAAAAAAAAGTCAGTTCCCTCAATTAAGCATCATGTATTGTCTCTTTGAACTCGAGGAGGTGAAACGTTTTCACATTCATTTTGTTATTACGACATAACTAGGTTTTCCTCTCATCTTTTTTTCTTCTAATTTTCTGGGAAAAACTTCTATACAGATATTTCTGTGGACAATTCCATTGAAAGAGCTTATCTCCCTAAAGGCGACATGTGGTCTGTTCATAAGTTTGGAGGGACGTGTGTGGGCAGTTCGAAAAGGATTCAAAATGTTGCAGATATAATTTTGAATGATCCTTCGGAAAGGAAATTGGTTGTTGTTTCTGCAATGTCACAAGTCACAGACATGATGTACAATCTCATCTACAAGGCACAGTCGAGGGATGATTCTTATATATCTTCTTTGGATGATGTATTTGAAAAGCATAAAATAACAGCAAATGACCTTCTTGATGGTGACGATCTTGAAGGATTCCTATCTCAGTTGCTTCATGACATCAATAACCTCAAAGCGATGCTTCGTGCAATTTACATAGGTATTGAAAGCATTGTTGTAATTTACACAGATATCAAAAGCATTGTTGTTAAGTATCCCGAGTCCTACTACTCGCATTGAATCATAAGGGAAAAGACTCATATCTATATAACAAATCCTACTTATAGGTGAATCTTAGGACTCAAGTGTGAATCTTATGATTGAATACATGATTTATTGACTCTTACAATTCAAGCATTTCGTCAGGGTGGGAACAACCACAACCAAATGGCTAATGCTAGTAATGTTTTACTTCATTTCGTTTTCTAATTTATCTATTTGTGAGAGTTAATCTAGTCATTAATGAAACCTCTTAAGAATTTATGAGATTTATATAAATAGGCATCTGACTGAAGTGTTTGCTGGACATGTTTCTTCCTACATTCCCTTTTTCATCAGTTTTTTCTTCATGAAAATTTCTGTAATTTCATGAGACACATCCGAACCATGAAACATTGATGGTTCGGATTTTATTTTTTATTTTTTGATATAAAGGTAACAAAAGAAAAAACTGCAACTTGTTTATTTTTCCTATTAATGTTGATATCTTAAAACATATAAAAAGGCATCTGACTGAAGTGTTTGTTGGACATGTTTCATCGTACATTCCCTTTTTCATCAATTTTTTTTTCATGAGAATTTCTGTAACTTCATGATACACATCCGAACCATGAAACATTGATGGTTTGGATTTTATTTATTTTTTATCTAAGGATAACAAAAAAAAAAAAAAAAACTTTAACTTGTTTATTTTTCCTGTTAATGTTGATATCTTAAACATATCTAACTATTCATACATATATCGTTTATAATATATTGATATATGTAAATGATGTTCTTCATGTGATTGTACCGTAGTTTTAGTTGTCAATGTATTTATGTTGCTATGGTTGGATTAACTACTTTATCATTTTTTTCATTTTTCTTAAAAAAAAATCCTATCATTCACAATAAAAATATTTTTTATAATATTAGCATTCAAAGAAAGGACAACACAGTACAAGAGAGCGATACTGAGAAGCCAAACCAAAAAGAACACCAAAGCCTCGAGAAGTAACAACCAAAACGAACAGAAAAAGCAAAAGACACCAAAAACATCAGGCCTGAACAGGACCTTCCTACAAACCACGAGGGTGAAAAGCGCACAAACTACTAAGACCCCTAAGAAGGAAGGGCCACTGCCCTCCAATTCCTCAAAATAATATTAGTAGGGACATTCACAATACGATTCGATTCAGCCCCTTGAACAATTTGCAATATGGTCTCTATGTTTAGAACAATGATTGAAAGCATGGTTTTAAAAATTGGCCAAGTCCAAGTAAATTTGGAATTGGCGCTACTAAGTCAAGTCATGTCCTGGCCAATTCATATGAAAAAGAAAAACCAAACTATATATATATATATATCTATATAGGGAGATGCTCCTATGAGAGCATCTCTCACCTTACTATGAGAGATATGGTGGGGGCCCTCACATCCATATCCAATGCCAACAACTTAAATGTGAGAGCCTCCACCCTTATCTCTCATATAAGGTGAGAGATATCTCTCATATAAGCGTCTCCCATATATATATATATTTCATGTGGGTGGTTTTGGGATCTGAACATTTTTTTTAACGATTCTTATTTAAAGATCGAAGGTACTATTCATTCAACTCGGTAAGAGACAAATGTGGCTACCTTTTACTACTTGAATGGCCAACGGGCTTTCGACTCTTTTCTTTTGGGGGCTTTTTTTTTCTTCTTCTTCTTCTTTTTAAAAGCCTCTTCTCTTAATGATCTTCTTTGAAATTTAGAAAAAAAAAAAAAAAAGAAAAGAAAGAAAATAGTTAAAAACACGTGTCCTAAAGTTTAGATTCATAGGGCGTCTTTTTTAGTTTTTAAAGATTTTCTTGTCGTTGTTATGGAAATTTTAAGGGTTCTAGGGATTCAAGGTGCAACTCAATCCAACTCGGCTGAGTCTCATGAGACTTGGCCAAATCGACACAACTCGAGGGGGACGGCGTCGCCCCCGAGACTGAGTTTTGATACCTTGATCAAAAGCCCTAGGCCTTAAAATAAAGAAATACATAATTTTCGAAAGCCATCTCTTTTATTTACATACCTATTTACTGTATTATCTATCTGCCGGAGTCTTGTTTTTCTTTATCAAATTAGTTGAATTTTTAATCTATCTATTCTACATCTTTTTTGCCAAATCATGTGATTTAGTGTAGAATTTTATATATTAATGAACCATGTTGTGATGCTGAAAACTAATGAGATTGCTGAGTAATGAGAAGGTGTGTCATGTTGGACTGGCATCCTTGCCTCTCCTATGATGTATTTTGATGTTCTATCTGAAACAAGAATGTCAAACACTTTGCTTGGTCATTAACCATGGGTATTAGCGACAGGGAATGCTATGAGTTACCCTTGTTAATTTGAATTTTCCATGTTGGTGAATATCTATTTTTCATCCATTCTAATGCCTGACATGCTTAATTTACTGCAGCTGGTCACGCCACAGAATCTTTTTCGGACTTTGTTGTAGGACACGGAGAGTTATGGTCTGCCCAGATGTTGTCGTCTCTTATAAAAAAGGTGCATTGACATTAGAGTGATTGGTTTACTGTGTCTGAAGGGTCATAAAGTTTTTACATTTACCTTGATTTCTGTCACTTTTTTCTGCAGCATGGAATGCAGTGCAATTGGATGGACACAAGAGATGTCCTTATTGTAAATCCTACTAGTTCTAATCAAGTGGATCCCAATTATTTAGAATCTGAGAAGAGACTTGAAAAATGGTTATCTCAAAATCCAGCTGAGACAATAATTGCTACCGGTTTCATTGCAAGCACACCCCAAAACATTCCCACAACGTTGAAGAGAGATGGCAGTGACTTCTCTGCAGCTATAATGGGTGCTCTTGTAAGGGCTCGTCAGGTCACAATTTGGACAGATGTGGATGGTGTTTACAGTGCCGACCCTAGAAAAGGTTTGACATCCGCTTACTGGTCTAAATGAGTTGACTCTAAGCAAAGTTACTGGTTTATCTCATTTTAAAGTATTGCATGTAGATGAAAATTGATTATTTTTTCATAATTTATTGCATGTAGATTAGGCCTGTACTTAATTTTACAACGTAGGTTGACCATTCACTTACAGGTCTACTTTTGTTGATCCTAAGTTGGATAATTGATTTATTATATTGTAAAGTAGTGCATCTAGATGATGACTAATGTATTTCTTAAAAATATATTGTATATTAGATGAGGAGCATGCTTAATTTTGCAGCCTAAAATTTGAAGGAAGTCGGAGTTTTGATAATCCTACATGTGTAGAACGGCCAGCACCTTTGCTTATGTTCCACTTGTGTGTGAGATTCAATTCATATATCAGGGGAGACTTGTGTGGGTGTACTATGGCTCAAAAATAGGCTGGCTTGTCAGCTTATTTGGTAGGCCATATATGTATGAAAGATATCAATCAACTAAATGACTCATCGATGGTTCACATTAAATGTAGATCTGCTGATCTTATGAGTGGACTTTTTTGTTGGATTATTGCTGATGGGTTTCACCGGGTAAACGGTTTGGGTGTGTCACATGTCCCAGCATGAAATTCTAGAGCATAGATACTTTGTTGTTTGAAATAAACAATTTACTGAGTTAAGTATGACTTGTCAAGTTTTCTGAAATAAAAACGCTGCTTATCTGCAGTCAGTGATGCTGTGATACTTGCGACATTGTCATATCAGGAGGCTTGGGAAATGGTAAACTTTTTTTTTACTATTCATATGTTTCTGAATTGCTTGTCTTCTTTGAATAAAAATACTTAAATTAGCAACTCTACCTGTATTTGCAGTCTTATTTTGGGGCAAATGTTCTACATCCACGCACCATTATTCCAGTGATGAAGTATAATATCCCCATTGTAATAAGAAACATCTTCAATCTCTCTGCTTCCGGAACAATAATTTGCCAGCCTTCTGCCAATGAAAATGGAGATAGCCAGGATATTGAGTCCATTGTCAAAGGATTTGCAACTATTGACAATTTGGCCCTTGTAAATGTAGAAGGGTAAGCGACATATTATTTTGGGACAATTTTACTTGTGTTCTTGGTTATTTTCAGTGTAGTTATATTTTCCTATTTTTCTTATTTATGTACTATTGATGTTATGCAGAACTGGAATGGCTGGTGTTCCTGGCACTGCAAGTGCAATTTTTGGTGCTGTGAAAGAAGTTGGAGCTAATGTCATCATGATATCCCAGGTATGAGGCACATACTTCCTATAAGTTACCAGCAAGTAGTCTTACAAACTAGCAGCATTGCCCATGCTGATATTTTGGGGTGCAATTGCAGGCAAGTAGCGAGCATTCTGTATGCTTTGCTGTGCCTGAAAAAGAAGTAAATGATGTTGCTGAGGCCTTACAGTCTAGATTTCGTCAAGCTTTGGATGCGGGACGTCTTTCCCGGGTATTTTGATGTGGATTGATTGAACGTCTTTTGTTGTTTCAGGACATCATGACAAGAAAAAGGGATTTCCTCTATAAAATGTTTTCTGATTACCTGAGTGATCCTTTCCTTGAATTTCATTACAATATGTTAGTGATCGCCAGTTGTTGTTATTGACTGATGAATTGAAAAATATTGCTAGAAAGCACTTTCTCAGTTCCAAATGTTCTCAGATTTTTATAATAATGGAGAACATCTTCAGTAATTTTCTCCCACATTAGCATTGTTCTGGCCTGAATAAAGGTTTCTGCAAATGGGTTTCTCTAGAAGTTTTTTTGGTCCTGCATCATGCATTTTAATTGAAGTATAATCCTTATCTATTTAGTGATAGATATTTGCCCTTTTTTTAAGTTCGTATTTTTTTTTTCATTTGTTTGGAGCCAGAGTGCTTCGGGGGTCTTGTGTGATCGGAAAGTCCCCCTCATGGTTAAAGGAAAGTATTATAAGGTGGCGGTAAGACCAGCATTGTTATATGGATCAGAGTGTTGGGCAGTAAAGCATAATCATGTTAAGAAGATGGAAGTTGCGGAGATGAGAATGCTAAGATGGATGTGCGGGATCACAAGGAGAGATAGGATTAGGAATGAGGAGATGAGGGGCAAAGTAGGAATAGCACCGATTGGAGATAAAATGAGAGAAAATCGACTAAGATGGTTTGGCCATGTTAGAAGGCGTCCAATAGAAGCACCTGTTAAAAGGTATGAAGGCATAGAGATTGCCAGGAGTAGGAGAGGGAGAGGGAGACCCAAGAGAAGTTGGAAAGAAACTATTAAACATGACCTTGCCTACATGGATCTAACGGAGGACATGGCCCTAAACAGATTTGATTGGCGTCGTCAAATCCATATAGCCGACCCCACCTAGTGGGAAAAGGCTTGGTTTGGTTTGGTTTGGTTTGTTTGGAGCCAGAGATCCACAGAATATTTGTGCAGATTATTTTGTCCAGCATAACTCTCTTTCTGTTTTAAATGCTGGGCATCTTTATTGCCGCATTAGGTCATCTTACTTTATATATCATCATCAAAGCCTTGTCCCAACTATTTTACAGCTACATGAATTTTGCTTCTCCATTCCGATCTATCCTGAGCCAAATCCTTGATGCGTGTGCTTCTTCAGATCTTACCAACACCACCCCCCCCCCCCCCCCCCCCCCCCCTCTCTCTCTATATATATATATATTTGTGGACCATTAGGTGACCCATGCACCCCTATATATATGTGGACCATTAGGGTGACCCATGCGCCCCTAGGTTGCCTCGTTCAACAAATGGCATGGCACAACCATTTTACTCACGGCCCAGCTGGACCTGCCCACAGGCCAAAATATATTTTTTTAGTTGTTTTTTTAAATTAAAAAGTTAAAATATAACATAAATTTAAAAAACTTGAAATAAATTTTAAAACTATGATAATTTGCTTGAAATATGGCCTTTTTTTACCGTTGGGATGGGTAAAGGGGTAAAATTACCCAGTATACCCATTTTTTACCAGTTATAGGCCAGGCTGGGCCATGCCGGGCCAGGCCATGCATAATTGTCAATTCATTTTTGTTCCAACCGGATTTGGTTGGAAGGTTCCAGATTTGGCTTTGGATGGTTAGATTCCGGTCCCACTTCTAGCCCACTACAGTCGTTCTAGGCCTAATACCTGCCCCGATTCTAGCACAATTCCTGCCCATTTCAGATGGAACAGAGTTTTCCCAAAAGTTTCATTTTACTATGTTTGTTAAGTAGTTTTAATAAGTTTACTTGTTTCATACTACCATTTATACATAGTGAAAAGTCGAAAATGAAAGTATGATAGTATACATATACATTTTTAGTGTTATTTTTGCATTCTATTTTTTTTTTTTTTTTCATTTTTCAATTTAGGTATCATTTTAATTTGCTCATTTTTCAAGCATCTTTTCTTTTCTAGAACGGTACACTGGATTTGATTGAAATGCCGAAGTGTTCCGCTACAGGGCCAAACCAGAATGGAATTGACAACTATGGGGTCACTGGTCGTGCTGTGCTCACGGGCCTGGGTGTGCTCAGCACAGCCCCTGCTGGAACGGGCTGTGCTGACTAGTGTGCCGGGCCTGGTTGGCCTGACCCATTTGGCATCCCTACGTGGGCCCCAGTACGAGGTGCACAAGGGGGTGTAAAAGAAAGGTGTGGAAAAGATCATGAGTGTGTATTTGTTTTGTTTTTTTGTTTTTTTTAAATGAACGAGCCCATTCCTTTGTTATCCATCTTAAGTTTGAACAAATTCAATTTTATTTCAGCATCTTCAACTTCGGTTTCATCCCCATGATGAATACTCACATTTCAGATTAACTCCATTGAAGCATTGTTCCTATCTAGAGCAACCATGTCCTTTTTATTGAACTTCTAGTTTCCTTTTTCTACTCTGTTAGAAAGACATCAATATTCTGTTTTTTCTTAATGTTTAATTTATTTAGTCTTATTGATTGGCATTTTACACCTCTAACTTTAACTCAACTCTCTTCAGGTTGAGGTTATCCCAAATTGTAGCATTTTGGCAGCAGTTGGCCAGAAAATGGCAAGTACTCCTGGAGTTAGTGCTTCTCTTTTCAGCGCACTGGCAAAGGTATTCATATTGTCTTGTCTCGAGTTGTAGTAAAAATAAATTAGTCTTCTGGCTTGCTCCTTGGTTCAGAATCTTTTGTTTGAGAATTTTAATTCATGTTCGAAAAATTTTAATACCATATTTTTATGATGTTCAAGGTTGGTAAAGTGAATGCTGTAGGTACTTAAATTTTTTTATTTTATATATTTCACAAGTGCCGTTTTCTTTTATGCACAATCTTTTTAATGATTTAGTGAACTCGTTTATTACCTTTCAGGCTAATATTAATATAAGAGCTATTGCTCAAGGTTGCTCCGAGTACAATATTACAGTGGTGCTGAAGAGAGAAGATTGCATAAGGGCTTTAAGGGCTGTCCACTCGAGGTTTTATCTGTCCAAAACAACTATAGCAGTCGGCATTATTGGCCCGGGATTGATTGGTGCCACACTACTTGACCAGCTCAGGGATCAGGTGCCCTATTGAATGGACCTAATACTCTTTTTCCCCCATTTTATTATTATACATTCATTCATTATTAAATATGATAGTCATGCAGACTTCCATAGGTAGTGAGGGGAATATTTTTTTATGAACTGTAGGTGTGCCATAAGTATTTTATTTGATCCATATCTCAAGTATAGTTAGGATATTGTTTGATTGCAATTAGGAGGTTTGATTGTAACTACCCTGTATACAAGGAAAGAAGTGAATTTAGAAGGAGATCAAACCACAATGGGAGATCACTCTATTAATTCCAAAACTTCTCCAGTTGTTTCTTACTTTTGTGATTAATGTGCTTTCTGAGCTAATTCTGGTCAATCTATGCAATAAAGCTGCTCATTTCCTGAGTAGTTGCTTTGTACTTTTCACCCATTCATAACCTCCAAGTATTATTCTAGGAGGAAAAGTGAGAACATAACCTTTTCTTGTGTAATGATCCATATGGCATATGTTGTTAGTGTTTACATCTAATGCATATCTTAAAATGCAGTTCATTTTTCTGTATCAAATGTAATTATGAACTGCAGTACATATAGCAAATAATGATTTGTTCAATATTGCTGTGGGCATTCTGGTGTGTTGGATTTTCCTGGATCTGTGTATGACACTGTCTGTCCATTTGCAAGAATGTATTATCGTCATTGAAGCTATGGTGTCTTTATCATCCAGTCATTTATAACACCTGAAATAACGTGATGAATATGAAACTGAAAAGTGTAACTATGGATTTAATTTTTTTAAGTCGAAATTCATTTTTTATTTGAAATTGACTGTATAAAAAAAATTGTTTTTGCAGGCAGGAGTCCTGAAGGAAGAATTTAACATTGATTTACGTGTTATGGGAATCATTGGTTCAAGGAAAATGATTTTGAGCCACTTGTAAGATACCTTTAGAGTGGTTTGACATTCTGCTGCTTAATATTTTAGATTTCCCTCTGCTCTCATATGTTGAAGAAGGCTACTTTAGTTGCTCCCTAGTTACAAGAGAATATGCTAATTTTATATATCAACCTGCATCATATGATTATATTGATTGATTCAAGTTTGACATGTCTGCGGGTTGTAACAGATGTTTGTGCTAAACATACTTTTTTTTTTCTTTTTTTAGAAAATTACTGGTATTAGAAGTTTTGAAAAAGGGATCTAAATGCTTTAGTGCCGACAATCATGGAAGAAAAGGACTCACGGAGCTGGAATCACTTGCTAATACTACTATAATAACAAGAACTGTCTTTTCTTTATACTTTATTGGCTCCATTGTTGTCACAGGCCTTGCAAATTAATCGGACCATATAGATATCCCTTCAGCTCAACATAGGTTATCGAGGGGATCTCGGATGACCCGCCGATGCACAACAGCTAAGATATTCAGAAAATAGATTCTTGTTCAAAGAGTGCATAACTGCATGGATAAGCTCACGCCAACCCATCAATTAAGGACCCAATTTGGGATTCTCCTTGATACATTTGGAGGGGAAAAAGGTGTCCTGTTAACACAATATTTTGGGTTCCATGTCCTACTCTGAGAACCATAGGCATTTGTTTTTTTAATTGCTAAATATCATGTTGATCAGAATTGTACTAATCAATGATTTAAAAAGCATTTGAGGGCTTGGCCTTGAGTCTCACCTTGGGTTGGGGTGTCACGTATGCCACAGTAACATGCCAAATTGCTACTTTCGATTTTTTCTTATATTATTCTTTTTTCGATGTATTTATTTATTTATTAGAAAGGCATGCTCATGAGTTCATGCTGCACTCCTTAGCCAAATTGGTAATATTCATTAAAACCTATTGCAATTTGGAGCATCAGAATTCACTTTTAGAAACTCTTTCGATGATGTTTTTATATGTGGAAGGAATCTAATAATATTGGCAGTGGAATCAAGCAGTGCCCTTTTAAGCTGGTTGATATATTTATCTGAAATCATCAGAATCCCTCCACTCAACTTGTTTGGAATCCCTCCCTCTTCCAAATGCAATTTAAAGAGTGCTATGTCTTGGGCTAATGGCTCACAATGGTCTTATAGTTATGGCTATTCTGTTATATAGTTGACCAACGAAAGCATCAAATTGTCGAATTTGTCCGGAAGTGAAGTAGCAAACATGGAAGCTCATCCATGTTGCATGTGACTGAAGATTTGTGATTCATCCTTTTGTAGCATGTCTATTACCTTAATGAACTGCATATTGGTTTATTTTTCTGTGGCTTCCTAATAAAAGTCTCATTCTTCTATGATTTCACTTATTTTGAGGTGCAACCTCCGGGTTATAGTTTACATTATTTGATGAAACAAGATTTATACACTTGGAATACCTTAAAAGAGATGGTTTTTTCTCATTATTCTTAACAATTTTATTTTTCTGCTCCTTTAGGGGAATTGACTTGTCTAAATGGAGAGACCTTCAGAAGGAGAAGGCAGAAGTGGCTGATTTGGAGAAATTTGTTCGACATGTGCATGGACACCAGTTTATTCCAAATACTGTATTGGTAGATTGTACGGCAGATTCGAATGTTGCAAACCATTATTACAATTGGCTGTGCAAAGGAATTCATGTAGTGACTCCAAACAAGAAGGCGAATTCCGGACCACTTGACCGGGTAACTGTTTTCAAACTCAATTTTTTTTTTGTTTGTTGATGCCATATCTCGAACCCATGACCTAATGGTCTAAACCATAGGTTCCAACCATCTTGACAAGGCAGAGATTGGCTTCAAACTCTAATTTTGACTATTGATTATTTGTGAACATTCTGCACAGTCAACCGTTTGATTCTTGCTGGTTTTCTCTGTGCATCAATGTCTTTATATGCATCATTCTCTTCTCTCCCATCAGTTTCTTTTTTGCCTCAATGAAATTTCTGCCCATTAATTGTTTCTTTCCTTCTTTTTTTTTTTTTTTGTGTCTTTGAATTAAAATGTGAGAAACTTTATTGCACCAAGAAACAGGAAACAACCAAGAGAACCAATCACATATCAATCCGTTTAAACATGAATGAAAAGAACCCCCATGATGCAAAGACCACAACAAGAACTGAAGACTGCCAAACCCTCAAAACTAACCCAATGATGCCTTCACAATAGCCGTTTGGTATCTCCACAAAACTTCACCCAATTTAAGAAACAATTAGAGCACCGTCATAACTAATTGGGTGCTGCAAATCTTGCAACTGCCATTTCACTTCCCTCTCGATTTCTTACTAGACCCCTTAAATTCTCTCTCCTTGGATCTGTCTTTGTCCAGAATTCCTTGAATAAAATACTGCATATGCTCCTCACACTACCAAAGGTAAACTCCCAGTGCTTTCCCAGTTGCAACAGTTTTATCTACTTTATCTATATTTATATTTCCAAGAGAATCCAAAGCACCTAAAGAAGCCCCATCACACTCATCAGTGTTCTTTGGTGACTGTAACTGACAATTCAACCCATGTTCAACCACTTGAAGAGCCTCATCATTGTTGTAAGATTCAAGCATATTGTTAAACCTTGTCCCGAACTAATCAAGATTAACACTAATTAATTGAGATTAGTGTGATTAATAGTGTTTAATTGAGTTAATGATAATTAATGACTAAATTGAATTGAATTAGTCTCAAGGGATTGGATTGAACTTAATGAAATGAATTTAGAAGAGATTGAATTGATTGAGTTGATTTTAGACTCAAATTGATGAAATTAAGGACTTTTCCGTAAATACGGATTTTCGCATATTTCGTCGGATACGGTAAAACTTGGTACCATCATGTGTATCTCGACAAGTACGTTAACTTTCATAATGTATTCGAATTCATTTGAACTTAAATGAATTAAATGAGTCTTGATTTGACTCAAAATAGAAATAAGGTAAATGAAAGTGGTTAAGTTGCAAAAGTACATTGTATAAGGTTCTAAAAGAACCTAGTTTTCAGTTCATTCGTGAGACCATTCTAGAACAGCTGAGACTAAGCCTAGGTTTCTTCCTCCTTGCTTTCTTCTTCATTTCTTCTTCATCAATTGATCAAGTTTGAAGCTTTACAAGTGAATTTCGAAAAGGGTAATTGATTACTTCATCTTTTTCTTCATCTTCTTCAATTTTCTTTGGAGATAGAGTTATGGGAAAATTGTGATTTTTTCTTTGTTGAGCTACAAGTAAGTATTGAGAGTGGATTTGGTTTTGGATAGGTTCTTTCGACCCTTTTTTCATCTCAAACAACATATTAAATTCGTTATTGGTTGTTTTATGATGTTAGGGTTTGGAATTATGTGATTTTGTGTCAAATTGAGCTTGAAAAGAAAGAGGGTTTTTGTGTTAAACTTCAATTGTGGCAAGTATATTCAGTTATTATAAGTATATGCTTGTAATTGTTCATAAATTTGGTTTTGTGAACAATTTCCATTTGTTTTAGAATTTTATTTCATATGGATGTGTTATGGGAGATGAAATGGTTATAGTATGATGAATGAATTGTTTATGGAGCATTGGAGGCTCAAATCATATTTAAATGATCTTTGGAAAGACCTGGAAATGAGTAGGAAAGGTAGGAAAAAAATCAGTTTTGAAAATTCTGCTCTCAGAGTTCAAACTCTTGGCCTTGCTGTTTTTTGGCTTGGAAACATCCCGCACTAAGAGTTTGAACTCTTAACAGATAGTTGAATTTGGTAGATTTTCGAATTGCTATAAGTTTTAATCCGTACATCGGATTTTGGAGTTCCATATATCGTTGGAAAGCTCTTGGAACGTAGAATCTAATGGTCTATTATAGTTCCTATTAATAGGATGACTCAAAAATGAGTCCGGACTGAGGTGCTTCTATTTGAATTAAAAGCTCTTTCTATTTGTGTAAATATGTTTATAAGTTATTCTTAAGGCTAATTATAGTGTAATTGAAGATTAATAAGTCTTATAGATAATAAAGAATAAGTATCGATGACTTTGAACGTTGTTTCAATATTGTATTAATTGTTCATTTGTTATAAACTAAACCTTCATAGGTGATAATGAAGGGGACTCTAATGCACATTATAACTAAAATATGATGTTCATTGAAAATAACACGTGCATTAGATAACCAAGTATTACACCTAACTGAATGGTTTTGAATTGAGAAATTGAAGCGAATAGAGTATAGATTGTTCTAACTCTTGAAATTGAATTGTATTTGTATTGTCAATCTCAAGTTTATGTTATGAATTACATTGGTCGTGATTATTTCCAATATTGTTATATTGAATTGAATTTAATTGAAATTCAAATGGATTAAATGTTGACTTGAGATAGATTTGTTAAATTGTAATGATCTTTGAGTCTGGCACTACACAGTTATTTTGTTCATGCTCATTAGAGTTGTTCTTACTGCAGTAGATGATTTGGGAGTGTTCTGGAGCTCCGTGGTGATATCAATAGTCCCTGACCTGGGCTCTGATAAATCCCACAATATTTGATATTTGTAAATGATTCCTTCCTTTTATGGAAGATGATTCCTTCCTTTTAGGAAAGATGTGATTTGAAATGAAATGCTATTTTAGTTGCCAAATTTGAATAAAGACTCTTATTGATTCTGAATTATGTCTGTATTTGTCTAATGTTAGATTTAAACAGATTAAATGTGTATTTTAGCATATGAAGTCATAGATCTATTTATATATTGTTGAATCGTCGTATTCACAGTGTTATTGTTTGCATTACAGGCTCAGCTGCTCGTGCCGGTCTTGCCGAGACCGCAGCGCCAGTGGAGGAGACCGCTCCGGTTCCTCCAAGAGGATTAGTCGAATGGAAGTGATGCAATATTATATGATATGATATTTGAGAACGAAAGTAAAATGAAAATTTTTGAAAGGAAATTGTTTTTGAAACATTTCATAAGTATCATCCTTGCATTGTATTTAAATATGCAATTGGATGTTTTAAATTGTGTATATAAGAATTTATTATGTACAAAGGACATTGTACAATGTGTATATCATTTTGTATATTTTCGCATAAATGTGTTATCCCTTGTAAATTTTCTTTTTAATTTCGGTTAATTCGGAATTTACGGGAGTAAGTATGGACGTGACTTAGGGTTAACTCGGATTTAATCATAATCTCGGGCTCGGGTTGTGTCACGGATCCTCCTTTTCATACAGAAGGTGATGTGCTATATGCCAATAGCTCTCGTTGCTTCCTTTCTATTGCTAAGAGATATCCCTGGAATTTTAGCAATCTTGGAAATCTTGTCTTCATAACTACTAAAACCTAAAGAATCCGGGCAAGGACTAGCCTAGAGCATCAAACTCAGCAGCATGATTCATACTAATAGAAGCAACAACCTCCTTTCTCTATCCCACAACCCGTGTTCCTATCACTAGCTTAGATAGAAGAGCCACATTCAAAATATTCAAAACTCTACACACTCATCTCATCTCTACTTAAAACTCTCTCTCTCTCTCTCTCTCTCTATATATATATATATATATAAAATATATGTATCTTGCTATGATGGTGGTAATGTTTTTGAAATATGTAGAACATGGAGAAAAAGATTTTAGTTACCATGCAACACGACAAGAGCCCGAGATTAAGATTAAATCCGAGTTAACCCTGAGTCACATCCATACTTACTCCCATGAACTCCAAATTAACTGAAGTTAAAACGAAACTCGCAGGGGATAACATATATTCACATTTATCAATATACATTTTATGCGGAAATATACACAATGATATAAAAAATTTGTACAAAGTCCTTTGTACATAAAAAATTCTCATTTACACTACTTAAAACATCCAATTGCATATTTAAAATACAATGCAAGGATGATATTTATGAAATGTTTCAAAAACATTTTCTTTCCAAAAGTTTCCTTTCTGTTTTTCGCCCTCAAATATCATACTCATATGATATTGCATCAACTCCATTCGACTAGTCCTCCTGGAGGAATTTGAGCGGTCTCCTCCGCTGGCGCTGCGGCCTTAGCAGGACTGGCACGGGCAGCTGGGCCTGTAATGCCATCAATAACACTGTGAATACGACTATTCAGCAATGTATAAACAAATCTATGATTGCACATGCTAAATACACATTTATTCTGTCTAAATTTAATATTAGACAAATACAAATACAATTCAGAATCAATAAGAGTCATTTTTAAATTTTGCAACTACAATAGCATTTCATTTCAAATCACATCTTCCCTAAAAGGAAGGAATCATCTTCCATAAAGGAAGGAATTATTTACAAATATCAAATATTGTGGGATTTATTAGTGCCCGGGCTAGGGATTACTGACATCACCACAGAGCTCTGGAGTACTCCCAAATCATTTAATGCAGTAGGAACAACTTTAATGAGCATTAACAAAATAGCTATATAGTGCCATACTCAAGAATTAATACAATTCAATATATTTAATCCGTTTCAAATTCAAATTAACGGATTCAATTCAATATACAATTCTTTTCGGATTCAATTCAATTTATAATCCATTTCAGATACAATTCAATTTGCAATTCTAATTAAGATAATATAAGGAATAAACTTTAACAATTCTATTCATTTCTAGTTCAATTACAACCAACCATTCATGTGTAATCTTCGGTTATTTGATGTACGTGTTATTCTCGATGGACTCCACAATTTTATATAAATTTGTACATTAAAGTCCCCTTAATTAACACCTATGGAGATATAAACAATATTATTAGCCTTGACATAATCAATAGGCTCTTTTTCCATAAATTCATAAATTAAATATGAAAATTTCAATTTCGGTTAACTGTTCGGTCACCGTACAACTCGGCTAACCGAATTCATCTCGGTTACTTCAATCAACTTTCCAGAAGCTGACATTTTCTCCCACTTCCTGTTTTTAACTTCAGTCAACCTCTCGGTTAACCCTCGGTTAACCAAACTTACTCGGTTAACCATTAGGTTAACCCTCGGTTCACATTCCAGAAAACTTCAATTTCTGACAATTCAGTAAACACACTCGGTCTCCTTTTCGGTCTACCAAGTACCACTTGTTGGTTGACAAACTAGAAGGCCTGCTTTTCACTCAGAACTCTCAAATGAGTTCGGTCACCTATCGGTTTACTGAACTGTGCCCATAACTTAAGAATTTATGAAGCAAAATTCCAAATTTGAACTCCATGAGTTAAGTAACACTTGTATAATTCATGACCTGCACAATAAACAATATGGAACCTCATGTTCCCTCCTCAAACATTATCAAATACCACTTTTATACCCTATCTTCTTCTCTAATCAATCAATCACATATATAAATCATGTATAAATCAAGTTTAAGAATAGGGTTGGAACCATAACTATAACAAAACCCAAGAAAATCATACCAAATAGCATATAAACATAAATAACTGTTCATACTTGCCTTAATTGAAGTTTAACATAAAAACCCCTTTTCTCTTGAGTTCAATTTGACTCAGCTCCTTTTAATTTCAAACCCTAACATCACCAAATCAACCAAATACGAATTAATATGTTGTTTGAGATGGAAAAGAGTCTAGACAACCTTATTGAACTTGAAATCACTCTCAATACTTACTTGTAGCTTAAAGAGAAGAAGCTTGAGATCACTTCTAGCTCTAACTCTCAAAGAAAATCAATAAAAAGATGAAGAAGATGTAGCTAACACAAATCCTCTTCAAAAACCCTTTGCACAACTTGAAACCTTGCCAATTGATGAAAAAAATGGAAGAAGAAAGAAGGAAAAACTCAGGTCTGAGTTCACTTGTTGTAGCTTCTACTGGAATGATCGAGTGAATTCAACTTGGGTTCTTTTAAAAGCTATATAGACAAAATTTTGCATTTACACCCTCCTTTACAACCTTATTTCCATATTGAGTCAAATGAAGACACATTTGATTCATTGAAGTCAAATGAAATCGAGTGTATTATGAAAATTAACGAACACGTCGAGATACACACTATGGTATCAAGCTTCACCGTATTCGACGAAATACGTGTAAATCCATATTTATAAGAAAGTCCATAATCTCATCAAATTGAGTCTAAACCCAATCAATCAATTCAATCTCTTCTAAATCCATTTCATTAAACTCAATTCATTCACTTGAGACTAATTCGATTCATTTTAGTTATTAATCATCATTAACACAATTAAACACGGTTAATCCACACTAATCTCAATCAATTAGCATTAATCTTGATTAGTTCGGGACGGGGTGGAACACCATGACAAATGCATACGCAATCTGCTGCATAAAGAGGAGCAGTAAAAGAAACATGAATACAAAATCTCATCGAAATTCTTCAGAAGCTGGAAGTTTGAAGTTTTTCTTATCTTTCCACGTACATAACCTGGACAGCCAATCACTCTTCTTGGCCGATCGGTTGGGTTTTAGATCTTTAAGTATCTTATTATTCAAGTCCCTAGGATGGATACAGCATGACACATCATGGATATGGCAGGAACATGGATTTTACACATAAAAAGTGAAGTATTAGATACAATATGACATTATACATTGCCTATTTTGAAGAAGAAAGGCTTCAGAGTGTCAAACTGTGTATTATTAGAACTGTAGCCACCGCTACAAGCATTATTCCTCATCTCATGTACTTCTTGTTAGATGATTAATAATTTTTTTTTACTGTGCCTCTTTTTCTCCTCCATATGAATTTTACCATAACACTCGTCCTTGTGGCTTTTGTCAATGGGCATTTCCAAATTCAGTACTTGAAGTTGAGAGCACTTCAAAGGAGATCTTATACCCACTATTTCTATGAAGCAACTGTTGGAGCTGGTCTTCCCATCATTAGCACTCTGCGAGGACTCCTTGAAACTGGGGATAAGATATTGCGCATCGAAGGCATTTTCAGGTTCATCTTCTTACTAGATATATATGAATTGCCATCTTCCTACTGTATCAGTGTGGGGTTTCTTGATATTATAGAGATGGTTCTCCAAATGCAGACCTGTCGTTAAAAATGCATATATGTGATGAAGAGAAACCTTAAAATAAATAAATTAATTTATGGGCTTGTTCTAGTTTTAGCTGTGATGAAATGATGCTCTTATTTTGTTAAGTAGTGATCCTTTCATTTCTAGTTTTGGCTGTGATGAAATGATGCTCTTATTTTGTTAAGTAGTGATCCTTTCATCTGTTTTGCATTTAATCTCAACAAGACATGCAAAACCCCTTTACTCATTGTTTAAAATATTCTGCACTTGTTAATTACCACTCGGTGTTCATGATATTACAGTGGAACTCTGAGCTACATTTTCAACAACTTCATAGGAAATCGAGCTTTCAGTGAGGTGGTAGCAGAAGCAAAACAAGCTGGGTATACAGAGCCAGATCCTAGAGATGATCTTTCAGGAACAGATGTTGCTAGAAAGGTGAATATATACCTTGCTGTAACAAGATCTTTTGAGGAGGCATTTGCACATGCACATGCACAGGCACCCTTTCATCAAGGCAAGCAATGAATGGGCCAGGCTTGGCTCACCCATCAGCTTCCGGGCCCAGTCTGTCTCCTGCTGGTCTGGGACCTAATTTTTGGACATCAGCGCATTGTTAGTCTTTTGCTCCATTAGGTGCCTTGTTTGCAGCTGGCCATATGCCATGGGCAGCTGCACTGAACACATGTTGTATTGTTCTTTATAAATTTGGTGCCAAAATCCAATAATTTTTTTTCCATGTTCAATATGATGACATATTTTTATTGCAGGTTATAATCCTCGCCAGAGAATCTGGACTAAAGCTAGAGCTCTCTGATATCCCAGTTCAAAGCCTTGTGCCTGAACCATTGAGGGTAAGAAACTGCTACAAGAGAAAATAATTACATCACCTCTTGAGATTCAAAGCCTGATGTGAATGTCATGCCGTAACAATGTTGCAGTTAAGTGCATCAGCTGACGAATTTATGGAACAACTCCCAAAATATGATGCTGACATAGCAAAGAAAAGACATGATGCAGAGGCCGCAGACGATGTGAGTATTCTCTCCTAGTTTTCTTCTGCATTAGAGTTTATGTTCTGGTTGGATTACCCCAAATTGCAAATGGATCTATGATCACAAGCAATAGAGAGGTTCCTTATTTAATGTGTTTCCAGGTGGTCGTCCTGATCCCACTGTGCAAGCTAATAAATAATTTTGGTTTCCATAGTTTTCACCCATATTAGAAGTGAGAGAAAAATGGTCCTAATTGAAACTTTATTGAAAAGCAAGTTCCTTGCAAAATGTCTGGTTTCGTCCAATTGTATACTTGGTCTAAGACTCTAATAGATTTGAGCCAAGCTTACCCAGGTTGAGCTTGCCTTGAACATTAAACGAGCCGAGCTTGATAGACTGCATAAAGCTTGAACTGATCTTGTGCTCAGGCTTGGTTAGAAGTCAAGCTGAGCTAAACCAAGTTTTGAGTTTGGCCTGACAATACATAAACAAGCTAATAAGCATCTGTCTCTCATGGTCTTACCATGCGAGGTAGCACATGGGCCCCATTTGGGCACTGATTTGAATGGACCATCTACCCAAACCCCCTTCTCTTCTCCTATTTACACCAGATCCATTGGGTTTGCACCCATTCGTGTACTGGACTGTTGGATGGAGGGTCAAATGTTGCTGTTAAATGTGTGGTTGTGGGCCACAAATGAAGGGGTCAGAGGTGTAGGATTGACCTCAAATTTGATATCTGGGCTCTACCCAGACAGATCTTCACATCCACCTGGTTCCATCATCAGTGGGCCTCTGGTGGGCCTCAATGAGCTACCTTGCACAGAAGCTCTATCCGTGGTTAATGTACCAGAACAGGGGGAGAGGTGGTAGGCACCGAAGAACCTTTAGTGTACCACTAAGGAACCCATCATGCGCCAGTGCCAATCAAGGGGGATTGGTGGGCATTGGAAGGCCATGCATGAATAAGGGATTCCTATGTACAGAGAGTGGGATATGGGCAGTTTGGATTTCGCTAGGGTGGGCTCCATGTAAGTCAAAGCGGGTTGTCAGCAATATGCATAGTGATTGGTCATCAGAAATGTGCATCTCTCAAGTTGTTATACCCTGTTCAAGTTATTTTTCTGATAGTTCTAATTGAACTTAATTTTTTTGTGTAATCCTAATCTACCCTCCTAAGCTGCCTTGTTTAGCCATATTTTTCTTAGTGCTAGTGGATAATACCCCCGTACCAACTGGGGCTAGAATCTTGCAACCCTGCCTCGTCATGAACTTAAGTTTAATGTGTTGTGTTACATATAGTAATTATTCTCTCTATATATACTATTTTTTCTTAGTATAGAATAAATGTATAATGTAATCTGCATTGAGCCAAGCTCCATGACAAGCTGAGTTGAGTTGAGTTGGTCTTTGCTCGAGGCCCTTGTGAGAATTGAGTGGAGCTCAAATTAAGCCCAATTGAGCTGAGATGCGTAACCAGCTTGGCTTGTTTATTTGCCTTTCGACCCAACCCCCATTTGGTTTATGACTCTGATATTTCTGAAGGTGTTGAGATATGTGGGAGTGGTGGACGTTATCAATGAAAAGGGGAATGTGGAATTAAGAAGATACAAGAAAGATCATCCATTTGCACAGCTCTCTGGATCAGACAACATCATTGCCTTCACCACAGTGAGATATAAGGAGCAACCGCTGATCGTCCGTGGGCCGGGTGCTGGTGCTCAAGTTACTGCAGGTGGAGTATTCAGTGATATATTGCGGCTGGCCTCCTATCTGGGTGCTCCATCATAGTTGCTCATCTGTGGTCAATTGTATCATAATATTCTTTTTTTGATTCGAGCTTTGTGATCAATCTGATGGCTATGGTTTTGAGGTGTCATCACTAAGGTTGTATGAATGCTATAAACACTTGTTAGAGATATTATAAAGCTAGAATGATGCTTTTCAAAGTCTGAATAATTGATGTTTTCTGTTGCTGATGTTCGGTGAACTGGTGGCCCCTTCTTGGATGGATCATGTTTTATAATCACCTTAATCAGATGATTGTAGGTGGACAGAGTATATGTGGCATTAGATGATGGTTACTGCCGTCTACTGGGAACCAGGTGAGACCTTTTGTTATTCTTTGTATCTTTTTTTTTTCCCCTAAAAGTGTCTTAAGTGGGTCCCACCAGAAAACAATGGGTGACATAAAATTTGGTTTCAAATGCGTTAATTTTAACTTTGCTAAAAGGAACGGCAAGAATCAAACAGATGGATTTCTTGTGTTGATGGTACGCTGTATGAAAGTGGACATTGTAGACTAAGCTCATGTTATCCGATGCATGTGGATAGAAGGGTTTGCATGTGTCTCTAAGAATTAGTTCTCGGTTGTCAAGAATCAAGTGTCCATTGAGCATAGGGCCAAAGGCTCTTGGGCTGGGTGGGAGATACCCTAGGTTATAAAAAATAATAATAATATGTTCCACTAGACTTGTGCTAGTCCAATTGAAGCTGACGATTTAAAGCCTATGTGTGTTACTTCTATTTTGAAATTGTTGGTGGAGCTGATCAAGACCTGTTGGGCCCAACAGCCACATGTCCAAATGGGGTTATGAAGAATCCATCTTTTTATTGTGATTCTATACATCACGCTCAATAAACTATATTTCATTCCTCTCTCTCCTTTTGCTAGATTCCATAAACTGGTTGGTTTCTTCTCTGCGTCTCAAAAGCTTTGTAACAAATTTGGTGAGAGAATTCTAGAGCAGGAAAAACCCAAAAACATTCTACTACATTTTGGAGAACCTTGTTTTTTTTTTTTTTTTTTTTTAATTCTATTTTTAAATTATTTTTAATATATTCTTTCTAAACTAACTGACAAAACCAATTTTTTAAACTAATTTCTAGATATTTTCTCCTGACAAGTTATTGCCCAGAACAAGATTTTATCTTATATTCTTCCTGAGTTTGCATCTGAAAATTTTTTAAATGAGTGGCTCTTTGCCAAAAAAAAAAAAAAAAAAGAAGAAAGAACTTGGAAGTTTAAAATTCTGTCAAAAATAAGACCTTCAAAAGGTTAGCCTTTCCACTCAACGCTGGTGCAGTTTAATTGTAGCCACTCAATCCTTTCTTTCTTTAAATAATAGCCTTCAAGTACCTTTTTGTTGTGTGGCTTGTATCTTTATGTAGTGTGTCTCTTAAAATATTTGCATCATCATCATCATTCATCCAACTCTGGGCCACCAAGTGGAGATCAAGCGGGGCCCATTCCCAAAACCTTCATTCATGGCTTTGAGCCTCACACTAACCACTTCCCCAACCTCCCAATCCATTCCTTTTCCTCCTCCAGCCTCCTCACTCTCTTCATCATCATCATGCCAACAACACAACCTCCGGCATTTCCTCAGACAGGTGAAGGGCATGCCCCAGCTCAAGCAAATCCACGCCCAACTCCTCAAAACCTCCCCTTCAATCCATCCATACCACACTGTCTTCCTCTACAGCCGCATTTTCCACTTCTATGCCTCTTCAGACCTTTCCTATGCTGCTCGCCTTCTCGATCATGCCATCGATAACACCAATTCATTCATCTGGAACACCCTCATCCGTGCCTACGCTCGCAGCCCCGAGCATAAGCTCAATTCCCTCGTTCTCTACCGTCGAATGCTGATCGACGGCCGCGTCCTTCCCGACAAATTCACCTTCCCTTTCGTCCTCAAGGCCTGTGCATTCCTTTTCGCCAATTCTGAAGGAAGACAGATCCATGCCCATGTCTTCAAGATGGGTTTCCAATCAGATACCCATGTAGGCAACAGCTTGATTCATTTCTACGTGAGCTGTGGCTGTTTGGATGATGGCCGCCACCTGTTTGACAGAATGCTGGAAAGGAGTGTGGTGTCGTGGAATGTTGCAATTGATGGTTATGTGAGGTGGGGAGAATTCGGCACGGCAATTGGGCTCTTTAGAGAGATGCAAGAGAAGTCATTCGCGCCCGATCAGTTTACTATGCAGAGTTTGGTGTGTGCTTGTGCTAGTTTGGCAGCCCTGTCAATTGGAATGTGGTCTCATGTCTATGTAATGAAAAGATGTGCCAGAGAGGTTGCTGGGGATGTCTTGATTAGCAATTCGCTTATCGACATGTATATGAAATGTGGTTCTCTCGATATGGCCTGTCAAGTCTTCAAAAGCATGCCCCAAAGGGATGTAGCTTCTTGGAATGCTTTAATTCTAGGCTTCGCGATGCATGGTCATGTAGAGGAGGCATTGGATGCATTTGCCTGCATGTGCTCTATAGAGGTGTTGAAGCCTAATTCTATCACTTTTGTTGGCATATTGAGTGCATGTAGTAATGGAGGTCTGGTCAATGAGGGTCGAAGATATTTTTATTCCATGGTTGCGGAATACAACATTGAACCGCAGGTGGAGCACTATGGATGCATGGTTAACCTTCTTTCTCGCAGTGGATTCATGGATGAGGCTTTGGATCTTATATCGGTAATGCCGATGAAGCCAGATGTGGTGATTTGGAGGAGTCTTCTTGACTGCTGTTGCAAGCAGAATGCTAGCATTGAGGTCAGTGAGTCATTGGCAAAACAGGCTCTGGAGTCAGAGGGAGGCGTGTCTAGTGGTGTTTACGTGCTCTTGTCACGAGTGTATGCATCGGCAGAGCGGTGGAATGATGTTGGATTAGTTAGGAGATTGATGGGCGAGATTGGGATAAAGAAAGAGCCTGGTTGCAGCTCAATAGAAATGGATGGTACCATCCATGAATTCATGGCAGGCGACACATCCCACCTGCAATCAAAAGAGATATATGAGATGTTGAAGACAATAGAAGACAGACTAGCATCGATTGGATATAAACCCGACTTATCTCAACCTTCAATGATAGCCGACGTTGATGATGGAAGGCAACACTCGCTCCGACTCCATAGTGAGAGGCTTGCAATTGCCTTTGGCTTCCTAAATATGAAGAAAGGGACGCCTATTCGCATCTTTAAGAATTTGCGCGTGTGCAACGATTGTCACAATGTGATTAAATTGATTTCTAAAGTCTTCGATGTAGAGATTATTGTAAGAGATCGCATCCGGTTCCATCAATTTAGAGATGGGTCATGTTCATGCATGGATTATTGGTGATAGACGGTAAGGTGAATGATATTTACTGTTTGTGCAAAATGATCGATGAAGAGTGAGTTACTCCAATGTACAATATAGCAAGCAAGAACAAGTAAACAACAATAACACGTAAAAATAACAAATGAATTTGATGTTTCATAAAAATGATGGTTTACAGCATTATCAAAATCCTTCTTTCTGAAAGATACACTTATTAGCATTGTTACAAAAATACATTATAATTTATAATTTATAATTTGAATTTGAATTTGAATTGGATCCTATGCTAGCTTACACCATGTGAGGCTCTATTTGATTGCCAAGTTCACTGAGATGGATGATGTTGTGATAGAGGAGTTTCAGCATCGACTGTATATGCAGCCTAAGAGGGTGCGCTTCATCCCCTGCAACAAACTCGTTCGCCTTCCCATCCACCTCTATAACACTACAACCGGGCGTCTTCTTGATCCCTCTACTGCCCATCATCTTCCGAACCCGCCGTGCATCTTCCTGGCGTCTTGCACTCAAATAAACATTCGATAGCTGAACGTAAACACCATCATCTTCTTCCACAATGCCATCCCCTTCTAGCCTCAGTAGCTCGTCCGCTGCAAGCTCGGCAAGCTCTACATTGCCATGAATCCTACTTCCACTTAACAATGTTCCCCACACCGAAGCAAGCGGCCTCATTGGCATTTCTCGCACAAGTTCAAGCGCCTCATATAACCGCCCCGCCCGACAGAGAAGGTCCACCATGCAACTATAGTGTTCATGCTTTGGTGCAACACCATATTCTCTCTCCATGTTGGTCAAGAGACGCCGGGCCTCCTCTTCAAGCCCGGCGTGGCTACAAGCCGTTAAAACGCCAAGAAGCACAACCCCATCGGGCCGCAGTCCATCTTCCTCCTCCATTCTCTCCAAGCAATGTAATGCTTCTTTTGCGAACCCATGCATTGCAAACCCGCCAACCATGGCAGCCCAAGAGAAGACATTTCTACTGGGCATTTCATCAAAAACCTCCACGGCCCTGTCAAGACATCCACACTTTGAATACATATCCACAAGCGACGTCCCAATGAAAACATCAGCCATAAAACCATGTCTCTTGGCATACTCATGAATCCACGCACCCTGCTGGAGCGCCCCCAAATGGGCACAAGCAGCCACCCCAGTGGCAACACAGAAGCAATCCGGCGCGGGGTCAGATGCCGCCATCTCACCGAACAGCCTCAACGCCTCAGAGGCGTCACCGAAGCGGAGATACCCATTGATGAGGATGTTCCAGAGAGTGGGATCCAGATCCCGATGGGGAATTTCATCAAACAGGCGGCGGGCATCGGGTAAAGAGGATGTTTGGGCGTACATGCGGAGGAGGGCGGCTTGGACGAGTGGGTCAGAGGCGGCGAGGCCGTTTTTGAGGAGGGTAGAGTGGAGCTGGAGGCCGGAGACGAGGGAGGGGAGGTTGGCGCAGGCGGAGAGGGCGAATGGGAAGGTGTGGTGGTCGGGGCGGAGATGGGGGTGGTGGCGGAGCATGGAGAGGAAGAGGCGGAGGGCGGAGGAGGGGTGGCGGGGGGCATGGGAGCGGATGAGGGTGTTGAAGATGAAGGAGTTGGGAGGGGAGGGGGAGTGGAGGAAGAGGAGAGTGGCGTAGGGGAGGGAGCCGGAGGGGGAGAGGGCGGAGAAGGAGATGAGCTTGGAGAGTGCGTAGTTGTTGTGGTGGAGGCCGTGGGTGATGAAGATGGCGTGGATGGCTTTGAGCTGGCGCATGTTGGTGCACCGCTCGGCTAAGCTCATGCACCATTTCCATGCCTCGCGGCTGCTGTTTCTGCTGCAAGAAGAAGTCATCAATGGAGAGAAGAGATGATGCAGCACAGTTCACTCTCCCGGAGCTGAGTTCGGTAAACACCCCGGTTTAACCCGGTTGATTTATTTTTCACTGCCAAGTTTTAACTTGAGGATTTTACCGGTAAAATCCCGAAATATACTCATATATCCCAATGGGTCCTCCCCACATTTGCAGCACCAATGTGGTCTTCCCGCCACTTTTTTATTTTTTTTTTCATTTTTTATTTCGAGTGACGCTATCATCACCTTGCGCGCCCTTTATAACTACCCATCGTCACTTTTGCTATTAGCGACGTGCCGCTTGGTCTGTTGTGTAGGCAGTAAAATCGGATCTTCATGGGAAGGAAAAAAAAAAAAAAACCAAATCAAATCTCACATTCTATTTCTTTTACAATTTAAGAAAGGATTAGGTGGAACTAATCTTGAGATTAGAGAGTGATCGATGAGTAAATGATGATTAATTCTGAGATTTAGAGAAAGATGATTTTTTTTTTTTTTTGATGGAAAGAAAGCATACCATGCCGAGAGTGTAACAGGCTTCGATGTTGCCTGCATCCGCACAAAGCTTGACGAAACGATGAGCAGATTCGCACCAGCTCTTGGCTTTCACCATGTAGCATTTGGGAGACGCCTTGGACAACACCATAGGATGCACACCCAACTCTTTCAACCTCCTGCTTTTGCATAAAAGGAGGAGACATCCGTCGGATCAAAACAAAGGAAGACGATTTCATGATTTTAAGACATTGATATGTCAAGCAACTGAACAAATAACAATCCATCTCTCTTTTCAATGCCCTCAATAGCAAAAAGACAAATGAGGAATCTCCAAAAAAATTTAAAAAAAATGCAAAGCTCTAAGAGATCAATGGATGGATGGAGAAATTACGTCATTAGGACATTGGCCAAATCGGAGCAAGATTCAGCGCTGCAGCTGAGCTTAGAGAGGATGAAGACGACGAGGTCACCTGGCAATGTGAGGCGCGCATGGTGACGATAGCGTCACTCGAGTGACGCTATCGTCACTCGAAATAAAAAATGAAAAAAAAAATAAAAAAGTGGCAGGAAGACCACATTAGTGCTGCAAATGTGGCGAGGACCCATTGGGATATATGGGTGTATTTTGGGATTTTACCGGTAAAATCCCCTTTTAACTTTTAAAAAAAAAAATTAGGGACAATTGCCATACGGAAGGTGTTAAAGCTTACAATAATTTCAGAACAGTCGGAAAATACATATTTACTGTAAAATTGTTGGACTGCGATCTCTAGGATATCTCACAATCACCTGAACAGTCCGTTTTTTTTTTTTTTCCCCGTTAACCGTGATAGATCAACAGTTCAAATTTGGTGCGGTATTAGTTCTTACACTCATACCGTTATCCAACGGTTTGGATGGTGGTTTGGTGGTCCCATGGTCAAGCAAAAAAAAAAAATGGACTATTCAAGTCTTCCTGTTTATGATTATGGGATATCCTATATTCTTAGGATATTGCAGCTTAATTTAGGCAAATAATAAGTCTAAGTGCGAGTCAAAATTTCCGTTCTTTTTTAAGAAATTAGTCTCTCCCTCTCGCAGGCAAGCAAAAGTTAATTGATAATAAGTTATATTTATTTTTTTATTAACTATTTAAAGTCAGATTTAATTTTTTTACTTTTTAAAATTAAAAACCCTAAATTTGAAAATATCTCATCATTTCTCGGTAATTTTCCCATACTTTCTGAGGATAGTTAAAATAAAAAAATAATAATAGGTCATATGATGAAGAGTTCAAACGGGCAAATAATCATTTTCTTCTTGTTTTATGATTGAGTGTTGTATTTTATTTCAATTATGAAAGGACCCATGTCAGATTGACCATGTATAAACCAATCGGCCAACCATTAAAAGAATCTTATGCGATTTCTTCTCTTCTCTCTGACAACCCTAAGTTTTCAATTAGTATCATTTAATTGACTTATATTTAAGTTACGAAATCTCAAGACTTAAATTCAAATATTACTCCATACCATCCTCTTCTATTTTGTTGATCAAGTGGGCTTCTTCAAAATGTAAACTTCTTTGTGGCAAATTACTTATAGCGTGTATGATTTTAAAGAGTCAGAATTGGGCTGAACTCACTTGTGCCTTGGTGTGAGACATTTTACAGTTAAATATGACCAGTCCTAGTCCATGTTTGGATCCAATAGGGGTCCTAGAGCTTGAACCCAAGTAGGCATGTTTAAAAAATGGGTAGGTCCGAGTCTACGTGCTTAGAGTCAATTTGTACATTCATACCCATTGCGAGCTTTAATTGGTGCTTGACCCATGTGAGGATTAAGATCTTGTGTAATCCTCAGGTGTGTTGTTTTCAATAATAATAATAATATTTATTTTATCATCATCCAATGCTTCATTGCCCCACAAGGTGACAAAGCTATTAAAAAATAAAAAAAAGCATTGAATGAGAGTTCTTACCTGCCTATTTAGGGTTCAAATTTAGGTGGGAAGACACCTATCCTCTCCCGGGGATGTGCTACTTCATAGAGGTCATCTACCCTCACCGTGGGGCGTCATCCGAAATTTACTCTCCTCACCCTCTGTTAGTAGGGTTGTAAACGGTTCGATTCCGAACGGAAACAATTAAGGGGAAAGTGAAACTAGAACCGGAACCGTTTTAAAATCGATTTCTTGGATCCGGGATCAAAACTAAAACCACATGGGATGGGTTTGGATCTGGGTCTCGATAGAGAATAATGTTAAAAAATCATGATGTTTAGGGTCGGAACCTTCGGATAATCGAAGAATCGGAGACCCACTTACATCCCTATTAGGAGCAGAGTCCTCTTAAGCTGGAATTAAAAAAAGAAAAAAAAGGGCATTGAATGATCATTAAAGGATTTTCGTCATATGATCAACTTATGTTGAAACCCAGTCTTTCTTAACTGAAACTCAAGGATACATCATTAACGAATGACATTCATATTGAACGGTCTAGATCACGTTTACGTGGGCCCCATAATGGAATTGGGTCCTTTCTTAATAGTCCGCTCGCTCGTAGAAGAAGTACTTCATCGGATCACAACAATACATGACACCACCTTGTTTTCAAAGATTCTTCACGCATCACCGAACATCTTCTGCGTTTGTTTAAACCCTACATTCAAACCCAAATGGAGAATCACAGAAAGCAAATATTCCTGAATTCTAGGAATCATATTCTCAGAGGAAGAGCAATAGCTCTTTCGTGAAGATCTTCTCAAGATACAGAGAAGAAGGCCTTAATGCATCCACCAAACATGAATCATGTTATGGAATTGGTTCTGGCTTGAGTTGGCTTGAGTTCAAAAGAGAGGAATGCTGTAAGGAAATTACCTTTAAGTCCATTACTTGGACCACGAGTCCTTTCCTTTCCCGAATTGTGGTAAGGAAATCCATTTTCATAGGATATATGCTATTAATTCCTCAAAAAGGTTTCTTAATGAGATGTATTCCATAATATTCTCTACCTTGATGGATGGTTGAGATTAAGTCTAAGGAAATCCTAATTGGAAATTCGATCCTCTTTCTACCTATAAAACAAACCCTTTCGTCCATCACAAAGGGGTACACAAAATCAACACATTAGGTTTTATAGGCCAGGAAAGAGAAACTGAATTCATTCACCTAGCCTCTTCCTCGACGGATCACAGCATCAATCAGAAAGCTCTCTGCGTCAGGCTGTCTGGAGTTACTCTTTAATTTATTTAAGATTAAATCCTCCACGTGATTATCATGTTGTTCGCCATCTTAGGGTTCATGTTAATAATAGTATAACAAATGCATCTATGAATTTCTTGGGTGGTGAGGACATTCAGAATGAGATTGTTGCACAAGCAGCAGATGCTGGGGATCTTGCGTTGAACCCACGGTTTGAGCCGACTAATTTAAGTTATGGTTTTTGGTTTTACTAAGTTTATCTTGAATTCAAGTTGGCTAATTTGAGGAAGGGGTTTTATATATATATATATATATATATATATGGTTTTTTTTGTTATCTCTTAACCTACGACATCTGAAAAGTACCCATCAACTTCACGCATGTTGGAAGGGTGATAAGGGAGATAGAAAAAAATTCTATTTGAGAAAAGATATTTGCTCATCATCAAAAGATCATGACCCTATTTAATGCTGTTTCTTTGACTATTTAATGCTGTTTCTTCGACCATGTAGTCGCTGACATCAGAAATCCGCTCTCCTGTTTCATCCTATGGAGGCAATGTTGAATTCAAGGAGCGTGAACCATAGTAATCCATCTGAAGAGCAGAATGCAAGCCATCAGGTAATTCATGTTCTCTCTTGTTCTTCGCTTTCAATGATCTTTTAAGGTAAGTTTTGTGGCATCATGACATCGTTTTAATTCACCAGTTAGAGCCTTTACATTGATTCAATGATGCATAATATTGCCACCTATTCTCATTAGACATTTAAAGACTCTGTTACTTGGTGCATGGGAAGAATTAGGAGAAAGGATGTGGGTGTACCATCTGCATTTCATTAATTCCAGTAGCAAACAAATGGAAGGGAAGGAACCTCATACTTTTGCTTAAAACAGAATGATATGCGGTTCTGCTCTAGGTAGTAGAAATTCCTTATAATCGTTTAGAAACAGAGCACTGTAAGAGCACTGTTCACACAGCTACATCACCCCTAATTATTTGTAGTACATTGTTTTTCAACTGCATATTGTAGCATGCAGATATCCCACTGCATCTGGGATTTTTCATCCCTCCAATTTATCTACTTGGCATAGTTAAGAAGCTTTTGAAAAGGCACTTATATACCTTCATGCAAATTTTGGGGAGCAAATTTTCTGGGAAGACAGAGAAGCTAGTGGCTCAGCAACCAGCAAAGACAATAAAAGTAGCCATAACTAATTGATCAAGTGAAACAAATGTAACTGATTTCAGTTATAAGTTCTATAAATAAAAATAAATAAAACTTATGTTTTTATAGAAGGTGAAAAAGTTTTAAGTTCAAATAGCTGGATTGTGACATATATGATACAGATACGTCGATATTTTGAAGTATCTTGGTATACAAATAGGTAAGAAACCATGTATGGATAGATTGGAATCCAGGAGTAATTTTGTTAGAGAACATGTAGAGGGTATTTTAATATGAGAGAGAGAGAGAGAGAGAGAGAGAGAGAGAGAGAGAGAGATGGAAAAGGATGACCTTTTCTGAAGAGGAGAGGCCAAACATTGAAAATTTATAATCACATCGCATCCACAATCATTCATACTACCTTTTTTTTTTCCAGAATAGTGACATAATTTATTTCACCGGAAATCTAAAGATACAGGAAAATAGTTGATTGATCACTAGCACCAAACACTACCCTCCTGAAATAGCCCACTGAGTATTCCACTCCTGTGGACACATTAATAGAACTCATAGTATACAACAATTGAACTCCTCCTTTAACTCTTTTATAGGATAATCATAATTTATTGAACTCCAAAGATTTCGTAACTCCTGTGTGCCTTTCCATTTGGATTTCTTTTTACATCCCTCTCCCTCTATATCCAGAAACCCCTTTAGAGAAATTCTTAAATCTTCACAGCTATAATGAGTTGAGGTTAAAGTTTAAATATGGTAAATGGCAATTCAAAAAGAAGAAGAAGAAGAAGATTGGGCTATAGCTTACATTAATCTCAAAAATCAAGGTTGTTCATTTTTTAAGATACAATCCACAAATGTTTGTAGTTCACAATTTTGTCCTTCGATTGAAGAGTACTAATATGATTCCTGGGAATTGAGATGGTTTTTGCTATCAATACTTGCCTATGCAAAGTTCCTAATTATCTTTGCTCTATTATTTTATCACCATCTAAAGTTTCAGTGATTGGACAATATAGAAGTGGAAAGAGCATTAAAGAAAAAAAATGGCCAAACTTGGTCTAGTAATTCTTGTAATTGCATCTTTTGTAAATTTTAGTTTCATCATCCCAAGTCCTATTCGATGCAAATGACGCTGCAACTAGGACTCACTCATCACTCTGGGTGAAAACTCCTCCACTCTGGTCATCACCTTATACATTTGGCATAAAACAATTCCTATGAGGACACAATTTTTTATTAGCACAACTGTGGAAACTAATACCTTAGCAGTGTGTAGTTCACAAAATGAAATACAAGACTTGACTACACTAGGAGAACTGTGCATCCATGCTCTTCAAACTGTCCAGTTCACACTTTTCAAGCTGCTTATGCAGTTATACTTTTACTAAGAAATGATTGCACCATCTTACACTGATAGACAAGATCAATTTCCAAAAGCTAGTAGATAAATGGTTCCGATCATTTTGTTGATCTGAACCTATTTTGTGTATATCAACTAAAATAAATGCATGCGTACTTCTTGCAAAGTAGATAACTGATGTTGTTTGTTTAATTGCAGAGTAATCAGAAGAGGATCCTGGTGTACATATCATGCCGCATTCATTTAGCTGCTTTTGGAATTTTAGGGGTAAGTTCCCAGACCTTTTCTCTGTAGTTGAGTCAATCGAGATATTTCTTTTTTCAGATATACAAAAATTCTCTCTTGATGGTTGCATAAACAGTAATATGAATCCCTTTGAAACCTGGTTAAGTGTTCGTTTCATCCATTGACCTATAATCACATTTTGGGGATCTTATATTGTTTCTCAATGTGATCATGGATTGAATTAAGTCCACAAAGCACTGTCATAGTAATTTTTGGTTTGACAATCATGTTTGGCTATATATTTTGAGAAGCTTGCTAGTGCTTTAGGGCATGTTGGAGTTTATGTTTTGTCTGACAAATGACTCGCCATTATGTTTCCATTTTATGAGATGTTTCTTTGTACCCCTCCCCAGTATTCCTGAATCACTGTCATCACCTCGGTCTGGAATGTTTATTTTGTTGACAATTTGGCTAGAGATACTTTAGACAGATTTTCACTTCAAAAATATGTGCAGGTCTCACTCACTCTTATAGAAAGGACATGCAAAAAAAAGCAACAGGATTCCTCAGTGAAGTGCTAAATAGTAAATAGTGATTACTGTCTCATGGGTCCCATCACTAGAAAATTATAGCAGATCTTTTAGTTGCCCTACAATTTTAGTTTTCAATGAAAGACCAGACACCATCATCTTGTGAGTTGTGATAATGAGTGACTCAAATTTCAAACTACTAATATGAATGCACCAAACATATTTAGGTTGATAATAAAACATTAATTGAACCATCTTACTTCCACATGCCTTTTCTCCACTGTAATTTTTAATTTGTTCATTAATAAGCCTGTTGATTTATGAGTTTGAAGCAAAGCATGAACACAGTTAACAAGCACTCGAAAGTAAGATAAGCATTAACATATTTTTTAGAAGATACGTTTGGCTATGGAGGTTGATAGCCCACCAAGGGGAAGGGGTAAGTCGAAGAGGACGTGGATGGAGGTAGTAAAAATAGATCTGAATACGTACAACTTATCTAAGGATTTGGCTCAGGATAGATTGGAATGGAAAAACAAAATTCTTACAGCCGACCCTAACATAGTTGGGACAAGGCTTTGATGATGACGACGACGATGACAAGATACAAAGCATAGAATAAAGGGCAATGGAAGAGGAGGTGGCCTTTGGTTTCTAGTTGATTGGAATGGAGCAAACAGAGAGGGTCATAACTCACAAATAAATAATGATTCTGAAGTTCAACAATGTGTCCTTGGTCTTTAGCGCGTTGTTGCACACAAGCAATCATGTGAAAAAAATTCTAAGAGGGATATTTAATCTATGCCAAACCCAATTATTTCAAGGAAGAAATGAGTACAGAGCTGGGACAAATACAGGGCAGAGAGAGAGAGACAGAGAGAGAGAGAGAGAGAGAGAGAGAGAGAGAGAGAGAGGTATCCTAAAATTTACATCCTTCTAAGGGATAGGTTTGAACTGCTTGTCTAATTTGCTGTATTACATTGGTAAGGAGAAACATTACAATTGCTGAAATCACATTAAAAGAAAAACATCAAATGAAAAGAGCCCGGAGCACAGTTGAAAGGTGCTCAGTGTCGCACCCACAAGGTTGTGGGTTCGAGTCATTTTAACTTTCCAAAAATAAAAACGGTATCCATATCATAAAATGTATCCTATGAGTGATTTTCTGTTCTTTTGATGTATTTCAGGTCTTGACCAGGTATCTATTGCGAGAGCTATTTGGACCAGGCATTATTGGTTTTACTGGAGATCATACTGTTCTCTACCTCGACCTTCCCTCTAATATTGTAAGTTCTTTTTCTCAATGCGCCCTCCAATGCTACCATGATTTTCGAATAATCTTAGAATAACAAAATCCCATATGACATACAGGTCCGTAATAAAATAAAAAATAGAAGTATTAGTTACAAAGAAAGTGAAAACAAATTGTTGAAATCAAATTGTGCCTAAACTACATGAGAAAAATATTAGGATTTTGTCAAGTTATTACTATAGGAATTTCTCAAGAAAGGAAAAAAGTTAATTGAAAGACTTTGAAAGAAATGATTTTCAAAATGGACACAATGTAGAAAAGAAAATTAGATTTCAAATCTTAAGAAGGTATCAAGAAGGGGAAAATGTAACTCAATAAATACAAAGGAAACTCCTATAATCTGAAAAATAGAGAACAAAAGAATTTTAAAAAAGCAGAAAAAATGAAAAAAAAAAGGTAAATAAAAATATGAAAAATAAAGTTATAATGAGTAGAGTAACATGTAAAATCCAAATAAAGGAAAACTAAAGCAGAAACATGAAAGAAAATTTAGAAGTCATGAGTCCCTATTTTAAAGGTTTAGTAAAATTAGAACAGTCTAGAAAGAAGTTATTTTTAGATTTAATGCATTTACTTTTGAGTTCAATTGCACTTAAAAAATAAAAAATCAAAAGAAAAGATAATGAGTCAGAGACTGACTGCAAAAAAAAGGCTTACAACTTACTTTTTATTAGCTATATGCATCTATAGACTATAAGAAACAACTGATTTACATTATACAAATCCATTCCTTGGAAAGGTTTCCATATAAAACTTAAATTAATATTAATAAACCATCTATAGAAACTACCGATTTGAGAGCTTATTAATTTTACAAATATCATCATTGTATATACATCTTATATTGAATCAGTTTAAGCCACAAGAACTCATCTCTATAAGCTCTCCTGATTCAAGTACAAATTCATCTTTCAAACATCTGCCTCAGAAGCTAATTTAAGATTACAAAAACATAGCCAAAGTTTAGAATTTATTTACACCGTTCCATTTAACAATATCACAAGCTTACTCACTTGCATTGAAAACCCATTGCTGTCACAACATTCTTTATAAACAACATTACTTAAAAAACACTTCCCCATGATTGATTTTAAAGTGTTCGTTGAACACTTTGGTCACTGATCTGAATGTTCACTGTTTGGTCATGCCCTGTCCACATTGTGGATGCCTCTTGACTCATCCCAGTAATCACATGCTTTTTCTGAAAACTAGCAAATGCCATTCGAGTTCCTTTGAGGTTCGTCAATGTCATGACCCCAAACCCGGGGTCCGTGAATTGAGAGTTATGTTTCTCCCAAGATCCGCGTGTGTGAGGATTACAAATTCATTCCAACACACTCTGAATATTTAGCGGAAGCTTTCGTGGTGTTGCGACTCGGAGTCCGTGGCCATTGGATTCCGCACCGCACTCAACCCAAGCATATAATCATCTTATCATTGATCCATCTCAGACTGGAATAAACCATCATAATAAAAGTACAGAGCTGACAGTAACAGGGTATTACATTCCCATATATGTTTAAGTTACAATTAACAATGTATATTAATTACAATCCCAAGAAAAAAGCTAATAGAAGCCATACAAATCAAGCTAATGATTACTACCCCATATGTGACGTAATCCCGATGTCAAGCTCATTGTCTACATGACATAGCCGACAGACACCTGTAAGCTCAAGGCTCCACCGCCAACACGTACACTCATCTCGGGTGAAGAAATCTGGACCTGAGTACCAAAGTAGTGGGTCAGACACGACGGTCTGGCAGGTGGGTGAAAAGATGCAACAATATACTGAACGATAAAACATGTAATAAATCATGCTGTCTGATCAAAATTGTACATAATTACAATGCATAGGAAATCAGGAATCTCTTGGCAAAATCCTATATTCATATAAAACGGATATGAAACATAAATATTTGACAAAACATGTATTCCTTTAAAGCATGTATAAAACATGAACATTTCACAAATCTGGAACTCATTTAAAGCATGTATAAACAGTAAACATTTTACAAATCTGGAACTCATTTAAAGCATGTATAAACAGTAAACATTTTACAAATCTGGAACTCATTTAAAGCATGTATAAATAGTGCACATTTTACAAATCTGGAACTCATTTAAAGCATGTATAAACAGTAAACATTTTACAAATCTGGAACTCATTTAAAGCATGTATAAATAGTGCACATTGATTAAGAAAAGACGTGATCAATATAAGGTAGGACGGGTATCAAGGATCAGGAACTATCAAGATGGCAACCACACAAAGCTAAATCCTCTATCACCGAAGTGATAGAGCAAGCATATCAAGGCGTTGACCTCAGTCACCGAAGTGAGGAGGAACAACGAAATACATATACATATATACTATATACTAGACATGACCACGGTAGCGAGCCGGGCATCAGGAACCACAGTAGCAATCTGCGGTATCGGGACCCAACTGCAGTTGGCAAGACAAGAGGGGGATCACCTAGTCAGTGGATCAGACTAACAAGGTATCCAAGCTTAGTGGTGCCGACTCATAGGTTATATGCAAGTAATTAAAACAAGTACATGTATGCATGTTCTCTTTTTGGCTCATGGGCTCGCACTACAAAGCTCTGGCCCCTTATTGCCTCAAGGTTTTATTCTCAAAATAATAATCCTTTTGGTTCATGGGCTCGCACTACCAAGCTCTGGCCCCATCTTACCTCAAGGTTTTGTTCTCAAAATAATAATCATTTTGGTTCATGGGCTCGCACTACAAAGCTCTGGCCGCATCTTACCTCAAGGTTTTGTTCTCAAAATAATAATCCTTTTGGTTCATGGGCTCGCACTACAAAGCTCTGGCCCCATCTTACCTCAAGGTTTTGTTCTCAAAATAATAATCCTTTTGGTTCATGGGCTCGCACTACAAAGCTCTGGCCCCATCTTACCTCAAGGTTTTGGCTTATGAATCATGTACAAGAAATCAGGTCAAATAAATACGTATGACGGGACGGGATGCTCATTAGGACAAAAGCACATCTGTATAGGTCGGGCATGTACGAGCTAGCAACAATGCTAAAAACATGAATTTCAGTACTGTCGGGCAAGTCTAGTCATAAAACACGAGATTTAAAGTGTACGAGTGAAATTCGAGTCGAAATAAGGCATGAATGGATTTCTATACTTTCTCGGGTCAATCGTTGAGGGTCCTAGATTCATATCGATGTGAATAGGGTCCTGTATGTCTAATTTGACATATACTTAGTGCTCCATGAGAATTAAGGACATCTCGGATCCCTATGCACATTGACAAGTCTAAGGATCCGCGACGAATCTTCATAATGGGTTCCCTTTCATCCGGATTCCATAAAATGCCTTCTAAGTTCTTACATTGCATTGGGGCTCCAAACAATACCTCCCCAAGCTTAAAACAATGTTTCAAGGCCCCAAGTATTGATAGGTCATATGCAAGAAATCGGGCATGTATAAAACACTTGATGAAATCGTGTAAACAGGCGAAACGGGGTGCTCGAGGCACAAATATCATTTCAATATCGGGTCATGCAAATCAGGGCTAGCACAAATGCTACAAATACAGTTCAGTACTTTCGGGATGGATAAATCACAACTCATAAATTTCGGGAATAAACAGGGGTGCAATAAACTTTCGAAATATCAGGACAAGTGTCGAGATTCAAGATAACTCAAGGTGGATAGGGATCCCGTATGTCTATTTTTCAGTAAACACTTGGTACTCCTTCAGTTTAGAGACATTTCGGGCTCCTTACACACCTGAGTAACCTCAACATTTCAACAAATCTCGGCGATGTGGTTTCTCACTTGAACGGCTTCCAACAAACATTTCATCTTTGTTTCGAACATATTCCAGGTGGAAAGTGCCCATTGCTTTCGGAAATGTTTACAAGCAAAATGGGATGGGAACTCCCTTCATCTCTCCTTATTCCCATAATTCTGGGAAATTCGGTCACCTGGCGGTTAGCCGCCAATGGATTCGGCGGTTAGCCGCTGGCTAACCGCGGGGCTGACCGTGGTTGACCTGACCAAATGCAGCATTCTGGAAATGTAACCGCTTCAGTTCGGTTGGCTGGCGGTTAGCCGCCGATGGACTCGACGGTTAGCCGCCAGCTGACCGCGAGGCTGACCGTAAGGTTACAGCTCTCTGGAAAAGGAACCGAAACCGGTTCGGTTAGCCGCCAGTCACCAGACGGCTAGCCGTTAGGTGACCGTCGGCTGACCGCCAGTTGCGGGAACTCCACAATGCCGTTCAGATTCAAGTCCTCTTTTCTCCAATCCATCACTTTCCCTCTCCAATCACTTATCTGCAATAAAATGAGCTGAAAGCTCCCCCCTATTCCACCTTCAACTCTTCTCCAACATCAAAACTTCTACATATCATTATCCAATCACTTCTTCCGTTTTCACCCTCAACCATAAGAGAAGAGAAACTCCACAATCACCGAGATTCATTTAAGCCAAAAACAAGAGATAGACAAAGACTAAAATCCACCATGTTTCCAAAACATTAAATGTACTTCCAAATCAATGTGAATCATAAAGAAAACATGAATAGTGATAATGTGAAACATCATGTATGAAATAGAAAAACCGCATTTCTCATAAAACATGTAAATATCAAATCATCCACTTGCCTTAGGTCTCTAATCAAGCAAATCAAGCTCTAAACACTCTTCCAAGCCAAGGCTCCAAGCTACACAAAAACCCCCAAAAAGCAACCCATCTTAGAACCCTAAAATGGTAACTCAATAAAGAGAAGGAATGGGCTCAAACAAGCTAAGAAATAAGACCTAGGGGAAAGCCATTGCTCAACAATAGAAGATGGAAAGAAATCCTTACCTTTAGGGCCATTAATCAACAAGAATGAGCTTGAAATAGGGGCTGCCCACCTTGGTTTCCCATGAAAATGGTGTCAAAAGAGAGAGGAGATGAAGGGGAAGAAGTTGCCGGAGTTTCCTCGTCGGATTGGTGGCTTGAAGGCTTCATTTGAGCAAGAGAAATGGAAGAAAAAGGAGAAGAGGGGCTGCTGGTACTGTAGCATGGAGGTTGCAGTCGATGGAAATGGGAATGAGGGAGAAAGAGAGGAAGATGGCCTTTTTATAATGGGTGATGTGGGGTCCACACTAAGTATATCTTGTAATGGAGATTAGGGAGCTTTCTAGACCTCGGATCAAGAAACTTAAAACATGAAAAGTGTCCGGAATAAAATTATCTTTCCAACAAGGTCAATATTGACATACTTCCGGGGTCCACATAAAAAGTCAACTGTTTGGTCAAAGGGGTTAAAGAATAGAAAATTTGGGGTTTCTAGAAAAATTGATTTTAGGAGCTTCGAATGGGCACGGAGTGAACACGAAAGTTGTAGGGAATGGCGAGATTAGTCTAACGAAGCTTAAATGGGAATTTTTGGGAATCACTAAGAATCTCCCCACGCTGACCACACAAAACAAATGGGACCCTACGGTCACTGTCTAGGTTCACTGGCTCTCAAAACTTCCCAAAGCTAATGAAAAGTCATTCTAACTCAAAAACTCAACCAAACAACCACTAGACCCATCGAGAAAACCAAATCACAATTAAAACCACACTAAACCAAGAAATTAGAGGTCAGGTTCTCACAGTCAATCTCAAAAACATAGTTTACTTCTTATTCAACTTCAACATATTGCTGAAACACAATATTCTTATGAAATCCATGAGCAGAACGAACATAAGAAACAAAACCATATTAAAGAAAGGAATCTTTCAAAATAACTTTGCAGTGATAAAGCACACAAAAGGGGGCTTTTGTCAAAGTAAGAAGAAAAGGAAGTCATGTTATACCAATTTGCTAAAAGTCAAACAAACCTACATGATGGATTCATCGATGTCCGCCACAAGCTTCCACAATACATGTTGTGAAAACATAGTTTCTTAAGGAGACTAATATTCACCTACTTACCAAAGTAAATAAAAAATGCAAGACAGAGGAGTTGCCTATGGAAGGAAATAGAGGGAAAGATAGGATGGAATTAAGTTTGAGGCGATCAAATTTTAAACAATTTAAATTTCTAGCTTGGAAGTCTAAATTCCCTTTTACCTACTTGTTTAAAAGAAAAGGTTAACCCATCTATTTTGAAGGAAAATGTTCTCCTACAAGCGGACTTCATGTGCAGTCCAGCTCTATAGGGCCCACTTGGGTACACCTTGATCAGTGCAGCCATTTTGATACTCTTCTCATCCCATGATCTGACATCAGGCCCGATTTTACTCACTAAAACTTCACTCATTGTTGGATTGAGTCTCAAAAAAGTTCTACATTGAGATGCAATTTAAAGGACTAGGATAATCCGTTGGGGCTATTTTTTGCCCCCCACCGTCCATAAGGAGACCTTTCCATCTGCCCTCTAATCAATAGGCCTGCATCTAAGTGGGCCCTCGAGATTAACTGCATACTAGCCAAATGCAGTCTTTTCATAGGTGAACATCCTCCATATTTTTAATATCTACTTTCCTTTTTGACAAAGAGTGATAGAAGATAGGGACTTGATGTTTCATTTTGTTCCAAAGATGTGTGGCTATAGTTTCTTCTCTTTGAGGGTGGAAGATAGAACCGTAGGAATATGGGATGGTCCCAACAGCCATGCATATCAACAGCACAACAGAGATTCACCTTGCTAATTTTATTGTTGCAAGAGGGTTTCTATGCCAGTGCTTTGTTTTAGTATATTAGGTTTTTCATTAATGTTTATCATTGAGGGTACTTTGTCTGCACTCATATACATGGTAAATAATGCATACGTGGAACTGTCACACACCATCACGTTTGTTGGTGCTCATTTATGCATGTGATGCACAAATGAAGCATGAAAATGGTGTGAAAAAAGGCTATTTTCAGCCTCATTTACACACCTCGAGAGGTGGTAAGCAGTTACATATATCCTCCTTACAAAACGCTCTACTATAATCCCTATTCACATCCTAATGAATAGGTCATGGGTTCGAAACACTTCAACCGCCTTTCATTCTTTTTAGTCTTCTGTATGCCAAATTCACGATCCAAACAATTCTTCTTTTTTTTTTTTATTAAACTAATAAACCCCAAAACGTTTAGTTTTATATCTTAAATCTTCATAAATTTTGAGAAATTTGTTAAAAACGTCAAAAAAAATCCCAACCTGTAGATCTAATTTGCCCACTTTTGTAGGCTCCAATTCATGACCCGAACTATTAATATTCTCATATTAATGATAAACATCAAGATATTTAGTTTTTATATCTTAAATCTTCATACATAAAAAATATTGAAAAAATACAAACACATCTAAAACCATTGAATGTACTCATTCCATGGGAAAATTGTGATTTTGACAAACATGATAACATATTTCATATATGTAACATTTACATTTGCACAACCTATTTTCCTAGCTTATACGTAGAAGGCAAACGATCTCTAACGTCCCATGATAACATGTTTGTAACACCATAACAATGTGGATACTATATGGTACAATTTCCACTTGCTGAGCAAATTTTACTATAAATAATTGTAATTAGTGAACATGTAGCTTTTTATTTGTTTCTAAGATATCATACTGGAGAAATTATAGGACTTTTGGGTGAAGTTTTCATTCATTTCTTATCTCCTTTTATTTTGCAACAACCACTATAATGATTCAATGCATATTAGGGTCTGAAAAAATAGAGTTCTGAAACACAATTTAAAGTTTTTGCTAGAAAATTATGCATTTAGATGCTGATTAAGTTAAATACTGAACAAATTTAACAATATATGAAAAACAACAAGCATGTAGAGAAAGAAAACAACTTAAACAACTACTGGACCTCCCCTTGCAATGCTCAATATAATAAATAAAATGGCATGTTTGTTTGCATAATATACAATTGAACTGAAAATAAGAATTCATGTCATCAGTGGTTAAAAATGAAGATCCAAGGTGAATATAGAAAAACGACCATCAAACAACCTTCCCTCTAATGGAAAGTGAATTGAGGGAAGATGGAAAATGAATACCCAACCATCAGCGGTTACCCTAGTAATTAATCAAATCCTAAGAAAGTCAAGGTCTCATCTACATTACTACATTATATTCTTCACCCCTCACCTCATATCATTCAAACCTCACCTCTTTAATAATCCTTCGGTGGAGCTCATTTGACCATGAATTCCTATTTAATCAATTCCTATGTATTCTAATGCAAACAAACTGCCCCTAAGAGTAATTTTAGCCTTAACAATTATCTTATCTTAACCCTGTAAAGGACATGTTGAGATGTGTTAAGACTTCAAGGAGGAAGACGAATCAGCCCAGAAACGGCTGCTCTGATACCATGTTCGTAGAGTTCCTAAGTTGAGAGGAAATGGGGAAAAACAGTTCAAGCCCTAATCAAGAGCTGAACCAAAAATATTAAAACATGATAGTTTCAGCATATTACAAGAAGGTCCAACACAGAAAGTTACAAAGGAACCCCTCACATATTTTATTATTTCTAACAAGATGATTATTTTATTATTTGATGAATAACCAAATTACCAAAGGTCCACCTTTCCTATTCACTAATCAGTGATACTTTCCCAACATTTAATTGGGAATTGTTTGAACTTGGGATTTAAATGAATACCTGAAACTGCTGAACAGGCTAATCCGACGCAACCTAATCCACAGGATATCAACGTATGTATCCTGAGTGTGGTATTGATTTCGGAGTGCCACAGAGTTCAGGTGTGGTGAATCCTTCAAATCACAAATTCCAAAACTCATACGACTAATCACGATAGAACATATTCTAACAAGAAAATTGTTATCCCATGTGGCACTTAATTGTGTGACACTCAGTGAGGCCCACCTGAGGATGCAAACCTCTACGCAAAGGTAAGGGAATATCAACCTAATTGGAATTTGTATGTTGTGGATGGTAGAGTGAAGGGGTTTTCTTGACCAAAGGGGCCCTAATGTGGCTTATTTGCTTATATGAGGATGGTTGAATATTTTCAATCCAACAATATCTACACTTGGGGTTTGTAGACAATGGGTAATTGTTTGGTTGCTTTGACCTGATATCATTTTCTTGGATCCAAGTTTCACTGTTTTCTTTATAGTTTTATATCTGAAACTGGCCTTTAACAAAGAGAGCATCCGGTTACATCTTGACTGTTAGTGTGCATGTCTTTTCACCATTTTATTTGTGTTATTTGATGCAAGTCGAGCCAAACCCAAGTCCATTGGGCCTAGCCCATGAGTTATCGGGTCAATCAGATCCAACCCATTGGAAAAGCCCACAGATCCAATGAGTTTGAACCGACTATTGTGGGAAAGCTATCCTATTTTAGTAGTCTTCTAATTACTTCAGTAGTTTAGAAATTAGTAGGTTTCTATGTTATGGATAGAAAAGATTGTTGGAACCTTATTATAAATATGTAGATTCCCCTTTAGGGATCATCATGATCATAATATTGAATTGAGAATTGAATTCCAGTTTGTTATTGCTTTGCTTAGCTTTGTACATTAGTTCCTGGCTATTGAATCCATCTTGTATTCGGCCAAATCCCTGGATTTGGTCCTCTTCCCTGGCTGCATCATTATTGTAGTTTGAACATTGGTTATCATTATATGACACTTGTTTCTCTACAGGTGGGGTCTTTCTTGATGGGATGGCTGGGAATTGTTTTTAAAGGAGACATAAGTCGTTTCTGGGATCTGCTCGCCATTGGACTGAGCACTGGTTTCTTGGGAAGCCTCACCACTTTCAATGCTTGGAACCAGAAAATGCTGGAATTGACTTTGGAGGGCAAATGGGCACTTTCAATCATAGGCTTTTTCGTTGGTATGTCAGTAATTTAAGAGAATATAGTCATTCTACTTTTTATCAGACATTTTATTCTCCCCTCATGGACACAACAGTGAGATGCATGACCCCCAACTTGAGTGCCAGGCCAATTAACCAGACTGCCCAGCCATAGGTTTTTGCTTTAACAATATAGGAAAAATAAACTGATGAGAGAATCATTGTGTATGGATCATGAAAATGGCATAAACTCAGGCATGCAGACCAACCACAGTTTGGACCATCACTTTGATAATTCAGATGTTGCATGTCTCCAGGCAGGGATGCTCATAGGCTGGGCTAGGTTGAATCTGGCCAAATCTTGTACGGGCACGGCCTGTTTAGTTAATACTTTGGTTTGGGTACAGTCCACAAGTTGCAAATTGGTTCTAGCCCTGCTAAATATATTGGGCTGACCCTTTTAGCCCCAACCTGTTTGACTATAATGTTAAAAGTTAGGCCTAGAAACACAGCCCAAAGTCAGCTTCAGCCCATCATGGGCTGGTTTTGGGGTGGCCTAGCCCATGAGCACCCCTATCTCTAAGACAATGCCTGACATACATATCTTCATATTTGTATATTAGTCTAAGTAATTTTAGACACCAAAATAGAATATTAAAAGATACATTTAGACACCAAAATTACCTCAAATGTATTTTACTACAACACTTTTATTGTTGCTAGGTATGTTACTTGTGATGGCGTGCGTCTATGTGGGGGTTGCCACTGCCAAAGGCTTTAGATGGCTTTTAGGGCGATTCTGCACATGCAGCTCAAACAATTGTTGCAGGGTGGATTATCAGATTCTTCAGACTCTAATTCTGTTGCTGTTGATATTATTATGGAGCTTCCTATGGGCTGTTAGCGTACAATTGTTTAAGATAAGGTTTAAAGCTCAAGAGCCCATAGCCAAGCTGTGGTTGGCTTGTTTACTTGGCCCACCTGGTGTGTGGCTTCGATGGTTTTTGGCTGGTTATAATGGTCGCGGCTTTGGAAGGTCAGGATCTTGGAAGTGGTTCCCTTTTGGCACTCTTGCTGTTAACGTCCTCGCCTCCATTCTAATGGCCGGTTCAACAACAATAATGAAAGCTGTAAGACATAAAATAGAAGCCATATGGCGACATACTTGCACTTATTTAAAGTGTTCATGGATTGTCATGCAGAGGTGTCCATGGGCAAAGGCTGCCTGAGCCTAGCCTCCACTGGGATGGATTTCGTATGTGTTTTAGACTTTTAGGCCTGTGTGCTAACTGGGCCAAAATTTCTGGCGAATAATCAAATGGATCAGGCCTGATCCTAAGCCTATGTATGCTTGAGGACAACACATTTAGTACAAAGAGATATATTCTGCAAATGGGTTCAGATTGGATCTGACATTCTGACTGTGAGGCCCATGGGTTGGATTTGGGCCTGATAATTAAATGGACTGGTCCTGAAGACACTTCAGCTGACCCACCATACTCCATGAACACCTCTAATTTCTTGATGACCATGCAATCTTATAGCTGCTGATTAGATAATATATAATTCAAAAACTCAATTAAATTCACCAAGAAATGAAGAGACTAAGTGAGAAATTTGATTGATATACAAGTTTCAAAGTCAACTCGATTAGTTTCTTATAAAACTTGGACCAGGATATTTGTCTGAACTCATGTTGCTTGATCTTGGACATTTAGTACGTAATTTTAGCATATTTTGTGACGCTCCGGAGTCCCACACAGAGGAAAGTGAATGGGGTTATATGTAGGTGAGGAAAGTGAATGGGGTTATATGTAGATCTTACACCCTTACCTTGCATGAGGCCTTTTGATGGGTTGAGAGGCGTTACAAATGGTATCAGAGCCAGGTTCTCGACTAGTTCGAGTGTGGGTCCCATGCCTCCGCTTTGGCACACGGTTTTGCTTCTGATAGGTCTCAACCCATCAAAAAACCTCATGCAAAGTAAGGGTGTAAGCTCTACATATAAAACCATTCACTTTCCCCTCTATAGTCAATGTGGGACTCCAGGACGTCACATATTTAGCAGTTTGTTTGATCATTGTTGAATACCTAGAGGTTCTAAGCAGTGTCTGCTTACCTATGATAGGGCATAAAATTGGAGTAACTGCCAAGATCTACAAAATTCATTCAAATATTCTCTCCTTTGGCCTAAAATGATTACCCAATATTCATCACCTTAGTAGATCAAATTCTAGGAAAGTGAAGTTGTCCTAGATGACCTGTGGACATTAGAGACAATTTCCGATATTGAATAGATTGATCTCATCTCTCTCATACTTAAATATTTAATTTATTTTTAACCTGTCTACATACTGTAATTATATTGTTACTATTATATTTGACCAACCATTTATTTTTCAGACTTGGCCAAAAGTCACTCAAATCTCTGAGTCGATCGGTTCAACCCAGTAAGAACTTAGATTTAGTTTTCGGGCTTTTGAACTATGATTTAGATATCTATCAGGTGTGACCACTAACCTCAACTTGATACTCCATCAGTTGATTAAGTGTGGGGATCCAGATCTGTTCAAATCTTGATCCAATGCCGAAGGAAATGACCCACACCATTTTAACATGTTGAAGCATTTTGTAGATTTAATTAAGAATTACAATGAAACGAAGCCTGTGATTGACAATCTATTAGTCACCTTCAAGATGATGATCATATGAAATGTTTCTTTTAAGCATTCTTTATGTTCTAATGTTCATTGTCTTTGTATTATGCAGATCAACACAAAAAGATGTGATATCATTGTGAATGGCTTTCAGTTTGGGTTCTGCGGATGCCTGAGTACTGTTTCAGCCTTTGTTGCTGAAGTTTATGTCATGAACCAAAGTAAGAACCCCTGGAGAGCATATGTATACACTATGGTTACAATCCTTCTCGCTTTTGTTATGGGGGTGCTGGTTTATATTATACCAGTTATAAAAGAGGGATATCAATAAGTTGAATCTAAGCAAAGCATAAAAAGAACTGTCTTGTGTAGAATTAATTTCGCCCACAACATGTACTACGTCTCTCTTCCTTTTCTTTGAGCACTTTGCTTCATACAACAAAACAAGTTTAATTGAGAACGGCTCCTTACCCGAGTAGCATGGAGTGGCAGTTCTCACCTGGCTGCCCAGGATTCGAACAATTTTACGTGATATTTGGATACATTGAAAAAAGAAAAACAGATATGCCAGAATGAAATCAAGTGACTCAGGGGCTTGAATTGGATTGAGGCATTTTCTTGAAACAAATCCTAATCAGCTACTAAGGTTTAATTGTGTATCAGGACTTAACGAAGAAGTCCTACAGTATAGTAGGACGTGATTTCCAGCTTGTGGTATCATTTCCCATTGTAACAAAACCAAGCTCAAGAGATATGATTTGCAGGTTGTTTTAATTGATTGTTTAGATGTAATATATTTTTTCTTTGGTGTCTCAATTGATTATTTAGACTTAAACTGATTTAATGTTTATTAGTATCAATCCTGCATTCACTAAAATTTTATGTGTTGTAGTTTCATTCCCATATAAAGTAAGGTTATGTGTTATCAATTTATCATGGCTTTAGATGCTGACTTTCTTCTGTTATAGGTTATAGAATTTAACTAAAAATATTTGTTGGATGAGAGTGAAACTTTACCCCAAAGTTCTCCGATGTCGAGATGGAAGATTTTGTAGGAATTGGTGACTTTTTATGGGTAAATGACCATGAAAACTAAAACATCAATGGAATAAAAAGAAAGACTAATCTTCCTATGGGTGAGGTTTTGGGGTTATATATCCTCTATCCAACACTGCACCTGTCAGGTCAATTATCACACAACCATGGGTTTCAAATGTGAGGAAATGGACATGGGCCACCATATTATAAATACTAGATTTATATTGATTATTTTGACCGGTGTTCTACAATTTTGACCAGGCAGTAAAATCGGAACACTGATGATGGATAGTGGATCTCTATCAATTGACCATCTGGGTCATCCAACCTTAATCACATTCCTTCAGGAAATGGAGTTGGTGTTCTGGATTCTCTGATCCATCAGCTATGTTTACCATGTCCAAAGTAACAGGAGGCTTAATTTCTAATATGTTACAAGGTGTCTGGCATAAAATGGGCTTTTATGTAAAAGATATGTAAAAGATGGGCAAACTGAAGGATCACAGGTGGACCTTAACTTTTAGTCTTAAGTCTGAGGTTGGATCTAAGATCCGAGCCCGTTCAATATTTGGGCTAGACTTGGATTATGCGATACATACCTTGAAGCCCGGCCCATTAAGACCCGCGTTGGGTTGGGGCTAGATATAGGCCTCTGTTTCTAAAGTCAAGCCAGACCTGGATATGTCCTAACTCGGCCTGAGCTGGGCCATGATTGTCCCAAGGGCAGAGAAGAGAGTAGGTCTTGACATTTGATTATTCATTGTAAATTACTATCCTTCTTTCTAAGCTCTTTTAACTTAGAGGGATAGCTCAGTTGGCCTAGGACCACGGTTTGCACCGGGAGGTTGTGGGTTCGAAACTACACTATCACATTGGGGCCACAGGGGCTTTCTCTCCTGAGCTCGTGGGGATTATTCTGACCCAAAGGGCTAAGAACTTGATTTACCAAAAAAAAAAAAAGGCTCCTTGGATGAATCCTTTTAGATATATATATATATATATATATATATAATTCCTTTGAATTCAAGAGGAATTAGGAGAATTAATTGAAAATTCCAAAAGAACAAAAGTTGTAGAAACCTAGATCTCAGAAGGCAAGAGCTTCTTAAAAAAGAAAAAAAAAAAAACAATAAAAATGGCAAGAGATAAAAAGATGTCAACTAGCTTCTTCCTTGCCAGGGACTTGATATTTCCCCCTCTTTGTTAGAATTAAATAAGGTGGAACCAAAGATGTCACACCACCTTTATATTTTATTTGTTATTTTATTTACATATAAATAAGAGAGTTCAATAATATATTTATCTTCTATTTTTATAATGTTTTCATTTAAAAAAGTATGTTCAAAATAAATTAAAATATCGATCACAATGTATCAACCACCCACCTGAGCGTTGGTGGAGTTGAATAAGGTGCGGGTTTACTCCCCGCGTCTTGCATTAGAGACTGCCCCATATTTGCCTAGTATGCCTATTTGTGTATTATATGGGCGCAACCGGGTGGATTAGTCCTGTGGGTTGAAATACCAGGGGATAATCATTAAATAAAGAAACTGATATATCAGCCGAATAAGTAAAGGTTTTGACTTTGCCCTGTATAATTTCTGAAACCATGTTATAAAATTATGCTCGTTACTCAAATGATGACTAGATGGATTAATCTTGAGTACCCTGTTCATACACATTTCAGTCAGTGGTAGTCATGGCCCAAGTTGGGCCTGGCTGAAGCATATTCAGGTCCAGCCCAACCTAGCTACACAGACCCATATACAGCCCTACCCCAACATGGACCATAAATGTATCGTACAAGCCTGCACATTGAGTCAATCGGGCTGTGTCGAACTGGGCTTTTATCATATAGGGCCTTCTTATAATTGTTTGGACAAAGTAGGACTAAATGACAAGCAGTGTTCAGTCGGGCCAGACCGGGCTGGACTTTGGGATTTCTATCACTTAATCCAAGCCTGGCCTAAAGCGGGCTTGCCCCGTATCGGGTCCTGGCTGGCTTGGCCCATGAACATCCCTAATTACAGTACACCTATAATGTCCCAAAATGGGATACCAATTACACCAAACTTAGAACCCATACTTTATTCAGCCCATTTATAATACCTGTCCCTCACTCCCTCCCTGATATCAAGGAGCAGAAGGAGATCATCTAATCTCAAGTCTAAAAAACAATTGGGTGAAGCTCATGTGAAAAGTTGGGTTTGACAGGTATAAAGGTGGGAGGGGAATGATGCATGTGCCACTTCCATTATTGCTCCCACTCCTCCATCATCATCTTCTTCCATGTCCCATCAAACCATCAAATCATATTTAATCTCTACTGGTTTTATCTATCTACATGTCTACTAGTATATATGACATGACGTGGAATGCAGCTAAAGCTCACTAAAGCACTTTTATTATCCTCTTCAGGTCCAAATGATGGCCTGTGGATGATTTTTTGCCATATCATATAGGCCCAAAAATAAAAAATTTAAAAAATCATACCAATTTTTTTTTAAATTATTAGAGGTTTCTAATCTTTTGAATTGAACTAATTCCTTTCGACAAATGCCTTTTCTCATCCAAGAGTGTCATCCCTCACTAAAAGGCCCCCACTTCATCCGAGGTTTACTCCTCTCACCCGAGAGCCCCCTCTCAAGAGGATAGGGTCCAGCCCACCTTAAGTTGCGCTACAAAAAAAAAAAAGAGATTCTAACCTTTTGATAGTTGACCAAGGGCTTTGTCCTCCGATTGGCTTCTCAAAGGTGCTGCATAAGCCTATATGAAAGGTGAGGGTTAAAGATCTTGATGGAGCCCCATAATAGAATAGTCTCTCTGGAGAGGGATAGCATCCTGTTCTACAGTGAACATGTTAGGAAACTACTAACAAAAATTTGGTGCCCTAAAGCAGTCTAGCTTTCTTTTCCGCATATTGGTGCTACACGGGATATTCAAACTTAAGCATTCTACTCACGTAATATACCCATGTCCCTAACCAAGGAGGGATTTCCTTTTCCGCATCTCTATCTTTTATACAGGTAAAGCTACAATACATGCATCATACTATGATACAGCGCTTGGCAATGCACTTGGGTAGGGCCCACGTTTAAGAAATCCAATCCATCCATCGTCTTTTACACCCATCATGTTCCTTGCAAAAATAAATTCGAAATGTATTTCGTAGGTCCTACTGTTATATTAACCTATTGATTTTAAATATGTGCCCAGCCTCTCTTTCCATTAGAAAAGAGAGAGAATGTAGATAAAGTTGAATCATGTGTTTAGGATTTAGTTAATCCAAGCCTCAACTTTTCCAAGTGACAGTTCCCAAAATATAAAAATCCTTGTCAAGTTAAAAAATTTGTAAGTAGGCCCACCTGAACACATGCCATGGCAAGGTCGGAATTGGAAGGTCTGGTGGCAAAGGCATGATCTAGTGATATAGCAACCGCCTATTTAAGAGCTAAAAAGTCTCACATCTTATACTTAAAGTAATTGGCATGCATCTTAAGTGGGTCCCACATCTAAGGTTTGAACACTTTCATTTGAGAACGATTGAGCCCAAATTCTTAACTTTTATAACCCCTGCACCAATTATCTAATTTGAGGTTGAACAAAAAGAGAAAAGATGGCAACAGAAAGATAACAGGTCATAAAAGCCACAGTCAAATTTTGTAGAAAAATCTATCAAACTAGTCCACCCTTCTATATTACTAGAAATTGGTTCTATACACACAGACACAAACACACCCAAAAAAAAAAATATTCTTGAATGTGCATGGTCTCTAGTGAATTAGGTGGGTATTCGGTAGCCAGGGGAGTGAAAAATGGAGTTGAGGCTAGCCATCCAATCATCTCACCTAAACCAATATGTAGAATAATTGTGTGGGACTCATCTAATCTTATCCACTCATTTCTTTCAAAGTGAAGATGGCAATAGCATGCAGTTTTGTCTAAAATATGAAGCACTAAGGTTTAAGCACACACATGACAATAGCCCTTGCAGTTGGTCCAAAAATAGAAAAGAGAAACAGTGAGAGAAACTGGCATAGAATCTTTCAATGGGGGAGATTTTCTTTAGGCTGGTCTATATTCAAACCCCCCTTAAAATGATTAAAGAGGCCTTAATGCAATATTAAAATCACTAGTTCTAATAGACCCATGCAGCTCTAAGGGGGACCTTTGCCCTTTTTTCTATCATTTTGATGGGAAAGTAGAGGGATTGAGAATTAGACGAAGGAAGTGTTGGCATATACGCCCATCATCAATGGGCCCTCATGTTTTGTCACGAGAGCCTCAATGACTCTAATTATTTAGTCAACGCGAAATTCTCTCTTGCCCCACTTACCTATTTATGTATTCAGTTAACTCAAATTTAGAACGGCCACTTACCTCGCTAGTAAGTAAGGGCAATTCTCACCTGGCTGTCTAGGTCTGAACTGATTTGGGTCCGCCACCTTTTCTCATTTGTAGGGACTTTCTTTGCGGGCCTTCTTTCCGCTTGTGCGAGTTGTCTTCTCGTGTGTGTATGAGCTCTCCCTTGCGTCTCAACCCCCTTACTAAATTGAAAAAAAAAAAAAGAAAAAAAGGGTCAAAATTCTCTCCGACCTATTGTGTTATAAACTTATAAAAGAAAGCCATTTTTTCCATTCTCACAAAGAGTGGACTGTTGTACATATCAATTATTTATACAAAATCTCGATTTAAGAGATGATATGACTATAAAAATATTACGAGAATGAGTTTGGATTTATCAGCTGTTAGTCACCAGCCTAACCACATCACCCTCCAACATAGCATGTGTCTAAAATCTTGAAGGAGTGAGTGAAGGTTGAGGGGGTTAAGCCAGCTGTAAAGACCATCAGTGCAAACCTATCAGCAATAGGTACCAATTGCCAATGTTCTAGATGAATTCCTAAAGAAGAACATTGGCCAATAAGATGCAAATAGGCTGATATTTAAAACCATACTAAAATGGAAAAGTGGACCATACTAAAATGGGAAAGTGTCCTGGCCACATCATGCTTTGACCATCATATTGTTGCACTTTTTTTTAAGTACTGGCTAACCAAATTGGGACAATTGGGGCCTGAAGGTTCATTGAAGAAGCCTTTTTTGACTGTATACGTGTGGCTAGCTGGATCATGATAATTATTTACCAGATGGGCTACACCAAATTACTTTGTTTTTGCAGCCATCAAATGCATAGTACTGTGGGTCCAACTAATACATTCTTCTCCCATGTTCATGCATAAAGAGCTCAATTTTTCTCAAACACCTAAGGCCTCAGGTCATTATGTTCAACCCACCTTAACACATTCTTATAAGCTAATTACTTTTGTTGAAGAATACAACCATATGATGATTATTGTTATTAGTATATAATAATGATGATAATAGAAAAGTAAGATGACAAGCCCAATTCTGTGCCTAATCTTTTTTCGTGGGGCCACCTCTACTCAGTACAAAACCATCAATCAACCCCTGCCGTTAATTGACATGCCCCAGCCCAAAAGGAGGAGTTTTCCTAGGATCCATCCACAAGTTTCAAACTTGTGAAACTTTCTTTGGAGTCCATGGCATGCATGCCAATCACAGTGGTAGAACAGGGGTTTTAAGCCATTTCTATGATTTGTGGGGTCCCGAGTAGGCCTCATTAGGTGGCTTGTATCGTGAGAGGGTAAGTGAAATTGGAGCATTACTCTTGGGGCTATGCCAATGATGGGAAGGCGGGGATCAAAATATCTAAATTAGAATTAGAGGTTTACAAAATATCAGTGTCATTAAATTAACCTATTCCTTCGATATACGCACCCCTAGCAAGGTTTTATAAGACATCATTTTATTTGATTTTAATCTAATCTTGAGTAATAGTTGAATGAGTTTGATTGTGCGAATTTATTTAGGTGGGATGGGGGTGTACTTGTGAGTGTGACAGGTTGAATTGATCATATGAGAATTGATCATAGGAGATCTCAAATGTTAGAGGACGGACGGTATCGGGTAAGCGCAACTACAAATGCCTTAGATGAGTACAATCCTTGTGAGCCAACCTCCTATGATCAATCTAAATGTGACACGTTACCAATCTCTTTCTTTTTTTTTTTTTAATTTTTTTTACGACAAATCAAATGGGATTCACCATCAGATTGAAATTTAATAAAAAAGAAGAAAAGAGAAAAAGATGCATTCTAAAATTATTAATTTTTCTGCCACAAATCAAGAGATTAGGATGATCTAAAGGACTTGAGATTTTATATACAAATGGGTCTCATCTACATCTTTCGATCTCCATCTTCCCATAAATTAATGTAGCTCCAGGTCAGCTCTATAAGGCTGTGCACAAATTACTGAGATGAATATTTGCACACCTGAAAAGCTCTCTATATATTCTCAAGCAAACATTTGCAACGGGATTAAATCGCCTCAAATTTAATTATATGAATCTTTTTTGGCCATTTCATCCTTATATATCCTCCCCAACCCCAAGAAAGGTGACTTGTTTGTTACCAAACAAACAAAGAAAGAAAGAAAGGTGACTTGTTGGGCTACCTCTCATCCAATTTAGGCCTTCCCATCACAACCGAAATTTCACATGGGGTTGATCCCATGTGGGACCCTTGAAAGAGGCCTACACGCACACAACCTTTGACACTGGATATGAAAGAGAGAGAAGAGAAAGGGAAGGAAATAGTGTGGTTGAGTTTCTCTCAACTGACATTTATCATAACACCAGGTGGAGGAGAAAAGCTTGCAGCAACCTTTTAAAAAGAGTAGAAGAGTTGTTTCTCATCTGCCAAACGCCAAAAGCAGCTGCAAGTGAAAAAGACTACTTAGAAAGAAAGGAAAAGGTTGCGTGCTTTTCACTTATGGGTAACAGCTTGTAGTTACATTTTGCACTGACAAATCAAGTAGGCCCTGGAGCAAATGATATTTCACCAGAAAGATAATGAAGATTTAGGGTTTGGGTGGGTCTCATGTGGGTGCCCCCACCACACCTTGCAGAATTTTCGACCTCTGCCTTTAATTGAATGGAGCCTCATTTAGGGGATCGTGGAGATTGTATTATAAACGGCGGGAATTGAAAATCTCACAAATTCTTTATATGGGACTATTGCAAGTAAAAATTCCATCAATAATTTAGAGCCCCACTGGCTTCGGTCAGTTGTTTTACTCTGGTGATGGTTGGATATTCAATTTCAAAGGGAGTGAGCGATTATTTGTTGGTCTCTTTTTTCTTTCTTGAAAGTTGATGGTCATTTGTGGGTCTTCACCATTGTCAAGAGGAGAGGGAGGAAATTTTTCTTGAGGCATTGTATGAAGACTCTTTTTAAGAAGAACAAAATGTAAAGGAAACACAGTTTTTGAAATAGATGGGAAGTTATCCATTCCCACTTAAAAACAGCAACAAAACCACTACCAAATAGGCCAAACAGAGAGGTTACCCTTCATTCCTGGCAATTGTAGTTGGTTTGACATGAACAGAATCCTATCACCAAAACCCTGAAAATACAAGTAGTTGACCTAAGCTGCTGAAGATAACTTCATCTGATAACAAGGGGATTCATAAATTTATTTTTGGACAAGGACTACCTTCACAAGAGGAGCCTCTAGTGGAAAAAACCCACTATAAAATTGAGTACAAAACCAATACCAAACACAATAATGATTCATGGAGTAGATCCAAACATACCCACCTTCCATCAATAATATGATCTGAATTCGTGTGATTCAAGGCTTCAAAGGTAATTTGCAAACCAAAGGAGTTGACTTTGTTCAACAAAAGAATATGTACTATGCTTTGGTAGTTGAATGTCTATCTAAACTGGGAAGGTTTCAACCTCCAAGCTGTGTTTTAGGTAGACAAATGACCGCATAATGCGCCCTCTCAGGCATTCTTTTAATCCCTTTTTTTTTAAGGACTTCAGTTTAGTAGTCCATTGGACCACAAGAGGCATCTTACTCCTGCAGCTGAGGTACTAGCATAGCTGATCATGGCCGTTCAAGAAGTGGGCCCACTCACAAATACCACTTGCTAGAAACTGCTGAAGCTATATTTTGGTAATTCTAATTTTCATAATTTATTTTATTTTCCATAACATTTGCCCAATTATATCATTAGGAACGGTTCAAATTAAAAAAAATGCCTCACAACACACTGGCAAAGAGGTGTCTCACCTTCAAGCCACTCAGTGATTGATCCCTAGGTATATAAATCTCACTCTAGTATTCTTACCATTAGGGAACCGGATCCAAACAGGGGGTGACACATGGAGGAGATGTCAAATCCCATCTCCTCCAATGAATAAAAAAAATTCATCTCCCCCATGTTGCACCCTCGATTGGTCCAAATAGGAGATCCGTATCCTACCATTAGTCCATAGTTGCAGGAAAAAAATTATATTTCCCAAGAAAGATATTAAAAAAAAAAAACTCATTGTTTGTTGTTTTTTAATTGAGATTTTCAGTAAGGATGCTCTATAAAAAAAAAAGTTACTTTTTATAAGTTGTGTAAACGATAACTTATTTAAGCGTAAGCTCGTGTGTCTCAAACTCCCACTTGAATGTATGCTAATCTTGGAAAATAGTATTTAGGTTTTGGAAAAAATAAAACAGTCAGAAAACAATCATCTCTAGCTTTCTTTTAAGAAAAATAATGCCCAACTCATGGAGTACCCCATTTGACTGCTCGAACATCAATTCAGCCAAGGAAAGTAGGAGATGGATAGAATTGAATATAGATAACTTGTGGGGCCAATACAAGTCCAATGAAGTAATGCAATTTTTCCCCTAATTAAATCAATCTTTGGCTTTAGTCGAGTCATTATCAAATTTAAACATGACTAATTCATGGGTCAAGTGGGTGGGGGAGAAATTGAATGGGTCATAGGTGGGTCTATTTTATCAAATCAAAGGCAGAGGGGAATTGTATCTTGCAGAATTTGGAATCACAATTACATGTGTATGGAAACAAACTCTACTCATCCAATAAGTCAAGAGAGTCCTAATCATTAGATTCTATTGCCCATTTCTAAGAATGTCAATGGATTATGTAACAGCAAACGAGAAACGTTAAAGAAATAAAACGCTCAGAAGAAATTAGATTTTATGCCGCTCAGCATTTGGCATTTTGGGTTTGGACTGAGTCCACAAGGATGACATTCCCTACTCTGATCGCGTTGAAAATGCAATTACAATAAAAGATTACATTCAAATGAAGTGATCATGTAATTTATTCGTGAAAACGTTTAGTTTAACTTAATCTGATGGAATCAGGGATGGCCACGGGTCGGGGTAGGCATGGAGCAGTGCAAATACCAAGTGAATCAGGTTCAGGTGTGTCTAAACCCGAATCCGCCCTGCCCCATTGCCATCCATGGATGAAAATCACCTTATGAGGCCTACTGCATTCAGCCAAATAATTTAGGACATGTTTGTGTAATATCTATTCCACGGAGGGAAAAAAACACTCATCTGATAGCATTAGTTTTTTGGGTTTGATGCAACACTTTTTTTTTTTTTTCACATGGAATATTATTAGCTAAAGTTGGATGGGTGAAGATTTTTCATTATCAATCCAAGGGCCTACAAATTTCAGAGCAGCGTGAAATTTTGATGAATATTAATCTAGGAGTGTGAGGGATTTAATTGATCATAGGCAAGGCAAGGCCTAATGGCCCCCAAAGGCTAGGCCTTTTATGCTTAAGGATGGCATGCCCTCCCTGGAAATTCAACAGAACAAAGAAGATCACATCCAAATAAATATATCTGAGCTTCAATGAACTGAGGTCAACAGTGGATTCAATTATTGGCCTATGACAATTACCAAAGTAATGGGACCATCTTATGAGCAGCATAAATCCACAAAGAAGCTATTTTTATCTCACTTTGGCTCAACTGAATAATTGTGAACATTCTTAACTTCCATTTTTCTGATTTTCAGGAGGCACAAAATTTCTCACATTCACTTGGGCCCTTCTTTGATAAGCCAACTAGTTGACCAACACCATCCCGGCCTGCCCTATCATGTGCAAAATAGCAAAATTTGAAACTCACTAACATTTCCTCACAATTAGTCTGAATCTTTAAAAATATGTAGACAATTACAGAGCAGAACTAGGATGAGTTTGGCCTCATGGATGAAATAATGTTGTGGGCCACATGTACTCCATTTCACCTTAACTCTAAATACTTTTATTTCTTTAAGTTAAAATGGATTCTACTCTAAATCTTAACTTCAAATTAAATATCAAAATGGAGTGAAGTGAAGTACTCTATTTTAATTTCAACTTACTTCTCTTTCACTCTAATCCATATGTGAAATCCACTTCATTTTACTCCCCTCCTAATTTATCAAAACAGCCCTAGTCCGTACGCTACTTAAAAAGAAAAGCCTTGAAATAATGCTCATAAGTAATAGCACAGCGGAGAATGTCGGTAACAATTGGAACAAACAAGAATGAGGAATCCGAAATCTGGAATCCGAAGATACATGCCTAAACGTGGAAAACCAGCTCTGGGTCCCGCGGCTGCTCTCTGTGTCGTAGTCTTTCACTTTCTCAGTTCTTACACGGCAGTGAGGCACCTTTTTTTAGTCGCTTTTTGGGGGGAGCAGAAAGGAGGAAAAGGTCTATCTGCATTTCTTCATTTATTAGGTCTGAAAAGGTCATTTTCTGAACTAGTCCAATGAATCTTCCAAACATGGTCAAACTCAAACAAATGAAATTCGTGTAAAACAAATTCCCATCGGTGCAGGGAAATCTTCTCTTGCAGCCAGACCACATACGACTCTCTTTTGCTGTCCTGCTCGTGGGACTCGCTTAAATGCCTGCTTATTAGCGGGTTAGGAAAGAGAGTAGAGGCCAATTCATCATTGCTCTTAATTTAAAGGGCTTTAAAGCTTTAGTAGTAAATACCATAAATTTTTTTGAAATTCAATCCAACGATGGATAAAGATTTGATGATCGTAAAATTAGGTCTAATGTTAGATCATAAGGAGGTAAGAATGTGAAAGGTCTTGCCTAATCAAAGGCAGACCATGTGGCCACGAACATTTTAATCGAATGAACTAAGTCTCAATAAAAGAAGAAAAAATGGATTAGAGACTCAAAACTAATCAGATATGGGGCAGGACCATGGTTGATTTGGACTCAAATCTATTTTTACAAGTTCTGATATGGATTTGACACCAACTTAAAAAATGAATCCCATTTCTTATTCAAGATGTGGAGTGCATAAGTATGATCAGAGGATAGAGTTTAAAAAAAATATTTAAATTACAAAAAAGGGGCTATTCAATGATAGATAATTAAAGCTACATACACGCTTAAATATGAATATAACCTAAGTTATATAAGTCCTTAAAACCTATATAATTTTAAAATATAAACATAATCATCCCATATTCATATCCTTGACTTGGAACATACAAGGATTAAATACTGAATCCAAACCCTAATTCATTTCATAACCAAAAATAAGCTTCATAGCCACTTAATTTAGAATCTATAACTTTAAATACTCAAATGATCCGATACGTATTTGTAACCCTCCAACCCGAGGGACTAGGGTTGTAAATAGGTCAGTTCTGATCCGAGTCCATGGTGGGCCTGGAGCCGGAGCCATTTAGGAGAAGGTGGAATCGGATCCGGACCCGGATCCGTTTCGGAATTTGTTTCTTGGCCCTGGAATTGGAAATGCAACCATATATAGGACGGGTTTGGATCCGGGTTCGGGGTCTAGGTAGAGAATAATATTAAAAAATTATGGGTTTTAAGAGAGATTTTCGAAAATTGAGTTAATATGTTGGGTCTCAGGTTTATGGGTCCGAACCAAGGTGGAGCCAGACTTTGACCAATTTACTTATCGAGGCCTGAATAAGAACCCATATCCCCTTTTTAACGGGTCAAAACCTTTAAATAATCGGAGAATCGGGGAAGAGTTTACATCACTAAGAGGGACATGCTTAACATGGTATGTCCCTCGGACTACATAACTACACCTCATCAAAATTTAAAAAAATTCACGCATGTACTGTTTTAATTGTTTGCACGCTTTTCCGTTACTACTTCCCTCCCACTCTCTCTGCAACCCACCCCCAAACCGGAAAACCGCAACCTCCACACTCCCAACCCCATAAACCACCACCAGAACCACCAGCAGCCGGCAACCGAGTCCGACTCGCTCGATGGGAAACTGCTGCGCCTGCGTCCGAGTCGACGACGATTCCCACCCCCACAACCACCACAACAAGAAAAAGAAGAGGAAGAAGCAGCAGCAGCAGCAGCAAAGCGCCGGCCGCCGCGCCAACCCCTTCTCGGAAGATCCCATCAACTCCCCCAACCTCCGCGTACTCAAAGACGTCGTCCCCTTCTCCCACCGCTCCCGCCTCGGCGACAAGTACGTACTCGGCCGCGAGCTCGGCCGCGGCGAGTTCGGCATCACCTACCTCTGCACCGACCGCGAGACCCGACAGCCCCTCGCCTGCAAGTCCATCTCCAAGCGCAAGCTCCGCACCGCCGTAGACGTCGAGGACGTCCGCCGCGAGGTCCAGATCATGTCCTCCCTCCCCCACCACCCCAACCTCGTCCGCCTCCACGCCACCTACGAGGACCCCCACAACGTCCACCTCGTCATGGAGCTCTGCGAAGGCGGCGAGCTCTTCGACCGCATCGTCGCCCGCGGACACTACTCCGAGCGCGCTGCGGCCTCCGTCGCCCGGACCGTCGCCGAGGTCGTCCGCATGTGCCATGAGCACGGGGTCATGCATCGCGACCTCAAGCCGGAGAACTTCCTCTTTGCGAATAAGCGCGAGAATTCGCCGCTCAAGGCCATCGATTTCGGCCTCTCCGTCTTCTTCCGGCCAGGTGAGGGTCGAATTCAATTCAATTCAATTGCATTGAGTTGGGTTTTGGGTTCTTAATGTTCTTCGTTTTTGTGTTGTTTGATTCATTTGGGGCATTTCGTCGAACAATAGGTGAGAGGTTTTCGGAGATTGTAGGGAGCCCGTATTACATGGCGCCAGAGGTTCTGAAGAGGAATTACGGGCCGGAGGTTGATATATGGAGCTCTGGTGTCATCCTCTATATACTGCTTTGTGGGGTTCCTCCATTTTGGGCAGGTATCTTGTCTTGGCTTTTATGGGATTCTGCTCTTGATCTGTTCTGTTCTTGACTATTATGCTTTTGCAGCTTTTATGTTATGTGTGATTCATGTTTCATGAAAAAAGGGGGCGTTTTTATTTTGTGCAGAGACGGAACAAGGTGTTGCACAAGCGATTCTTCGTGGGGTGATTGATTTCAAGAGGGATCCCTGGCCTAGAATATCCGATGGTGCCAAGTCTCTTGTTCGGCAGATGTTGGAGCCTGATCCGCGGCGACGGTTGACTGCTCAACAGGTGCTTGGTGAGTTGATTTGCACTCTATGACCTCTATTCTTTTACTGTTTTGTTCATGGTAAGGTTTGGAATTTATGCTGTAAGAATTATTTTCAGCCTCCTCTCTTGGCACCATAGTTTTGTGTTTATGTCAATCTATTTACATTCCTTGAAACGTGGGTGTATTGAATCCATCTGACTTGATGAAATGGGGATGGCCTCATTATTCAGTCAACCTTTGTAGGGTTACTGTAATTTATTTAAGTAGAATCATGACTATAGATTAGTGAATCTTGTCTTTGATGACATACTATTCTGTTTTATCTTATCTTTATTAAAACCGACTGACTTATTTTGCAAGGGATCCGAATGTTTGGTGGGAGTTGCTTATTGTTGATAATTCGAGTACTCAAATGTATCTTATCTAGATAAATTTGAAATCCTAGATTCAAATCAATGTAGATTTATGGTGAGAAGCGCTTTAGGTATTGATTCAGGAGAGGGAATGCGATTCGACTAGAAGGTTAAGTTGATTGTTAGTTGATGGTGGTTTTTTCGCTTGTAGTGGAAGTTTGTGCTAGCCTAGAATAGTAGCATGTCTTTCCTTTATTATTATTTTTTTTACTAACATCTTCACTTTGCCCCTTTCTCCGTTCTGTTCACGGGCCCTTCTTGTCTAGTGGTAACATGGCCATTCTCCTGGAGGTTTTGGGTAGAAGCTCATGCTTTCGACAATCACAGCCACATCCATTCAGTCATAAATTTACCTAAATGACTGGATTTGTATAGTTTTATGTAAATTTATTTCATGTGTTCTCTACTGATCTGCATCATGCGTGTTGCTTTTTGTTCTTGTGTTTGTTCTTTGGGACAGAACAATGAATGGTAGACCTCCAACTTTTTGCCAGTGCATGTGCTGGTTCTTGTTGCATTTTGTATCATGATCCCATTTTTCTTTCATTTTTTAGAACATTCCTGGTTACAAAATGCAAAGAAGGCTTCAAATGTTCCGCTGGGAGATATTGTGAGGGCAAGGCTAAAACAGTTCTCTGTGATGAATAGATTCAAAAAGAAAGCTATGCGGGTAAGTATCCGATATGGTTAATCGATATACCAGTTGGCATTGCTTTGGTAGTTACCGTGCTCTACAGTGTGTCAAACTGGAGCTACTTTTTCTTATGATTTCAGTTGATGAATCACATGTCAGGTTATTGCGGAGCACTTGTCAGTTGAAGAAGTAGAAGTCATTAGAGACATGTTTAAATTGATGGACACCAACAATAATGGGCAAATAACGTTTGAGGAGCTGAAGACTGGTCTTCAGAAAGTCGGTTCCCAGCTAGCTGAGCCAGAGATGCGGATGTTGATGGAAGCGGTAATTGTTTTTATTCTCCATAGTTTATTCTAATATCGTTAGATAGACCAATGGTGCTCTTACCCTCCCAATAGGGTGAACCTTATCATTATTCTAATATTCTTGCATAAAAAGCATTTCTTTGGCCCTTCCGGCAGAACCTGTGTGCCAAATGAAGCAATCCATATCTGATTTGAGGATACAACCAAACAGGCACATCTTTCCAAGCAGGTTCTGCAGTTCCAAGATCACAGTATTTCTACCAGGAAAAATTACATGATTTTCTGGGTTATAACTTATATACCATATTGATCTTGCATTTTTGGTTCCAAGACCGACCAACGGCGGGTGAATGTTGTTGAGACTTGAAGGCTTTTTGTATTTTTGCAAGTATTCTTGTGCATAAATAGTCATTCCCATGTATCATTGCAAGTTATATTCCATATTGGATTTAATGAAATCTGCCATTCAGGCTGATGTTAATGGAAATGGGGCACTGGACTATGGAGAGTTTGTTGCGGTAACAATCCACTTGCAGAAGATGGAAAATGATGAGCACTTCAGGAGAGCTTTTATGTTCTTCGACAGAGATGACAGTGGATACATAGAAATGGATGAATTAAGTGAAGCGTTAATCGATGAATCTGGGCAAACTGACAGTGAAGTATTGAATGATATCATGCGTGAAGTTGACACAGATAAGGTGAGAGTTTTCGCAGTTCCTGTTTACATTCCATTTTGGATTTATTTGCTAATATGCGTCTTTTATTCAAGGAGTAACATGGTTATACATTTGCATTTGTGTCTCTCTCAGGATGGACGAATCAGTTACGACGAATTTGTTGCAATGATGAAAGCTGGGACCGATTGGAGGAAGGCATCTCGGCATTATTCAAGAGAGAGGTTTAGAAGCTTGAGCATTGACCTCATGAAGGATGGCTCTTTGAAAAATGGGTGATAACATTGATGGTATAACATTTCTTTCATGCTTATTTTCTTCAGTCAAAAAGAAAATGATCTCTTCCTTCAGCTTGGTATGTTACTAATGCTTTCTATTCATGTAAAAATGAGGCTTTGGTGTTGGGAGGACCTTGGTTTGGGAGTCCCGGTCGTCCTACAAACTGTGGATGTTGGTGAGTGGCTCGGCTCGGGTTTTGTTGGATGGGGTTTGATTTGGGCTTTGTGATTTCGGGAGACCGTCTAGATCGTATAAAGCTGTCATTTATTTTTGGGGTTGCAAGTGATTTGGCGTTGTTTCTGTGACATTCTTTTCCCAAATTATATCAATTCTACTGTAAATCTTGTCACCTTCATCTGAACGAAGTAATTTGTGGTTTTCTGATTTGTGAATACAGAAGTAGAATGGCAAAGAAAACTATCTATGATCTGGATCCTGGTGCTTAAAGGGGAATTTCTGGTTCGAAAGCCTTGTTATCAGGCTGGGGAGCTTGGCCCACCCTGGAGAGACCTTCTGAAATGGTGACCAGATTTCCCTAACCAAGCATCAAAGTTGGGACATACTGTGTCCATTAGTCATGCCAGTCCAGCCCGACCTTGGCCCGAAATCGGCTCGCATTGGGGTGGGTTTTGTGTATTTGACACGAATGAGCTAAGCTTGGACCTATTATTTGGTCCCACAATTAAACAAATTGACCCAGGGCCCATAGATAGATGGCGCCACCCAGCCCTACATGCTGATCACAAATGGGTGGGTTTTGCACATGGCGGTTGGGACCAGACAGCACCGCCCAGCCCTTCAGGAACCATGTTGGATATGTTCTGCATACAGACCCCCTAGCAACTAATGCTGAGCTTGGAGAAGCTTTGCGATGGCCCACCCAAGCCCACCTTTATTAGGCCCACCTTATGATGGTTGGAGTCACAGTAAAGCTGGGTCCCACCTGTTGTTGAGTGTGCAGAATAACTCAGCATCCTTGAGATGACTCTTAAGATTTCATTGTTCAAAAGGATGACTTAGATTCAATACTGCATGTCACCTGTCTATTGGGCACTTTTAAAATTGATGCCTGCAAGATGCGCCCCTTGAATTCTTGAAAACTACATCTGAACTTGGGAAAAAAAGATTTTCTGACCTTTGAAATCTATAACGTTTGAGGATAACTGGATAAGATCACAGCATAGTCTTTTGAGACATTGATAGAGTCTTGCATGATCTTATTTGTACTCGCCTTATACTATACATGAGATTGACAGTTTCAACATGTGTTTTTTTTGGTAAGGAAGGGAACATCTTCCTTCTATTTTGAACAATTAATACAATGCCTCTTAAATTTGTTCAACACCAAATAGGATGTGTTTATTATCTATAGGATATCTGAAGGGGATAATGCCTTTTCTTCTGGCTTATTCTTATAACCCTACAGTTCTAGAAGTCGGCGCGGGCTGGATGATTCACAAACGCTCTAGTGTCCCAAAGGGTTAGAAGGAAGAATTTGAAATTTTCTATAAGCCAAAAGTGGCTATCCGCAAGGCTGAATTTTTAGAGTCTTACTAATAAAAAGAATTTCAAATGCTGGGTGCATAAGAACAACAACTATATTTTCCAACATATGGATTTCATGTCAAAAACTCCTTCCAAAACCATAGCGTTGGACCATTCATAGTCAGACAAATTTATGTTCCATTATATTATTGTAACCTTTTGTGACTTTAGTAGTATCGATTTAGTTATATTCCTAGGGAGCTTAATGTGGTGGCTCATTGCTTAGCACTATAATTGGTTTTGTTGGCGGGGCCAATTTTGAAGTGTTTTGGTACACACACACACAAAAAAAAAAAAAAAAAAAAGAGGCCATTGTGTTCCATCTATTTAGACAATGACTTCTTCTTCTTCTTCTTTTTTTTTTTTTTTTTTTTCTGCTATCGGAGGGTTCTCAACTCTTTGGGTTGGACTAATCTCTCCGGGCCCAAAGGGAAGCCGGGTAAACTCCCCTATAGCCCTAGTGTGGCAGTACAGTTTCGAACCTATAACCTCCGGGTGTAAACCGTGGTCCTAGGCCAACTGCGCTACCCCTTGAGATTTACATTTAGACAATGACAGAAAATTTCTCCAAATATTAAAAAGATCTAAGACTGCAGTAAATGATTATCTTTTTTTGGTAGAAAGGTAAATGATTATCCTGGTTGGGAACAAACACTAAATATTTGATGGGCAATCTACATTTTACAATACCTGGCAGGTAATTAAATAGTATTGTAACGACAAAAGCTTTAATTTAGTGGGGATGTTCCATTGAAGAACTGAGAAATTTAGTGGTGAAAGACTCATTATAAAGATTCAGTATTTATTGAGAAATACAAGATATCCTAGTGGTTAAGGTGTCTCATCTTACAGACCCAGTGGAGATCCATCTTTGGGCAGGCAGGTTATTACAAGTATACTGTGCCACTCATCCATCTATAACTCAATTCACTATAAATAAATGGGTGTTTTCACCATAGCTGCTTATGGCATGGGCCAGCCCTAGCCCAACCCTAAGCCTGCCCTACTTTGGACTGAATGCTATCCTTTTTTTTTTTCTTTTTTTGACACCCATGGCCCTGACCTGCGCCTGACTCTCAGGCCTGATAGTCAAGCAGGCTGGGCCTGGCCGGCCCTACATATTAGGCCTAATAATTGGTATGTAACTGGCAAAGCCACTATGCAAATAGAGATTAATTATTTTAAACAATGATGATATCATCTTTGTGTTCCTTTTTTTTTGTTTGTTTGGAGCCTTTACCATGTGAATGGTGATAATGAGTGCAAAGGTGTATTATTATATTGTGATCATGTTCCATCTTCTGCTCATAAAAAAATATATTGGCAACTTGGTTTCTTCTGAGTAGATAAGATATTTTAAAGATCCTTTGAAAATCTTCTGTTTTTACATTCTTGTTGGATGCATGCATATGTGCATTACTTGCGCCCTCTAAAATGGGCTAAGGTAATATTAATATATAGAGTTTTTTTACAAAACGCCCCCTATATTTTGATGAAACCTCAAAAAGGCCCCTGTACTTTCTGATTTTACTAATATTTTCCTTGACTGATGGTCAAACTTTTTAATAAGTAAGTGCTTCTTTTTTACTCTCATCAATTTTTTTTGACCATTTTACCCATGAGAAGAACTTAATGGGCTACCCCAGCTTGTCACCTGTACCCCAGCCTAGCGTCCTATTGTGGTGGTGCCACATCAGTGATATAGATCATTGATGTTTCTCTTCCTACTATGGATCTATTTAATGGAATGTAGCCATGTCCTCATTTAACTGTCCATTTAATAACCTAGTTGTCACGAAATGGTCACAAACATTGTTTCCGAGAGCCAAGACTAAGATAAAGGGAGGATGATACCAGTCCTTGAATCCTGAATCTCCTGTATGTACTCATCAGAGAGCCAAGATTAACTTTACCATCACCATACACCCAACCAAACAGCCACTATCATCTTTGTGTGGGGATATTTTCACAGTACCAAAATTGTTCTAGTTTTGGTAAAAGCACCAGCTAGACATGTCTTATTTTCGGTTAAATGCATCTCGGCAATTGTGACAGAATGCGTCTATTATAAGGTCAATACTTGACCTCGGTATCGTCTTCAGTTCGGTCCAGTTAATCGAAATGAGTACTGACGCTTAGTCGGTTACAACTGCACTACTATAAAGACTCAGCCACGTTGCAGAACGTGTTGAAAGAAAAGGGTAAGGACCGGATAGAGATAAGGAGTTATCCTTATCGGATAGTTACGTCCTCAATCCCTGAAAGATCGGGTCAGGACAAGAGTCATGGGATTCTCAGCCTATATATACCATGAGCTAATTCAGAAAAAGGTACGCATTCATACACTCTCACTCAGCCTTTGTTTAGTTACTGAACTAACTTTCTTTAGCCGAGCCCGGCCAGGGTCTTTGATCTTTGTTTTCCCCTTCAGGTTTCAGGCGTTCAATTTTTCCCAAGAAGCTTTACAACAATCTCATTAAGCCATTAATAATTTAGGCACGCACAATCTTCACCATCTCATTGCCGAGATTGATCTAATTCTCTTTTGACCAAACAACTCAACCCAAATGAAACCTGTAAACTCATCTCCTCTGCATCACCACCATCTTCTACAACTTGCTAACCCGATCGCCCACCTTGACCTGCTCACCACCACCCATATCCAACTACATTAATTATTGCCACCATCTCTCCCATTCACGACCCCAACACAGCCAAACAATACACAACCCACTCTTCTCTAGCATCTTCGTCATCGCCCTCTGCAACCAACCCAGACCTGCAACCGGCCTACACAACCAAACATATACACAACACCCTCTGCAACCATGTCAGGACCTATATCTAATATCTTCATCACCACACCACAAGTACCCCACCTCATTGACCTATAACGCCTCATCTCATCAACCCAGACGCCAACCTTTGAGTAGAAATTGCTTGCAACTACCCTTCACACAAACCCATTAACCATAAACCTATTGCCCATACTTTTAACAGTCAGTTATATTTTTCGAGGGGGTAAAATGGTCAAAAATAAAAAAAGAGAGGGAGAAAAAAGCAGTTACTTTGTGCACAGTTTGACTGTTAGTCAACGGAGATAAATGTAAAAATATATAATACAGGAGTTTTTTTAGATTTCATTAAAATATTGGAGGCTTTTTGTAAAAAGCTCTAGTATATATCTAAGTTGTATAGGAACTTAGATTTATTAATAATGTGACTGATAAATACATCCATATTTTTCATATATTTATAGATGCGTCCCTAGTTCATACTTCCTAGGGTTATGCTGTAAATGGGTGCAATCGATTGAGTACAAGCTTTGACACTGACAATAAAATGAAGTACATGTTGTGGCAAATTGCAATGCAAAAATAAATAAATATTGATGTGCAAAAGCCCAAGAAATGGAAAGATTATAACAATCACAAAGAAAATCTATGGCAGGTTCCATTCCTATATTCAAAAGTTGAACCAAGACCTATGTTTGCAAGGAAAAGAAATCAGAAAATGCATTTAATAAAGTAACTAATATTGAAAATATAAAACTGAAAAATTAAGTTAGTGGCAAAATAAGGTCGCAGCAAAAGGTGGCGTATGTAATGACAAAAAACAAATTGCGGCTAAAAATAAAACATCTAAGCAATTAGTGATGCTATTAAAAAGGTGCCACCAAAATCCTACACCATTAGTGGAAATAGAAGTCACCGCTACAACTCTTTTTCCTCCAAAATCCCAAGGCACAAAAACTTCCTACCATTGAATTAGTGGCAAACTTTACTTGCGACATATGGGTTGCCACATATCTTTAATAGAGACATTGAATTTTTGCCACTGAAAGTGAGTTTTTAGAGGTGAAAATTAAATTGCGGCTAAAAAAGTCTCCACTAAAATCCAACTTTCTTGTATTGCTTGGAAAACAACCTTTGACTTGATATTCGTCTTTAAATTGTCGAACTTCAAGTATTTCCCATTGAGCTATTCGTGTGATATCTTAGGGTCATGTGATATCGTACACTACCCTTGGACTTAACATTTGCCTCTAAACTGTTGAACTTCAAGTAATTCCCGCAGAGCTATTCATGGGATATCCTAAGGTCATGTGATATTACACATATCACATTATGCGATATCTTAAGGCAATGTGATATCAAACATATCTCCGTATGCGATATTTTAGGGCCATGCGATATCACATTATTATTATATGAGTAGCTATGAGAGAAATATTTAAACTTTAACTATTTTAGGGGCAAATGTTAAGTCTAAAGGCAGCTGCACAGATAATATTCCAAAAATAAAAGTCACTAAGTTGCAATTTAGTCCACAAGAGACATGAGTGTGTGAATTCAAGTCCCGTGGCACAAGGAGTCCTTTGTGTCGAGGCATGAAAGAGAAAATCTTGCATTTCCTCTTCCTCAACACCACTTTCCCACGCTGGATGGTAGGATTTCATTATTCTTTTCATCACATAAAACCTGGATAGATAAATTTTTTTTTCTTCCCTTGAATCCTCGCTGCATAAAACGAAGATAAAAAAAAGTGCCAGAAAATCCAACGTCTTGTCTCCCTATATTTCCGTGGAAGGAAACGTTGCACAAACACCTCTTAAAGAGAAGAGGAGATCCTTAAATGAATAATAAATAAATCTCTCATAATGAAAAATGGATTAGAGAAAGGTATAAAATGAATAACTAATCTTTTTTTTTATTATCACATTAGTACTTTTGATGTTTTTGTTGAACTAAATTAACTTTAAAAATGGTGTTCGCTAAATCCACACAAACGCAAATCAAACAAATTTTAAAACTAGGTTTTGAACGACAAGGCATGGCATGGGAAGCAAGCCCATGCTTTATGTTAGTCCACCAACTCCTAGATGGGTGAATATCCAGTCATCATCATATATATATAACCATTGCCACTTTTGTTCACAAGAAGACACCACATTATAGAAAAAAAAAAACACCCTTCCCATATTGACATCATCAAATCCCTCCCTTCCATTCCTTCCCCCAACACCACTTTCAAGACAACGAAAGAGAGAGATGGTGGTGGACTACTACAGTGTACTGAATGTGAGTAGAACGGCGACTGACGAAGAGCTGAAGAAGGCCTACAAAACCCTAGCAAGGAAATGGCATCCCGACAAAAACCCTAACCCTAGCTCTAAACCAGAAGCAGAGGCCAAGTTCAAGCAGATCTCCGAAGCCTACAACACCCTCTGCAATCCCACCACCCGTCAGCGCCATGATCTCGGCTGCTTGAATGGCCTCGACCCACTCGCGCCGTCCGACGGACGACCAGAGAGCTCTAGAGGAGGAGGAGGAGGAGCCGGCGCCGCTGCTTCGCCGGCGCCGACGCCGGAGAAGGCGGCTGACGTGGAGTACAAGCTGGCGTGTACCTTGAACGAGCTGTGCTTCGGTTGCAGCAAGAAGATGAAGATTGCCAGAAATGTCATCGACGTGTTTGGGTATATGCGTCTCTCTAATCTCGACTTTGTTGTATTTGTTCTTGTCGTTCTGTGATGTTTAAATTTGGGGTTTGTTGTTATGTTGGGAATGTCTGGTTTGGGATTCAAGAGAGTGTGTTTGGAATGGATGAATCCTGATTAGGAATGGATGAATGTCTTGTTCTTATTGCTCTTATTGTTGTTATTGTATTTTTCTTTGGGTCCGTTTGTTTGCATGGAAATGAGTTCCTAAAAAATTTCTGAAATTGAAGAATCCATAAATGAATGTCAAATAATCTCCTCTTCAATTGGAAATGAATTAAGGGGACATGAAAATTGAGTACTCAACTCAGGCATCACCTAGTAAATCAAATCCTAGGAAAGTTAAGAGACCCAATCTTCCACTCCACCTTATATATCCTTGACCCCTAACCTCTTCAATATGCCTATTCGAAACCCATTTTCCCATGAACTTCTAGGAACTGAATTCCATGCAAACAATAGGCTCTTAAGAATTTAGGTTTTCTTGATTTTTGTTTGGAATTTCTGGTTTTTGATATATCATTCGGGAACTTCTAGTCTGTGATATATGGGAAGTTTTTGCATGTTCTCTTATATGGAAATGGTTTGGTGGGGAAGTTTTTATTTATTTTTTGATGAAAATAGTATTTGTTGACCATTGGCAATGTGGACAAACATTGGGAAAATTGTGTATAATTTTTCAAAGATTCTGATTTCTTGGGCTGTCTCTGCTGGCCTTTACATGGAAATTGCGATTTTGGTGGCATCCAGACGCCTAAATTTTGGCGTCTAGATGTGAAATTTTGAGAAATGTGGTCTATTAGCAAGATGGTGATCTGAGGAAGCCCCTCCCTACTGGATGAGTGCATTTGGGTGGGTCATTTGTGATCCAAGCTCTGAATTGTGTGATTCTTGGTGTTTAGGAGTGCTTGACTGATATCACATAAAGATGACATGTGCATTGATGAGCGAGTTAGAATGCAGTTGAATTGCAAGAGATAGTCTTTTAATGTGCAAGCATTCCATATAGGTGATTACTCATAGGTGGGATGCGATCCTATTTATTATAATAGGAAATAGGCTGAACACTGAAGAGACATGAATCCTTAATCCAAGATCTCCCTTTATTCAAATCCGATCCTAGATAATAAGTAATCCATGGTGCCTAATCAATCATCTCATAAGCCTTTTCAAAGTCCTTGTGACATAGCGTGAGATATTTACCTGTCATCATAAGCAAGAATGTTTGAGTGTCTTCAGTTCTCTTTTGGTGAGATGGGGATACTTGGATGACTGCCTCTTGATCTTAGACGGGGAAATTATCTATTTGCGCAAATCCTCTAAATCACTTCAAGCTGTCCCTTCCCAAACACCTAACAGTTGATCAGAAAGAGGAATCCATGTTTAGATTCAAATCCAGAGGATCAGAAACCCCTAAAATTCCCATTTCCCATACTGATGAAGGTGGGAATCTAAAGAGTGTTTCAAGTGAATTCCAATCTGGGCTTGCAGGGCTTAGACAAAAGTCATCTTTCTTACTAGAAGATTACAATTTACATCTGAACCCTCTTCCAGCAGGCTGGCCTTAAATCCATGGTTGCAAAACTCTCCGAGTCAACTCTTGACTCTCCCGAGTCATCTCATTTTGATGAAGAAACGAGTCAAATATAGGGAAGACTCGGCCGAATCATCTCATCTTAATAAGTTGTTTTCATTTTGAATTATTTGATTGATATATCTAATTTTGAACAATTAATGTTTATTTTTAAGTAATTATGCACGCGATTTGTAGTTAGTAACATAAAAAAAAAATGATGTCTGGAATGTAATTTGAAACTTTATTTGTTCTTTTACAATCAATATTTGGACTAACAAATTATGTAACCAAACCAAACCAAACCAAACCAAGCCTTTTCCCACTAGGTGGGGTCGGCTATATGGATTTGACGACGCCAATCAAATCTGTTTAGGGCCATGTCCTCCGTTAGATCCATGTAGGCAAGGTCATGTTTAATAGTTTCTTTCCAACTTCTCTTGGGTCTCCCTCTCCCTCTCCTACTCCTGGCAATCTCTATGCCTTCACACCTTTTAACAGGTGCTTCCATTGGACGCCTTCTAACATGGCCAAACCATCTTAGTCGATTTTCTCTCATTTTATCTCCAATCGGTGCTATTCCTACTTTGCCCCTAATCTCCTCATTCCTAATCCTATCTCTCCTTGTGATCCCGCACATCCATCTTAGCATTCTCATCTCCGCAACTTCCATCTTCTTAACATGATTATGCTTTACTGCCCAACACTCTGATCCATATAACAATGCTGGTCTTACCGCCACCTTATAATACTTTCCTTTAACCCTGAGGGGGACTTTCCGATCACACAAGACCCCCGAAGCACTCCTCCATTTGGTCCACCCGGCCTGAATCCTGTGACTTACATCAGTATCAATCCCTCCATCCTGTTGCACCATCGATCCAAGGTACCTAAAGTTTTCTTTTGTTTTCCTTATTATAGTACTTTTCTTGCATAAATAAATTTATTGATTTACATTGATTATCATGAATAAAAGTAAATAAAAGTATATTTATGCTTTTATAAGTAACATATTCATTTCTAAATATTTTTAAAATTATTTTAAAAGAAACACGACTGTCCCGACTCTCTACATTGACTCTATCCGAATCGATTTTTTTGCATTGGATGAGTCGAGTCCGAGTCATGACTTTTCCAAACCTACTTGAATCAGATCCGCTATATTCTAGCTAATCACAACGCAGATACCCATAGCTGAGGAGCAGTATGGTGTAGCCTCTTGGGTAATTAAAGAAGAAAAGAATCCTCATTCTGTAGTTTGTTAGAACTCCTTAAATCTGCAAAAGATGGCCTTATGTATTTCAAGCTGTGGCTCGTGTGAAGGAACATACAATTCGGTGTCTCTTAGACCACCACTACAGATAAATGTAGACTGTAGTAGCTTACTTAAGAGCATATCGAAAGGATTTGATGACTAGGAAGATTATTTTCATTGATTGTATTATTCCTAATCAAGGGATTGTTGAGGCTTTGTTAACATGACAATTTGAGAGGAGGAGATGAGAAGGAAGTTGGAAGAATGAAGAGCATGGTCGTATCTCCTTACGACCATCGTGCTTCTTCTATATAACTATATTTAAGCCTATCTTAGGCATTTGCATTATCACATTCCATTAATTAGGGAATAATACAATCAATGACAATAATCATCTTTGTTAGCAAATCCTTTGGATATGCTCGTAAGTATGGTACTCCCAATCTATATTTAGGAGTACATTTCTTGTCAACATCAGGTGCCCCAGTGGTTACCGGAGAAGATCCTCCAGTGTGGCAAGGTGATAGGCATCTCTGTTGACAATTCCAAGAGGGTTTGGGATGAACTAGTGAACATTGCCCAGGAAAGGGAGAAATGGTATAGAGCAGATTTTGAGTATGTCCAATTTGAGAAAAAAAGATCAAGGGAGCTCCATAGTTTGGCCTGTTCAATTAATTATGATAGAAGCAGAGATTCTAATTCGGATAGGGTATCTTCTCTCAAGGGGAGCATAAGACTTCATGGAGATTGTAAATCTTCTAAATGAAAGTTCTCTTTTGGAATGTCCGTGGTTTTGGAGGATTGGGGTGTCATCTGGTGGTCAGAGCTTATAATAAAAAAAATAAAATTCAAATTGCTTTACTTCAATAACCCAAGCTCAACTTACTTTCAAACCACATTGTTAAAAATTGTGGGCCAGCAGGCATGTTAATTGGGTCTCTAATGATGTAGCCGGTTTAGCTGGCAGGATTTTGATGCTTTGGGACGTCTGTCGAGTCTTTGTTACTCCACCTGTCTCGATGAATTCTTGGTTTTAGCTGTGGAGGACTTGGATCTCACCACTTCAATCTATGGCCCAAACAACAACCAGAGGGGATTTATTTTTGGAGGGAGTTGAATGTATTTAGAGGTACATGGAATAGTGCTTGGTCTGTTGGCAGAATTGGAATGTCATCAGATATCCCTGTGAAAAGTTAGGGGGCTCTTCTTTTCCAGTGGAAATGAGGTCTTTCTCTAATTAGATTGATTCCCATTCTAATGAATTTGCAATTGAATGGTGCCACATTGAATTCCTGAGAATATTAGAGCTACCTTTATAGCATTCATCCCTAAGAAATCAGGGGTGAATGCTTAAAAGATTGAGACCTATTAGATTAATTGGAAGTATTGACAAAATTTTGGCAAAGGTGTTGGTGGGTAGACTTCAAAAGGTTTTACCTTAGATTGTTTCTCCTACTAAAAAAGCCTTGTGCATGGGAGAAATCTTAGATGGGATTCTCATTGCCAATGAATGCATTCATTCCAGGCACAAAGGCAAATTACCAGTCCTTCTCTGCACAGCAGACTTTGAAAAAGATTTCAATACACCCCATTGGGATTTTCTTCTCTACATGTTACATAGGATGAGTTTTGGAGTCAAATGGAGGAGATGGATCCAGGAATGTGTCCTCTGCAGGTTCTCTTTCTTTACTTAATGGGTCTTTAAGAGGCTTCTTTCCAGCTTATTGAGATTTGAAACAAGGTGACCATCTTTCCCTTTTCACCATTGTTGGGGAAGCTCTTAGTCGGATGGTTGTAGAAACAGGTGCAGTAAATCTTGTAAGTGGTTTCAAATTGGCTACTGATTTTCATGTAATCAACCACTTGCAATTTTCAAATGAAACTCTTATTTTTTGTGCAGCAGACAAAGATCAAATACAAAATGTGAAGGCCCTCTTTTATGTTATGATACTGTTTGTGGCTTTAAGGTGAATTTTTTCAAAAGTGAGTTGATAGGTGCTAGGATTGAAAGTCACTCCTATCTTATCTTGCAGACATCATGGGGTGCAAAGTTGGGTTTTTTTCGACAACTTAGGATTGCCTATCACTTGGCAATGTGCCACCTAGTCCTCATGGAACCTGGCGTTGGAAAGAGTGGAAAAGGATGTTGGCTTGCTAGAGAGCGAGATATTTGTCTTTGGGAGGATGGATCACTCTAATTTAGTCAGCATTCTCAAATCTTCCTATCTACTTCATATTGATCTTCAGATATCTGGTGTCAGCGATCAACCATATAAAGTGCCTTTAGCGCAACTTCTTATGGCAAGGAAGAGATATCAAGAAGAAATTTCATTTGGTGGACTGGAATTCTATATGTAGACCAAATAAGGAAGGCGGGCTTGGATTTCAACCCTTGTAGCAGATGATCCATGCCCTCTCGGGTCAATGGTTATGGAGAACTGGCGAAGAGCAAGATAGCTTATGGTCTCAAGTCCTAATGGCCAAATACGGGATAAGGAGAAATGGATGGGATATTCAGTGTCCAACCTACCACTACTCAGGTCTTTGGAAAGGTATAAAATTTGTGAAGGAAACTCTTTCCTCAAATATTACTTATCGTGCTGGTACAAGGGAGAAGATATTCTTTTGGCAAGAACTGTCAGGAATTGTCAGGCAATGGTTAGCAATTATATTGATGGAATCGGTTATCAAATTTATGGGAGCCCTATTTTAAGGAGGATTTTATGGGAGACATAAGAGAGGTAGTTATCCTCTCCTTTTTTGACATTCTTGCTCATGTTTACATCCCTGAAGAGGGTAAAGATGGTAAGATTTGCTTCCCAAGATGGTATATTCTCGGTGTCATTTTTCTTTACCTTATTGAGTGGTCCCTTGACGTCAAGCCTACTTCATTATCTTTGGAAGACTTAGGGTCCTCCTAAAGTAATAGCTTTTGGACAAGTTCCAAAGGATAGTTATTGTGACTGCTTGCCCCATGTGCCTTACAGCTGAGGAAATTGTTGACCACTTTTTCGATTGTAGGATTGTGCAAGATATACGGAATGTGGTTCTCTGAAGTTTTGATTGTAGCTTGTGGTGCTCCCTGACCACCTTTTTTTATTGTAGGGTTGTGCAAGATATATGTAATATGGTTCTCCGAAGTTTTGATTGTAGCTTGGTGCTCCCTCTGACTCTCCTTGACCTTTTTGAGGATTGGGAATTGGTTTTAGGTTCCTCTAAGGGTAGGTAGAGGAATCTTAGATGCTTCAAATGAAAATCTTCTCATATTGATGCTATTTAGATTTTAGACAAGACGAAGTTCATCACTGCTTCATGGATTTTCCAAGGCCTCCTTATTGATCTGATTGTATTTAAATGGAGAGAGGTGGTCTCCTATTCAGATGTTTGATATCAATCGCAGGTATCAACTCGAGAAAACTAGAGGAAGGTAATTTGCTAGAAATTGAGTGTCAAACTGATGCAGGACAACTAAGAATTCTAGCCTAATATGGAAAGTGAGATCAGTTTAGAAATTACTAATTAAAATTGAGCCATAAACCACACCATCCCCACAATCTAGCATTGAAATTAAGTAGGTAATGACCCAAGGCAATGTCACAAGTCCTGCAATAAAGGTCCCTCTAGTAATGAGAGGGAGGGATCCTAATGGAAGTTAGAACTTCTGCTTGCTTAGGGAATAGCCAATTTACGTAGATTATTTGTTCCCGTTTGCGAGGATTTGATCAAAAGCTAGGTTCAACTTGTTTGCAATTGGTTCAACGTGGAATATGGGTTAAATATAAAATTCAGATCTGAAGTAAGAGTTTCCCACAACACAATAAAGCTCAAATAACTTCAGATGTGAATTATAAACAATGCATTTATTGTGGTAAAACTTGAATTGGGAACATGAAGTAGGGCTATAAAGTGGTACAGCCAAGGTGCGATGGACCAATAATTGGTTCAGCTGGTTGGATATGGGTTTGGGTAGATTCGGATAGGTCTAGATTGGGTATAGGATTTGTCGGTTAAGGCTGGTTGGAAGCTTGGCTTGATTGGATGGATGGATTGGGTGATTTAGTGGTCAATCAGTAAAACATGGATGAATGGATCTGATCAAAAGGGGTGGCCGTCGGTTAAGGTGGATGGTGACTATGATGGTGAATTCTGGGATCTAAGGGTTGGATGATGAAATCAAGGGCTGCTGGTGTAGATCTAGTGGTTTAGAAGTGATCTAACGATGGAGATAGGTTAGATCTACAATCTTAGGTGGCTGGTGGTTGATGGGACTTGTAGCTCTAGGGTTTGAGGACAAAGGGAAAACTCAAAGGAAAATAAATAAGGAGAAGAGAAGAAGATACCCTTACTTGGGCTCTCATCAAACTCCGATCCGGAAGCATTACTGACTATGATGCCCAAATACGACTAGGATACGCCATAGACACGGCAAGGACACATATTTTACACAAAAGGTGAAGTATCGGATACGATACAACACAATACATTTCCCATTTCGAAGTATCCGTGCATCATAGGTTACCGAAGATCTCGCGAGCACAACAATGGAGACTCAAGGAGAACTCAAACAGAGAGTTTTTCATTCATCATAGCATAGCATAACATAACATGAAGAAGAAAAGATACAGTAAGGGTCTCTTAAACATAACCCTAATGATGACATCATCGCTAATTAAATAAAAGAAAGAACATAAAATAAAATAAATAAAAAAGAAGTGTTGAAACAAGAAAAGGGGACCACATGGGATTTCGTGTGCAATATGGCTTGCACACAACTTCAGTTATTTTCTTTTGTTTCTTCTTGGGCCCCTTTTTAGTCTTCTTTTAAATTCACTTGGGCCCCCTCTTGACTTCCTTAATTCTTTTATTTCTTCCCATGTGGCACTTTTCGGAGTGGGGCCTTCCATCCATGAAAAGCTAGATCCGAGATCCAACCGTTGGATGTTGCCATATGGAAGAAATCCAAAGGGGATTTTCACTCTCATGCCAATCGACGCTTGGGCAATGCTCATCCATCCACAAATTTGCTCAATCCACGATCCTGCGCCTTTGTCGTTGATAGATCTTGAAGGGATTGGGGGAATTGGTTTTATTTTTTTCTTAAGGGGGAATTAGGGTTGATGTCCCCATCACAAACCTTGTGTTTGACCCCTCTTATAGATCCTTCTTTCCCTACAGCAATACTTTAGCTATCAGATCCCTTTATTAGGGTGTTATCCTAATCTTTAGGATTCTACAAAGATAACAAAAACAGCTTTTCATATATGAATATATGATACATGGGAGAACCCTATTACCGCTGTATATGACCCAGTCACTCATGCTTGATAGCAGGGATGTCTTTTTCCTTTTCCTTTACCATTAGCTGGGTTTTGGCATCCTTCTTTTTTGGAGTGCAGCTAGTGCTCCTGTATTCTCTTGTTTGCAGCTGTTTTGCCCTTTTTGGTGATGTTTTTGCCTCTTGGTTTGTCGGTATGCATCTCTTATACTGCTAAACTCCTGACTAATACAACTCACCGTTCAAATAAATAAATAAAATAAAATAAAATAAAATAAAAAAGGGTGACAATTCATATAGCACTTCTTCCTCTTTGTTTAGTGAATGATGTCCGGTGGATTTTTGCCCGCTGTAGCTGTGGTCTTAAGGGTTTCCTTTCAAACTATACATTTTTTGGTCTAGGACTGTCCATTGGAGTATTTGTGCAGCATTGCCCATCAATGGTGGCATCACTGGATGAGTGGTTTGAATCAGTGGAAGTAAAATGCAAGCTTCTGCGGGTACGCAAAGCTGGACCAAGTAAGAACAGGAATAACTTTTGGGATCATGGCGCGCATCCTCTTTTCCAAATAAGAGCAGACATTTTTGGTATGATTCTACATGTTATATGCTTAAGGAGTGTCATCACACTTTAAAAAAAACAGTGTTATCACTAGAATACAGAGCTTCCTTCGTATGCTGATCTTGAAATTATCCTGTATAATAATCAGTTAGTTCACATGATTGGTGGTATGTGTTGTGAGATGTTGCTCAGAAGTCTAAAATGTCTCTGGAATCTGGATATGAAGTAGATGGACATGTTCCAAAGGAAATGGTTACACTGATGCTTTCCTACATTATTGCAAATGTGATTTCTTAGAAAAATAATCTTAAGCTGTCATCAGCATGGTCAATGGTGGACGAGCCCATGGCATGGTGGGAGGTGCTCACCATTGCAAGATCGAGGGCCTGTTTGTTTACATGAAAGGGAGAGTAAGGAAAGTAGGGGTCAAATCATGAATAAAGAAAAGAGGAGGGGGTTAAAGTAAACGGCTAGAAGACAAAATTCTGCATCTCCCCAAGTTATTAGGGAGAGCAAGAAAAGGGGACTGGTAAAGTAAAGGGCTTGCTTTATGTCACATAGAAGTTTACTCTCCGGTCTCCTTTTTCCATCCAAACAGCAATGAAGTAAAATAACCATGTCACCTTTTTATTCTTTGTTTACTTCCATCCGGACAGCATGAAGTAAAACTGTATGTCACATCTATTAAGTAGATTTGTCTTTCACTTCCTATAAGCTTAAGCTTAGGATGTATTGGGTAGTTGGACTTGACATGGTGTCAAAGCAATGTTAGGTCACAAGTTTGAACCCCACGGTGAGGCGTTATTCCCTTAGGTCATGTGGGCAGGCACGTATTGAGTGGGTAGGCATGTGTGGGTAGAGGTGAAAATCTGGGCCGTGCCTAAAGAAGGGCCCGGCCCATGTAATTACGCGGGCCGTGCCGTGCCAGGCCCAAGGGCTCAGGGGTCAGCCCAGCACGGCCCAGGGCACGACTCTGGTCGTGCCGTGCTAGGCCGGGCCCTAGTCGGGCTTGGGCTGTGCAGCCCGTGGGCAGCCCACATATCCCCCCCCCCCCCCCCCCCCACTTTTTTTTAATTTTTTATTTTTTTTATTTTTAGGTTCTTTATGTCTTAGAGACTTAAACAGTTAGACTCTTCACTCTTGGTTTTGGACCAATTTCACTAAAATAAAGAAATTAAGAGAAATAACAAGTAGAATAACACTAATGATGTTTTGAAAAAAATACATCAAATAAATTGTATTTCCTTGAAATTTAAGTTACAAAAGTTCAAAAAAATTACAAGTTTGAACTTGGATCAGTATATATAATGAAATTCAAACCTTCTAATAAATGAAAAAGAATTACAACTTTAAAACCTATGATACATTCTAAAAAATAAATTACAACTTTAGAAACCTATGATACATTCTAAAAAATAAATTACAAGTTGAAAGCCTATTATACATTCTAAAAAAAATTATACTATGATATATGTAACGCTGCTAGCTCGTCTTCTATCTCGATCTCATCATCATCGAGGTGTTGTTCCCTATCCTGTGCTTGATACCAATCCCGAAAGCACATGCAGGTCTCAACGGTTTCTTCTGAAAGCATAGTCCTCCTGGGGTCAATAAGGCGCCCACTTGCACTAAATGCCTGCTCTGATGCAACTGTAGACGCTGGTATTGTTAGTATATCACGGGCTATGGTGGAAGGCACGGGAAACTTAGTTTCGAATGATTTCTACCATGCCAAAAGATCAAAATCATCTTCATCTTCATCCTCGACTGCTATAGGGTCGCTCCCCAAGTACATTGTTAATTCATTAAGGTTGTAAGATCCTCCGGAAGAAGAGGAGTTACTTCCATGAGATTTCTTCATAATACTCCAAATAGCCTTCTTTTTTCCTTTATGTACTTGGAGAGGGCCTGTTGGGACCGTGGGTGCTATGGATCTACCTAATCGGGTAGCATAATCCATATAAAGTGTTTCTAATTGTGTCTTAATTGTTGTCATGTCATTTATATTAGTTGTATTCATATTAGAGTTTATTTCATCAAGAAGGGTTTCTACACCTTGTAATTTCAATCTAGGGTCTAATACAACAGCTATACAAAATGTTAAAGGAGCTATTTTCCAATATGATGAAAACTTTGCCTCCATTTGTATACACATGAGTTGAAAAATTGGAAAATCTTTATACTTTTTAAAAGTAAGACTTATTTCATAAAAATGGGCTAAAGCTTGATTTAATGTGGGATAATATACCCTAGAAAAAAATAATGTTGCATCATGAAAAACTTCTAAAAAATCTCTTATTATCTCAAGAAGGGTCCATTTATCATCACTTATAAAAATATTTTCATGCTCTAAATAAAGTTGACAATATTGATTTAGTGCCATTTTATAGGCACATGCTTCTTTTAACATTTTATAGGTAAAATTCCATCTATGCTTTACATCATATGATATTTTCTTTGGTCTTAGATTCAAATTTACGCATATGTCCCTCCACCATTGTTTTCGCGAAGGAGAACAAAAAATGTATCCTACAACCCATTTTATAGTCTCTAAATCATCTCTAATTAATTTCACCCCTACTTGTACAATAAGATTTATGATGTGGCATGCACATCTATTGTGAAATAGATCTCCATTTAAATCAAGTTGAATTGATTGTTTTATTAACTCTACTGCGACATTGTTGGTGCTTGCATTATCTAAAGTTATAGAAATTATTTTATTTTCAATTCTATATTCTCTAAGTTTTTCAAGGATGGTGGACCCTATCCTAGCACCAGTGTATGGAAATTCTAGCATAGAAAACGAAATTATTCTTTTCTGCATCACCCAATCACTATCAATAAAATGTGATGTGATTGCAATGTACCCCAGATTTTGTTTAGAGGTCCATAAATCTGAAGTTAAAGCTATTTTTCCAGGTAAATTTTCAAAAACATTTTTTAAGTTCTCTTTTTCTTTCAAAAAAGTTTTTATTGCATCATATCTAGCAGTAATTCTAGATATTTTTTGCCATAAAGGAACAAAGGCAGACCTCAAAAATCTTTCAAAACGTCGGTCTTCGGAAAGTACAAATGGATATTGGCTACAAATTATATACTTAATAAGTTGATATCTAGCATTAGTACGGTCGAAATTGAAAATTCCTAAACCGCCAGATGAATCTGTTTGAGAAAGTTGTGTTTGAACCATGCCACGGTTCCCACCTCTTCCCCCATCGTTAGCGGTATTCGTTTGTTTGAGTATACACGATTTCATGTGTCTATTAAGGTGGCCAGTGCCACTTGATGATTTGCCACTGAGGAGATCTTTGCAAATTTTACATTGTGCCTTTTCCTCTGTTCCTCCCGTGGGACATGGGACAGTAACTTTAGTAAAATAAGTCCATACAGGAGAAATCAATCTTGATTTTCTCTTCTTTTTAGTTGTAGCAACCGAAGATGCAGGATTTTGGGGATTATTGCTATCTACTTCTATGTCCTGATTTTGATCTAAATGAATAAATCTAGGATCTTTCTCATTTAGAGAGAAGTCAAGGTTGAAAGGTTGTGATGGTCCAACCATTTTTTTAAATAAAAGATAAATTTTCTTTTAATAAATAATTATGTATAATGTGTTTTTTGTGATAATTTATATAAGAAAGGGGAGAAGATGAGACTTAATATATAATATTACTATGTATATTATTACTAAGTAAAACTCAAAATTAAAGAAAATAAATACCTTTATGAGAGAGGGAGAGCTAATGGAGAAGTTCTTCTTAGTTGAATCCTCCACTTTAGAGAAGTCACCCTCACTCTTCACTTATTAGAAAACTTTGTATAGAGAGCTTAGACTTTAGAATGAGACTTAAGAGAGCTTAGAGCCTTAGAACTTTAGAGGGAGTGTGAGAAATGAGAGAGTAGATGAGTGTAGAGAAATGAGAGGAATAAGGGCTATTTATAGAATTCCTAAGTGATAAAATGACATAAAATACCCCCTCATATGACCGTTTTATAGCAGTTGGGGGGGGGGGGGGGGGGTATAATGGTAAAAAATGATCAAAGGACACTAATACCCTCCCATATGACCGTTTATAGCCGTTGGAGGGGGTTAAAAATGTAAAAAAACCCTTTTTTGGGAAGTGGGGGGGATTTTAAAAAAAAAAGAGCCGTTGGGGCTCTCTGCGGGCCGCGGGCTCTGGGCATTGGCCCAGCACGGCACGGATTTTAGCCGTGCCGTGTCGGGCCGTGCCTCGGGCCTGGCGACCCTGGCCCAGCACGGCCCGGCCCGTTGGTCAACGGGCCCAGGCATGGTTTTTTGTGCTGGGCTTGGGCTGCCCGCCCAGATTTTCACCTCTATGTGTGGGTTGCGAATTTGAACGGCGTCCCTTTTTGTTTTGAAACCACATTTAACCTACGCGCTGCTCACCTTTGTATTCATCTAAGTCGCTTGTGTCACATACCTCCCAATGCGTAGGAAGTTACTGCCCCAAGTCTCATTCCAATTGGAGAGAGATTCACCATTCATGACCACGTTTGAAATCTATAGATATATTTCCTACACATGAACAATCAAATGGTGTATAAAACTCCACTTGGAGTGAAATTTGGGTCAGTTCCAATATGTAGGGGTCTATGTGCGAGTGGATTTGATCAATGAATGATGGGGCCCACTCAGGTTAAACCCTATGATTAGCTGTTGTAATCACTGACTGCAGACAGGATCATTTCTCTGTATCAAATAATCTGGCTCAAATGTAGGGTGGTTACAGTTATTCTTTTGATTGTCTGGCTGTCTGGGATGCGTGTTGGTATTACAATGAAGTTAAATGCCATGAGCTCTTCAGGTAATGCTGGGTCCTCGGGCTTTGGGAATAACTTTCAAGAATGATAAGGGTGAACTATGTTTAGTCTTCTTGGGGATTCCTACAGGTGTGGGAGACTCAACATGAGTAGATTTATTGGCTATCAAAGGCTTAATTCTCTTTAAATAATTTTGAGGTCATTTGATTGTGGAGATGGGATTGTCAAATGCATTGGTTTTTATTGAAGGCAAATCAAGAATGGATCTTTTAGGCTCTGTTTTGAGGTAACAATACAATTCCTTTTGTTGATGGATCAATTGTGTATTCTTTGTGCATAATACGAGAAAATCAGATGGGGGAGGCAGATTGACTTGGCAACATTGGGCAAAGAACTGAATTTATGTTCAAGAATGGTCTCATGTATCCTTTTTGTTTTCCTATCCATACTCCATAGCATTTATGCTTGTATCCTATTTTTTCCTTGTGGTACTTTCTTCTTTCCTGATAGAAGTTTCATTCTCCCTGGAAAAAAAAAAGAACATTGGTTTTGTGAGTTGAAAATGATCACAGATGTGCTGATGGGTTTGATATAATTCACTGCATCATATAAATGCATTTCATCGCGTAGATCTTTTCATTTAAATCTCGTGAATTCCCATGATCTTGTCCTTGAACTCTGATTTCATGCTTTAAAATGAAGGTCAAAATCTTCATTGACCATGTACTGTGTTGCATTTGAGTTTCTCATGTACCTGTGTCATTGTCATATCTTGAATTATCAACAAATGAATTTAACCCGTAGAATGCGTATCCTCTAGAAGGATTATATCTTCTTTGGTGAGGCTTTTATTCTTTATTTTATCTGAATGCACTTAGTGTTCTCTTGCAGTAAATCAACAATTGTAGAGGAGATGCTAACCATCGACATCATGCCTGGTTGGAAGAAGGGTACAAAGGTTAGGTTCACTGAGAAGGGACATGAACAGCCTAACAGTATCCCTGCAGACGTTGTTTTCATCATAGAAGAGAAGCCCCATGCAGTTTACAAGAGGGATGGAAATGACCTGGTGATGAACCGAAGGATACCGTTGGTGGATGCTCTTACAGGAACAACCTTGAAGCTAATAGCGCTCGATGGAAGGAAGCTGACAATTCCTATTGAAAATGTCATCAGTCCAGGGTATGAGATGATTCTCCCGGACGAAGGGATGACTATCCTAAAGCAACCGTTGAAGAAAGGAAACCTGAGGATCAAATTTGATGTTAAATTCCCATCACGGCTCACTGCTGAACAGAGGCTTGGTCTCAGGAGGACGCTTTTGGGGGACTGACAGTGGCTTTCAAGTTCATTCAGCAGTTGATGAATGTCAAAGTGGTGAAAACTGTTAACAAGAAAAATGAAGGAGCTACCATTCAAAAACAACAAAGAAGAAATGAAGGAGCTGAGTGGGTTCACCCACCTTTTGTATGGCAGGAGGCAACATTATGGTGTGATGTGTACATAGTATATACAGAGTACAGAGGATACAAGATTGTATTGAATTGAGGTGATGGAATGGGAAGAAAAAGAGCAATGTAATTTTGGGTGCTGTAAATTAGAGTGAAGCAGATACAGATGGCGTTACATACATGATACATGTAATAGGCTGCATATCCCTCTGACAACTGCGGTGGTGCGATGTAAGTAGAAATGTACATTCTTCTTGTCTTTGATCAAATTCCATATGCTAGTTTTCTCTGCTTTTCAAGTTCTGATTTGAAGCGTGGAAAGTGCCGAAAGTTCCATGTTTGGTGCATCTGTTGTTTAGCAAGGAAAAGTGAAAAAAATGAACTTACTTTTTTTGATTCTGTGGAGAACTTGTTTTCCATAAACACAAAAAAGGTTGTATACATGCCCCAAATGTTCTCCAACAAAATCTTATTTGCAGGTCTTTGACTGCCCGATGCCTAATTGAATTGCCATTCACTTTACAGACCAGCTATGATTCATGCATACTTCAAAAAGGGCAACTTATTGTGCCCTTTTATATCCAATACTTCACTTTTTGGGTGTAAAATCTGCTATACTTGACTTCATGTGTGTAAAATCTGTTATCTCTGCCGTGTCTATGGTGTAGCAGACCAGCAGAACACAACCAAACATGATATTTTGCTGGTTGGCTGTGGCTCGGTTCAGATGACAGGCCTTGAAACACAGTCCAGTTCAGATATAATGTGTGCAGACTGAGCACACATGAAGGTAGTTCCACTTAAGGCTCTGCCAACCGGGCTAGATTCTGTTTACAATTTAAGAATCCTTCTCCAGGTACGTGTACAGGGACCTAGACTAGAGCTCGCTCGTATCCTGAATCTTGCAGTTGTCTGTAAACACCCTGCTATTGATGTGATTTAAGCCTGACTCACCACTATCTTGAGACCTGAACCAATGGATTTGAGTTGACTAGTGCAATCTGCTAAAAATACCATAAAGATTGATTGATGAAATTCTCTTGATTGCGTAATGATCAAGCCTGTTGACCCACCAAAATCTTTCACAACTCATCATCCTTGTAAGGCCGCAAATTCACTAAGCTCTTAGAGCCCATTATAAGGATCTTGACGGTACCCAAATCATGCAAATCCAACCATCAGTAAGCTCTTGATCCAGTTATGGTGTAGCCAGCATATCCTTTGATTTCATTTTATTTATACTAGTGCCGCAGGCCTGCGTTGGGATAAAATAATAATTAAAGTTTTAATTAATTGAAAGTATTTATAAGTATTTAAAATGACCTAAATGTGAATTTTGAAACCAATCGGCTTCCATAATGGGCCCCACAAAGTACTCATACCGAATATTAAAAGAAGAATATATAAAGAGAAAAAAAGTAGTAAATATAAACTATGAAAGTGACCTCCTTTAATTGTGAGTTTGGAAAGAGAAAAATCAGCTTTTGCAATAGGGCCCTTAGATTTATTTAGTTAATTTAGTAAATATAATTATGATAGCAAATTTTTTTTGATATAGATGGAAACTCGTGAGATTTTAGGGGAATATCAAGTAAATAGTAGATATTTTAGAAGCTTGATTTGATTATATTTGTGCTTAGGCATGAATTGAGTGTCAATATTAAATGTGGATTTTGAAATCCATTGGCTTCCATAATGGAACCTATATATTAATTAGACCAATATTAAAATGAAAATAAGAAGAAAAATGTAGTAATTACAACTTATGAAAGTGGCCCTGTTAATTATTAGTTTGGAAAGAAAGAAAATCTAGCTTTTACAATGGGACCCATATATTATTTAAACTTTGAAAAAAAAATAAAAAATAAAAAAAAATTGGCTTTGACAGTGGGCACCACAGATTAATAAAAAACAATAAAGATGAAGTCGACTTTGATCTATAAGTGGGCCTTAAATCTTTATAATTTGGATTTGGTATGAGGGTCCCCCAAATTGATTTACATTAAAATTTAATACATACATATCCACCTATTATAAAAGTCATTACCAACTTGTCTCTATATTTCTCATCAATTTGTAGGGCCCACTATCAAAGCCAAATAACTTTTCTTTTTCCTTTTTCTCTTTTTGTTTGTTTAATAAACCGTGGGACCCATTGAATATAACTTGTGTATAAGGAGAGAAATCATGTAATAAGGTAGAGATTTTAGGGGTAGAGCCGTAGAGGGAGAATTTTTAGGGATTAATTAAGTGAAATCGTGTGTAGAAAGAGAGGTTCTAGGGGAAGTAATCTGAATTGATTAGAGAGGCATAGAGAGATTTTAGGGGAAATAAATGGAACAGATTAGAAAGAGGTGAGTCAGGAGGTAGTAGAATTAGAGGTAACGTTAGAAAGTTTAAAATTAAATTGGAGGAATTTTAGGGGAGTGGGAGAAGCTTTAGGACTTTTATTTGTGATGCCACGTGTCGCCTTTGAAAAATAAAATAAAATGAGGATGCGCCACGTGTCGCCCTTGAAAAAAAAAAATTTGAGGATGCGCCACGTGTCGCACTCTCGCGAAAAGGCTTCTGCTTTTATATATATAACTAGCGAAAGAGGCCCAGGCCCAACCCGGGCTAAAAAGAAAAAAATATAAGAAATAATAATATATAAATGATTACTAATAAAAGATTTCATTATATAAAATATACAGGATAAATAACACAATTTATAGGGACAAAAAGATCTTAAAAAGATTTAATTCAATGCAGGAGAGAGATAGAAATCGAGATCACCAGCCAAGATGGGGTCGGTGTTTTTGGTAATTTTATAGGTCTTTTAAAAAATGTATTACATAACAAGAAAAACAACAAATAATAAATAATAAATAAAAAGGTCATCATTGGTAACTCGAAAATGTATAAAGATGAGAGACTAATAGTTGGCTGCTTATTCCTATAATTAGGAACTAAAACTTTCACCTAGTAAACAACATCTAATATAAGATTCAAAACAATTAATAAGAAAGAATAAAAGAAACAAAGACTCTTAGTATAAAAAGAATTTAACAATGAAAAAAACAAACTCACTTTCATTTAAAAACATTAATAAGTAAATGAGTTTGTGCGAGTACCATCTGAGGTTTACACCCACTACTAATATCTCAAAACTCATAGAATTCCAAATTGAGCCATCATTTCAATCCAATTTTCTCTAATATGTGTTGAATGGAATCTCCAATCGAGGCAACAATTCACTCCGATTTTCTGTAAAATGTGTTTCCATTAAATATGTACCAGTCACCAAGTTTGTTCAACTACTTTTGGCTCGTACCCATTACATCTTATGGCCATAATGGCTTAAATCACTTCATCAATTTGTGGCTGGTATTTACCAAAAAAAAAAAAAATCTATGACAGGTTAAAGTTTGACAAAAGTGCCTTTGAGATGATGTCGTCTTTTTAATAAAAGTACTGTAAATGGTGAGAATATTGTGTAAGAGTTCACAACAGCGAATGGTAGGTGCATCGTGTGGTAAGAATACACATGATTCAGGTCCAGCAAGTGAATCTCATCCAACTATGCATGATCCAGAATCTCTCATTTCTTTTTTTTTTTTTTTTGTATTAATTCGAATTTGAAAAAGTGCATGTTGTATCGATTTGAACTTGAAAAACTGCCATGAGGTAATTGCATGGGCGGTGGGACCCATTTAAATATCAAAACATTAACTAATGGATCTCAATTAAAAACTATTTAAGGGGAATGCCACATGCCCCTCTCTAGCAAGGAGGCTGCTTCTTTAAAAGAAAAGAAAAATAAAATAATTAAAAATATTATTGGGAAGATAAGTTCAAGGGTGGGTCAATATGGAGAGATTTTAGGAAATATTTCTTTTAAAATCTTAAAGAGATGTTGCAATTAGAGAGAAGTTAGAGGAGATGTTAATTGAGAGATGTCATGAAAGATTAGAAGGGTAATTTCGAAATGTAGCGTTGCAAAAAGTTTTAAAATGCGCCACGTGTCACACCCTCGCGAAAAGTCTATTCTCTTTATATATATAATTGTAGCAACTTACTATTCTTCTTCTCCTTCCTGTTTTTTCTTAGCATAATAACTGTCATTACAATCAATAATTTTTTATCATTACAATCAATCAATTTTTCCAAAATGAGGCCAATATAGCCAGATGGACTGGATCATTTCTTATCATGAAGCATTCCCCTATTCAGTGGGCCCTATCATTTCCTCAAATCGTTTTTAACAGTATTGAAGACGCGTGGGCCCAACATGTGCAGCCCGCATCAGGCTTGGGCCGGATATGGGTCTTATTTTTTAAGTTGGTAGACCATAGATATGCCCTGGCCCAGCCCGGCCCATGAACACCCCTACAAATGAGTAGATATACCTTATTTTTTGGCCTGGCCTTAACAGGGAAGGGTGCACACTTGAGAGTGTTTATGGCCAATATTGGCCGTATCCAGACCCGGACCAACTTTAGAAATACAGGCTCATTCTCCCTATAGTCTGACAAGGGTCCATAAGTACCTGGCCCGAGCCCAGCCCTTCTGAAACATGTCAGGCCTGAGCCCACAAATCTAGTCGGTCGGGCCAGTCCGGGCATTCTTTTACATGTAAATTAGTCACTAAACTACATGCACTGCTTTTTTGGGCCAGGCTTTGGGCTTTCTATTACTTAATCCAAGCCTGGGCCAAATCTTAGACCAGCCAAAGTTTTAGATTACCGGCGCAAGCCAAATACTAAAACCTAAGGTCCAAACCCAGCCCAAAGCAAGCTGGGCCAGGCTGGCCAGCCCATAAGTATCCCTACCTGCACCTGCACATGGCATATGAGATGCGAACAACACGAAAACCATGTCAAGCGATTATACTCTCTGAATCCCTACGTCAACTCAGTTTGGTAGGCCACTATTTGCAGGCAAGTCTGGGCGAGTACCTGGCCAGACTAACTCGACTTAGCCCAGTGATTATCATAATAGAGTGCGGGATCCAAAGTTTCTAGTATATGGCAGTGGTTTATTTAAACATACATGAATGGACAGGCTTGTGACAAAAACGAAAAACCTGTTCTCCTACGATCATAAGTAAAGCCGTTTCCCACTCTCATCCCCCATACCTGACCATCAGGCTCAATTTCACTCTTATCAGTCCTTTATCCACCGTTGAAATGATATCAAAGAAGTCCACATTTATAATATCACTAAACTTTATAGCAATTAAATCAAGGACTAGATGATGTGATGTGGTGATTTTTTTTTTTTTTTTTTGGTTTTTTTGTCATTGAGTTCTATCCCTAAGGGCCTGTTTGGATGTTTACAGAATAAAATATTTACAGATTTAAATATTGCAATAATAAGATAGTATAGAATACAATAATGTAATATTATAATATTACAATATTTTTGCTGTTTGGTGATTTTTGAAGAATTTCACAGATTTTAAATTGAGTTGTTTGGAAGGTGCTATGATTAAATTAAATTACATTATTAGAATAACTTTTTATTAAATATTTTAATTTCTATTTAATTTACCAAATCTGGATAAAAAAAGTAGTGTGGTAAACTAAAGTTCAACTGCAATGTTTTTACCTTAAGTTCATTTTCTTTTATCACATAAAACCATGGTAAAGTATAGTAAAATCAAGTTAATACAAAAAACAACTACTTTAGAACTCTCTTTCCCGCTTTGCTTTACTACATACTTCATCCCACCTTACTTTGCCTCACATTTACTATGATATGACATCAATCTTTATTTTATGATATGACATCAATCTTTATTTTACTTTACCACACCTATAAATAAATCACTTTTTATTTACCATATAAATCCATGATAAAATGTGATAAAGTATAGTCAAATAGAAAGAAATTACTTTACCATTCCTTCCTACTTTACTTTACCAAATATTTTATCCCACCTTTACTTTACCACAACTTTACCGTGCCTTGACATTTACTTTTAGTTTACTTTATCATATATGTAAACAAACACATCATGATGGATTTGGTAAACTAAAGTCGTTACTTTACTCTACCACTTTTTAATTGTCATTTTGAAAGATTCTTATCTTGTAGAATATTTTCTACAAGGGGGAGCTGTAGGAAAAAAATATAAAGCTTTTTGAAAGAAAAGTTTCTTTTCTTTAAATTTTTCTTGGATCACCAAACGCACAAGATTCTTTTCTTTAGAAAATGAAAGATTATATTCTATAAAATATTATTTTCTTGCGTTTTCTTGTGCATCCAAACAGGCCCTAAGGAGATTTTTCCATATACCCCACCCTGCATTTATAAGTAGGCATCTAAGTGGGCCGCATCAGAGAAAAATCCTTTCATAATTATTTGAGAAAATAGGCCTCGCCCGGCTCTCTTAACATTATTATATACATGTGGCTTTATTTGAGCGTATGCGCTGGTTTATTTGAGCATGATTCTTATATGGGTTGTTATGTGATTTTCATAATATTTTTATATGATTCATATGTGATTCTTACGTGGGTTCTTAATAGCATGAAACCACTTCTCTTTGGGTTTAATGCTTAGCTTTATTTTCAGATTCAATTTCAAAGGTCCCCTTCCTGTCAGGATCACAACTTGAAATGTAAAGTGCCACCAAATCCTAATGGCATGCGGTAGAGGAAATTACGAGATATTGTTTTTTTCTTTTTAATATAGGATATATTTGTTTGTGCAACGTTTAATACATAAGAATTCAATGCAAGGCATTCTATCAATGACGGAAACTTGATGAGGTAAAAGATAAGATTCACAATTACACTCTTTGGTAGTAAATTATTGCCTAGCCGTCACTCTACTAAATCAGTAAAAGATCTCCATCTGCCGCCATGTTGCTTGTCACATTGCATTGACAGTCTCGATAAAGAAGAAAGGTTAGGATTAGTTTTACACTCACTGCCTTTTGGTAGTGTAGAAAAAAAAATTAAAATTTGATTTTCTTCTCTTCAGCCCTGCGCCCTCTAGCCCCTGTCCGTGGGCCTGGTAAGGGTCTAGGAAATGCAGGATGTCGAGGGTAGGGCTTGACTACCCCTGGTCCAACCTAGTGGTAGGCCTAGTCCCACACTGTTTGAATAAGTATGGCATGGGTTGGTTTCAAATTTCTGACCTAACTTGCATTTGGAGCAATTTTGAGATTTGGGTGCCACCCCCATCTCCTTCCGGAGCCATTGATTATAATAATACTTAAGATATTTTCAAACAAGCTATAACAAATAATTCATTCATGGGGGAGGAGGCAAAGACCCCACGAAAGAGTGGAATTGAATCTTATGTCCCATGATCTTACCAGACACACAAGCTGCTGGGGTCCACTTGGGGCATTACAGATCATGGGACGTGGGTGAGATGGAAAGATCCACTTATATATGATGGATTCAGTTATAAAGAAATGGGGTTTATCTCATGCCGCTAAACCATTAATTCATAGCCCACAATTTTAACAATGTTATGTTATAGAAAAATCGACCCTCGATCCAATTGTCAAGTTCATTCTGTTGGTGCAAAGCCCAAGTTCCAGTGACTATGGCGGGTCCCGTGTGTGTGAACACTTTGGATGGATGATAAGATGCACCTGCTAGAAGTTCCTACCGAGAATTGAATGCATAGGAAGATTTGCCATAATTTTATGGGTAATATTACTTTGCGTATCTTACCATGCACACATGCTTTTGGAGGCCACATGGGGTCCTAAAGATCATGGGACATGTGGAATGGAATGATCCACTCATGATGGTCCCAGATATAAAAAATGGGGTCAATCTCGTGCTTCTAACCCCTTGATCCATGGCCCACAATTTTAACAACTTTAGTTAAAAAGTTGGCAATCGATCTAATGGTCCAATGCATTCCGTGGGTGCGAACCTTGGCATCTAGTGACTATCATGGGGTCCTGTGTATTTGAACAGCTCGGATAGATCATATGATGGGCCCGCTGAAAGTTCTCACCGTAATACGATCAGAGGTGGATGCATAGAAAGATTTGCCAAATTAGATTATATGATATTTTAACTATAAAAAAATAGCATGTTATTCATATGAATATGGGACCCATTCCAATTGAAGTGAAATCAGGTAACATGCGGATGTACGTGATTTCGAAGTTTCCAGATTCCAGATATGGCCCCACTGATAGAATTATATGAATGGCCTCTGGAATTTATTTAGGGAAAACAGTATAATACATACCTGGACTTTGGTCATTTTGCAGAGTACCCCCTGCACTTTGGTATTTTGTATGAAGTAACCAGAAGCATACAAGAGAGAGAAGTATTGCAAGAGAATTTGATGATCTCATTGTATTGACGATGGGTACATATATAACATCGATAGCCTAAATTAGTGGATCTGATTAAGATATGATTACAAGATTACAGGCACAGTTAAGGTAACTAATATCTATTGACAACTCATACAATGTTGACTGATGGGCTGACCCAATATACATTGATTTGTGGGCTGACCCAATTCATGGGTCGTGGGCTGACCCGTTAGGTCAAGCTGACGTGTATCTTTACCCCCCCTCTCAAGCTTTGGATGGGAGAATGTGACCATCGAAAGCTTGGAAACTAGCTCCGAAAACCGAGAAGTGGAGTGGCTTTTGGTGAAAAAAATCTGCAATTTGAGCAGCTGATGAAATCTGGATGAGCTTAATAGTACCACTCCGAACATGTTGACGAATAAAATGACAGTCAACTTCAAGATGTTTGGATCGTTTATGGAAGACATCATTTGTGGTTAGTTTCCGTGCACTTTCACTGTCTGTAAAGAGAGGTAGATTTAGGAACTCGAACTCCTAAATCCTGAAGTAACCGGCGAAGTCAAATAATTTCAGTTGTAGTGTGAGACACAGCGCGATATTCAGCTTCAGTGGATGATCGTGAGACAACTTCCTGTTTCTTGCTCTTCTAAGAGATGAGAGAAGAGCCAAGAAAAATGGAAAAACCGGTTGTAGATCGCCGATCATTGACATCTCCTGCTCAGTCGGAATCAGAGTAACCATGGAGAGTAAGATTCTGACTGGAGGAAAGGAGGAGGGCGCGGTTTGAACTCCTTTGTAAGTATCTCAATATGCGTAGGATAGCATCCCAGTGAAGATAAGTGGGTTGAGCAACAAATTGACTTACCACATGTACTACATAGGCAATATCTAGTCTGGTAATAGTAAGATATACCAAGTTGCCGACCACCTCACGATAACGAGTTGGATCAGAAAACAGTTCTCCATCAGTAGTCCGAAGTTTTAGATTATGTTCAATTGGAGTAGAGACAGGTTTATGATCTGTGAGTCCAGCTCGTTGGAGAACTTCATTGCAGTATTTTGTTTGCGATAAAAGATATCCGTTAGGAGAGTAGCAACCTCAATGCCTAGAAAATACCAAAGATGGCCCAAATCTTTCATCTCAAACTGTCGATGAAGAAAACGCTTCAAGGATAGAATACCAGGAGCATCACTGCCAGTGATAATCATATCATCGAAGTAGAGTAACAAGAAAACACATCCAGATCGCGAATAGCGAGTGAAGAGAGCGGAGTCATGAGCACTCTGAGAAAAACTAATGCTGATAATGCTGGTACTAAACCGTTCAAACCAAGCACGAGGGGCTTGTTTGAGTCCATACAAGGCATGTTTGAGACGACAGACATAATGAGGAGGTCTCGTGACACTTGGGGGAGGATGCATATATATTTCTTCCTGAAGAAATCCATTCAAAAATGCATTCTTGACATCAAGCTGGTAGAGTGGCCAACGTCTAATAGCGGCAACAGAGATAAAGGTCCGGACAGTTGTCATCTTAGCAACTGGAGCAAAGGTCTCCTCATAATCTACCCCATATTCTTGTGTGTAGCCTTTGGCAACCAAGCGGGCCTTATAACGATCAACAATTCCATCAGATTTGGTCTTGATCTTGAATATCCATTTGCAGCCAATAGCCCGTTTTCTTGAAGGAAGAGGAACAAGATCCCATATTTGAGTTTTCTGCAGAGCCGCAAGTTCTTCTGCTATGACAGATCTCCAGTTCTGGTGAGTAATGGCCTCTTTATAGGATTGTGGTTCTGCTAAGTTATGAATTGCTGCAAGGAAGGACTTATATGATGGAGAAAAATGATCAGTACAAACAAAGCCAAAACGGGAGGGAGGGATTCTGGTGCGTAAGGGATACCTTCGAGGTTGAGGAGGATCCTGCACATCTGGAGCAGAGGAGATAGGCCCATGGTCAGAAGTAGGATGTGGGGCTGCAGATTTTGAGTGAGCAGACGGTGGTTTGGGCCGACGATGATATACCTGCAGGGGTGGAGGAGAAGGAGTATCGGAGGGAAATAGATCTGGAAAGGGGTCAAGGGGATAGATCAGAGGTTGCTCAGGAGAAGAGGATGCAATGGGTAATGTATAGAAAGGTATATGTTCCAGGAAGGTGACATTACGAGAGACTCATAACTTATTGGTTTTAGGATCATAGCACCAATATCCTTTTTGTTCAATGCCATACCCTAAGAAAACACAGACAGTGGATTTTGGGGAAAGTTTGGTTCTCTCATTATCATTTAATAGAACAAAACAGGTGCAGTCAAATACTTTGAGATAAGACAGGTCAGGTTTACAGGAGAACAATTTTTCATATGGAGAGGTGCCAAATAAGACAGTGGATGGTGTTCTGTTAATCAGATAGGTTGCAGTGAGGACTATGTGAGGAATAAATCAAGGATCTAGCAGTTTCTAAGATATGTCTGTGTTTCCGTTCTGCTACTCCATTTTGCTGTGGTGTGGCAGGACAGGATAATTGAGCTAGAGTCCCTTGACTGGTCAGGTAAGAACGAAATTTGTGGGGCATGTATTCTCCTCCGGAGTCAGACCTGAATATTTTAATCCTCTTGTCAAATTGAGTGGAAACCATGGTGGAGAAAGCAGTGTAGATAGTATACAACTCAGAACGATTTTTCATCAAATACAACCATGTATATCTAGTGAAATCGTCAATAAACAACACATAAAACTTACTTGTATTTCTAATTAACATGCAAAACTCACGGATTCTGTTAGTATTAACGGTGTAGGTCGTATAAATGGTGTATTGTGCATACTGACAGCAAATTACTCACCCAAAAAGACTTATTTGCCCTTCGGGAGAAAAAATCACAGCCGTTTTTTTTCCCCTCTCATTTCCCCCTTTCCAAATTTCTCACCTAATCGATCTGCAACTCTCCTTCTCTCCGACCAGATCCAAAAAATCTTTGCCATGCGCTCCGCCATGCGCTTCAATCTCCGGCCATCTCCTCTCATATGAAGTCAAGAACAAAATAAATCTACAAAGAAAGAACAAGAAGCAGAATATTGGATCGATTTGAGCTCTTATAGTCTGTAGATGGAGCTGGTGCTTCTCTGCCTTTGCTTCGGCGAGCTCGGAGAGGCGTTGTTCGAGGATGGCGGAGTGTTGCGCACTTTGCGCCTCAGCTTGGAGAAATTAGAGGAGAGAAAGATGTACTTCTGCTGGAGGAGAGCGCAGGTTTGCTCTGCGGTGATGGAGGAGGCATCGGCCTGCGCCTTGATAGTCTTGAGCTGGCTGTGGAGATCGCGGATAAAGGAATTGGCCTTCTCTGCGACGAGGGACGCGTTGTCGAAGCACAGCTTGAATTCTTCGTTCGAAAGGGAGAGCGACATCGAGCCTTAAAAACAAACCTATAAACAAAACAAAAACAATGAAAGAGGGAATAGTGTGGAGAGAGAATGAAAGGAGATGATGAATAAGATGGAGATTGAAAGGAGAAGAGAGAGAAAGAGAGGTGGGAATGGGGCTTAGGTGGTTGAGAAGCCTAAAATGACGTCACCACATCATCCTTTGCAAGATCAAGCTTTCGAGGTGGGGCGATCTGGAAGACAGAAGGCTAGAGCTTGGCTGTTCGAATAGCCCAAGCTTCTGTGAAGCTAGCTGCCACACGATGAATTGGGGCTCCTTCAGGAGAGGCAATCTTACCTAACTTAGAATTTGGGTCTATTTAGGGTTTTAGGTTGGTGGGAGGGACAATGAGCTGTGATTGATTTAGGATTTCAGTGGGGTGATGGGAAATGGCGTGGGGTTTGGAATTTTATGAGATTGTAGGAATTTTTGGTTGAAGAAGATTGGCTGCAGGGGTTGGAGAAAAGTTGATCTGGATATGCAGATGTGTCTACGAAAGAGGGAGGAGTCGATTTGGGGAACACCAAGACACATCTTATATATGGGGGTAAATTCGTCATTTCCTATTTTCCGTCACGCCCGTCTTTATTTGCATTGTGATTTAAAATACAAGTAGGTTTAGGACAAAATACAAAAGTACCGGGGGTGCTTTGCAAAATGACCAAAGTACAAGTAGGTATTCTGCTATTTTCCCATTTATTTAAGACGTGGACTCAAAAGATCAGGATGCACAGGAACGTCAGGCCCAACTGCAGGCCTTGAATGATGTCTTTCAAAGCAAAACGAAATGTTTGGCCCACTTGATTTGAAGTTATAGGGTTGGGCCTTCTAAGTGTAACTCATTTCAGCCCATTTAATTATTGAGCCAAAATTTAAAGCCTGGTTGGCAATAGGTCATGCTTAAACAGGATCCGCCCCTCCCTGCTCTTGGTTGTAGGGATATAAATGGGTACCCGATTTTCCGATTATCCGGAGGTTTTGACCCATTAAAAAACGGGTCTGGACCCTTATTTAGGCCCCGATAAGTAGAAGGGTCCGGTTCCACCTTGGTTCGGACCCGTGTACTCAAGACCGGACATATTATCTCAATTTTCGAAAATGTCCCATAAAGACCATTTTTTTTAATATCATTCTCCACCTAAACCCGGATCCGGATTTAGACCCGTCCCATATGTGGTTCTGGTTCATATATGGTTCTGGTTCTAGTTCCAAGCCGAGAAACCGGTTTTGAAACGGTTCTGGGTCCGGATCCGGTTCCACCATGGACCGGGACCGGAATTGACCCGTTTACAACCCTACCTAGTTGGAAGATATCAACTACCTGTTCAGAGTACCACTTTGACTTGACCTGTCAGCAACCTTCGAGTTCCACTTACATTATAAGCCAATCATAATGTGACGGTAAAATACAATAAATTGAAATCCAGATTTTGACACCCAAACAAATATGGATTGAAATTGATTAAATGGAGGCAGATTTCAACAATGTTTGTACAGGTTTGACATATCAGCCTAACCAGATGAATAAGATCATAGACAAATTCTTTCTCCCAGTTTCATTATTACAATGCAAACACCAAAGACATCTAAAAAAAGTGATGGGGACCCAAGCATGGAGACTAGATAAGAAGCCTCCCATAGTACAGCTTAGGATCAGAACTTGGACTTTATAGCTTTCACAATCTTCTCATCTACTTGGAATGCCTTTGCCAACACTTGATCAGGAATATCAGGCTTTGAACCGAAAAGAGTTGAGGCAGCAATCACAACCCCAGGCAACTGGCTATCAAAAGTAGTGATTGCAGAAGCCTTCCCCTTTCCCACGTTGTACTGGAAGTGTACCAAACCTCTAGGAATCACAAAGTTCTCCCCACTCTTGAGCACCTTAGAGTAGAACACATTGCTTGTACTCACAAACCCAACCAGTAACTCTCCCTCAACCCCCAGGACCAGCTCGTTTGCACGCGGGTGTGAGTGCGGTGGATTGAGGCCCCCCGGTGCATAGTCGACCCGGTTCATGGACAACCCGAGGGTGTTGAGCCCGGGGAAGGTGAGGACGTTGGCCGGAGTCACGGTCGCCCCTAAGTTATCTGAAGTGTCCCCTTCTTTGCTCAGTCCATCAAAGAAGAAGTCATCTGAAGTCACTGCAGATGTAGGCTTGCATTCAAACCCGTTTATAGGTGTGTCGTCGCTAACTTCCAGATTGGCAACACAGAAGTCTTGTAGTGCATCTGGGTCTGAAAAAGCCGGCACGCCGAAGAATCCTACTAAGGAGATGATTAGGAGAATTGCAGCCATGGTCTTCATCTGTCCTGAAGATTGAAGGTATAGTATTGTTTGTGATCGATGTTATATAGCCACAGGATGTTATGCATATATATACACATTTGTGTGTTGACTCTTATCCCCCGAAGACTCAGCTATATAGTTACTATATTACTGATTATACAACTACTACACGAAATATCTAGGAGGTTAAAAAATTGGCAATTTCAGCTAACCAAAGTCAGCAATCACATTTTAATTAAATGACCTTAGAAGTAGGTCTCATGAATTGGTTGTTATCATGGAAACCAATCCTGTTTTGGTGGGCCCAACTGAATGGGGTACCCACTAGAGGTTCGAATTTATCGTCCATCTGGCCGGGACCAGATAATGATGGGCGCAGGATCCACTTTGATCTCATCACTTCCTATCATACGAGGGTCTGATCTCATCATGACATCTGTAATTTATTTGCCCGTCCCACTTCCTTATCCTTCCAATTGTGGTTGTTTTATCCTTTTCTTCCTGGTTCTGAAGAATTGAGTCGCTTTCCTGCTTCCACACCAAGAGGGCGTGTTTTTCAATTGTGGTTGTTTTATTATTTTCTTCCTGGGTTTAAACAATTCAAGGGCTTTCCTGTTTCCACACCATGAGGGTATGTTTTTCATAGGAGACAACCACCCTGATAATGAAATGCCCAAATAATGATAGAAGACCGAAGACTTGTTCTTTGGGCAATCGTTCAAGTTATCAATATCCATGTGCAAGTCCAACATTTATAGCCGTCAGGAAAAGAAGTCCAACGTCTATAAATTCATTTGTGTATATAAATATAAAGGATTTGGTGAGCGGAGTTTTCGTGGTTACTAGTTATGTCCAATTTTCAGTCCTTTGACTTGGTCATTAAGTTGAAATTCAGGGAAAAACTGGGCAAGTTGTTCTGGGTTTTTGGCCAACCTAAACGCACGCGTTTTCTAGAGATTCTAATCCGCATCCAGATCCGATTGGAAGTAACTTGATACAACCCAACCTGACCAGATTTTTTTATAGGCAACATGAGCTCTACTTAACAACATATTGCTAGTTTAAACTACACTACTACAAGATAACCCAATCCCTGAATTCTAATTAGGCTTTGATGTTCAAGTCCAAGACACACCAAACCTGAAAATGCTTAGCCCAAATTGAGTTTCAGTTGGGTTCGATCACTCAGGGCCTGTTTGGCATCGCTCTCGTGTTGTTTCCAATTTTGTGCTCGGATTCGGTTGTGCTGAGATCAGGTTGTGCGGTGCAAAACTTGTTTGGCAACATTATATTAAAAAACTCTACTAAAAATATGTTGTGTGGAATTTGTTTGGTAATTTTATAAAAGTTTTGCTTCAAAGAGCAAATATAAGATTTACAATGTTCGACCCCACCTTTTATTGTTTGCGGTACTATGATCATCATATATGGGAGCCACCTATAGAAGTTACAATGTGGTACCCACCTTTATTTTTAAATTAATTTTCTCCGATATAATTTTCACAATTGAAGCACAATGGCTATTGAGAAACACTGATGACTCTTCAGATCAAAGGGAACTTTATGATCTCCACTCCTAATATTATCTTACATTTTTTTTTTTTCTATTTAGTAGAACTCATGCTTGCCATTTTCAGTGCACTCACCACAAGAGTTTCATTGTAAAAATAGCTATCAACTAAAATAAGATGGGAGAGACGAATGAAGACAAAATAAAGTAGAAGAAGCAGGAGGAGGAAGACGGTAACAACTTGGTGGGCCCTTTTCAAGTAAGCAGGTCGTTACAACTTGGTGGGTCCAATGGTAGAACTCCTGCTTGTCCTTCTCCACCTCTTTGAGATGTGCACTAAAAAAAACGCGGGTTCTTTTCATATGGTGGACCATTTGGAAAGCTAAGAGCGATTTCATTTATAGAAGCCAACCCTGATATCCCAGTAAATTTATGGGATTAGTCCAGAAAATGCTAGAAGGCTCCACAAGCCACATTGGAGACCATACTAATAGAAAAGATGGGAAGCTTGCCAAGGTCCCTTAAGTGATCTTTAACAAAGAAGACATTGTGATCTCATATGCATCCTACAGAGCAGAAGAGGGAAATCAATGGAATTTATAATGTAGGCCCACCTTATATGAATTATAATGTGGACCAACTTTTTGTAAATGTAAATATAGGATTCACCCTTAGAAATTAGATATGGGCTCGCATTCATAGGATTTACAATGTGGGTCTACCTTTTGTAAACTAGACCATGTGACCCATATTTTTGAATGACAAAGTGGAGCCACATTTTTTGTAATTGTAGACACAGGGCCCACCTTTAAAAATTAGAATGTGGTGCCCACCTTTAAAAATTAGAACATGGGGATAGTACATTTATAAAATCTACAATGTGGGCCTACCTTTATAAGAATTATAACGTGGGGCCATACTTTTTGTTAATTGTGAACACGGGACCCACCTTTAAAACATTACAAAGTGGTACCCACATTTAGATATCCGAACATGGGGCCACCACTATTAAAATGTGGGGCCACACTTTTTGTTAATTGTGAACACGGGAGCCTCCTTTAAAAAATTAAAATATGGTGCCAACATTTAGAAATCCCAACATGGGGCCACCATTAAAATATGATTGTGGACAGGAGACCCACCTGGAGAAATTACAACGTGATGCCTACTTTTATAAATTAAAAGATAGAGTCCAAATTAATACGATTTATAATGTGGTCCCACCATTATAGAATTATAATAGGGACTCACTATTTGTAATTGTGACCATGTGACCCACCTAGGGGCGGACCCAAGTTATGGATATCTGGGGCGACCTTGGATTTCCTTACAAGTGCCATGGCCCATATGCATCTATTGATGGCTTGATGCCCAATCCCGCCCCCACCCCCTTGCATCTCGCACCATATATAAAAGTCTTCCCACCACACGTCACCTTCCCACTCATTATATTAGATAAAGCAATGGCAGACAAAACTTTTTTGTTATTCTTCCTTTGTTTTGTTTTTTTCTAGACATTTGAGAAGGCATCTTTCCAATCATAACTGATGAAGTAGTGGCATGAAATAATGGAACCAAATTATTTATAGCATGCATTTTATATTAGTTTGGATGTGATAAAAAGGTGAGAAGATGATGGCACAACTACTGAAGTATTGCGACGTTTCATCATGCTTTGTTATCATCTATATGTAGAGGGTGGGTTGTGGCGCCCATGGAGAAAGGGATTGAACAGAAAAAAATATTATGTTTAAATTCATGTCTTTCTTTCTTTTTATCTATTATCCCTATGCGAAGATCAAACTGCTAACCCTTTGTGTTTTCAATTGTTAATGGGTTTATCTGATATTAACCTACTTTTATTTATTCTTTATCCCTCTCTTTTTAAATTTTTTTTTTGATGACATTTATCTAACTATTATCCACAGTTGGGTTCTATTTAGGCATGTCAAACGGGCCCACCCTGTCCTGGCACGGCCCGGCGTGCCTCCTTCATTTGTTTTCCCTTTTTTTCTTATCTGTATTAAAAATAAAAATTAGAACACAAGCATGGAGAATGACAAAGATATTTAAGTGGTTTGATCAAATTCAACCTACTCAACTGAGAAGAGAGAACCATTTGGATTTTAACTTTTTGAAGGTTTCTAAATAGGATTACCTTCAAAACCTTACAATCTTTTTTAGAAAATAAAAATAAAAAAATAATGAAAAACTTAGATATTTACAAATTACAATGAAGGAAAAAGTAAAAAATCAGATGTGTAGTCCACTAATGTATTCTGCTAGATCATAATCTTCTATTAATGTCAACTCTTGCTTCCTCTTATCTGCCAAATACCAGTCTCGTAGGCAAACACAGCACTCCACCATTTCTTCAGTTAGAATTGTTCTTCTGTCATCCACCACACGTCCACCTACACTAAAAGCATGTTCTAATGCTACAGAAGACATTGGAATAGTTAATAGATCACGAGCCATGTCAGCCAACACCGGATAAACACTTTCTTGTTGCTTCCACTAGGTTAAAAGGTCAAAACTAGATGCGTCCTGCACCCGGATTACACTAAAGTCAAGATATGATGATAATTCCGTCACAGTGTTACTTGAGCCTGAACTGGATGCCATGCTCGTGGATAAGGAAGAATACCACACATCCCACTCACCAACACCTATTTGTTGGACTTCTGAATGACCCATACTAAGCCTAATTGTACCCATTTGCTTACAATAAAATTGAAAAAATGCTTATAAATTTGCCCTTATATTTGAAAAAATATTTAAATCTATATAATTCATATATTTATTTATTCCATGAATAAAAAATTGTACACCACTTAATTTTAACTTAGGATTAAATATAGCAGCTAAAGAAAATGTCATTGGAGCCTCTTTCCAATATTTATTAAAAAAATTTCCATGTTTCTAATAGTGCTACTCAGTAAAAAATGATCTCTAAATCTATTGAATTGTAAAGTAATTTTAAAAAGCTTCATTAAAGCTTCATTAAATGTAGGATAATATATTCCAAAAAAAATAATATTGAAGTATAAAAAGCTTCTAATAAATCTCTTATATGGGCACATAACTTCCAATGTTTATCACTAATCATCAAATCTTGTGTAAGAAAAGCACAAAATTCATTCAAAACAGTTTTCCGGTCAAGTGCCTTGTTTAACAAATCATACGTAGAATTTCATCTATGTTCTACCTCTTTAGGTATTTTAATAGTTGATACACCTTGCCTCACACATATTTGGGCATACAATTGTCTTCTTTGTGTGGAGGAGAAAATAAATTTAGCAATATCTTTAATAGCATCTGTGTAACTTATAATATATCTTAAACCAACATTTGCAATGAGATTTAATATGTGACATACACATCTATTTTGAAAGATAGAGCTATCTATCAAAGTTGTAAGTGGCATCTGCGTTCTCATTAATTCAATAGCTACTATATTATTACTGGCATTATCTAAAGTTATAGATAAAACATTTTCCTTAATATTATATTCATTTAGTTTTTCCAAAATAAATGTACTTATTTTAGTGCCATTGTGTGGCCATTAAAGACAGCTAAAACTAATTATAAGTTTATTAATAATCCATTTTGCATCTATTTTATGTGCAGTAATACAAAGAAAACTATCACCCCCTTTAAAAGTCCACATATTTGTAGTTATGGCTATTCTACAGGAATTTCTGCAAGGTAATTTTTTATATTTATTTTATCTTCCTGCCAGAGTCTAATAGCATCATTTTTTGTTGTATTTTTTGAAATACTGTGAAATTGTGGTTGACGGTATTTCTGGACCCATTCTTCAAAAAACTTATTTTCAACAAAAGAAAATGGTAATTCGGATAACACAAACATTTTAACAAGATTTTGTCTAACACTTTGTCCGTTAAAAGAAAAAAAGACCCAAACTGCTATTACTACCACCACCAATAGTAGAAATTGGTTATGTGAACCAGGCCTCCTTGTCTCTGCATCCGCCGGATTATGTAAGGCTAAACATTTTTGCTTATGTCTTGACAAATGGCCGATACCCGATTTTGCGATTTTGACTCGGCACAATACTATAAAATTTGCATTTTGCCTTTTCAACTTTCTTTCTATTTGCAATAACATCAAACCTTGTAAATATCTCCTAAACTACTGAAGTTCTATTCCTCTTGGTTAGTTTACAGGAACTCTGAGGAAAGAGGTGTGGTAAATCACCCACTTCATCTTGTAATTCAATAAAATCTTTTTCTATCCCTAAATTAACGGATTATGTGGGAAATCCTCTAGCCATATTTCAAAAAATAAAATTTATAAATAATAACAGTAATAGGCTAATAGCCTTCTTTTGTGATAATTAATATAATAAAGGAGAGAAAATAAGAGTTAAATAATATATTATAAACTTATATATATGAAATCTCAAGTTTAAATAATATAAATACCTTTAAATCTTTAAAGGCCCCTTTAATCTTGTTTCTTGATGACTTGATCTTTGGCCCTTCGAAAACTTCTTAAAGAGAGTGAAAGAGTTGAATGCTTCGAGATGGCTAGAATATGTATAAAGAGTGAGAGAGTTGTGTGAATTGGTGAGAAATGAGAATGGGAGGGTTAGGGTATTTATAGACTTTGTAAAATGAAAAATGATACAAAATACCCCTTATATGATTGTTTTATAGCTATTAGGGGTTAAAATGGACATTGTTTTAAAAAAAAGGACATTTTGGCCGTTGGTAGGGATGAAAGTGGGTCGGGCCGAGCCGGGCTTTGACAGGCCCTAGGCTCGGCCCTATTATTTTTCAGTAGGCCCAAGCTCGGCCCAAGCTCGAGAGGGCCTCAAAAACCCTGGCTTGGTCTCAAATGGTTTGTATAAATTTGAAATTAGGGTTTAGGGTTTATGGATTATTTAGTTCTAATGCTTAGGGATTATTTATATTGGATAAAAGATTAAAACTAGGATTTAGGGTTTAGCGCTTAGCGTTTAGGTATTATTTATATTGGATTGAAAATTTGAAATTAGGGTTTAGGGTTGCTTAGGTTTAGGGTTTATGGATTATTTAGTTCTAATGTTTAGGGATTATTTATATTGGATAAAAGATTAAAACTGGTATTTTGGGTTTAGTGCTTAGGGTTTAGGGTTTATGGATTATTTAGTGCTTAGGTTTAGGGTTTAGGGTTTATGGATTATTTAGTGCTTAGATTTAGGGTTTAGGGTTCATGGATTATTTAGTGCTTAGGATTTAGGGATTATTTATATTGGTTTAAAATTAGGGTTTAAGGTTTAGTGCTTAGGTTTAGGGTTTATGGATTATTTAGTGCTTAGGGTTTAGTGTTTAGGGTTTAGGGATTATTTATATTGGATTAAAACTAAGGTTTAGGATTTATGGATTATGTTATATCATATATGTATTATATACTGTATAGTATACATATATATAATACATATGTATTAATATATATAGGCCCTACGGCTTACGAGCCGGGCTTCATCAAGCCCGAGCTTGGCCCTTTTAAGCAAACGGGCCTCCTACTAGGCCTTACTTCGGCTCTTTTGTCTTTTCAGCCGAGCTCGGGCCGAGCCTATAACGGGCCGTCCGCAGGCTGCGGCCCACTTTCACCCCTAGCCGTTGGGCGGGCTTGGTGGGCCGCAGGTGCCAGCCCACATGCCAGGCGTGCCTGACGGGCTTAGCCAAACAGGCCCAGGCGCCTTGGCCCAGCATGTCCCATGTCACGGGCCGTGCCCTGTGGGCCGTGCAGTTGATCGGGTTGGCCCAGCCCGTTTGACATTTCTAGTTCTATTACCAAAATCAATGCACTATAAAAATTATACTTAAAGATCTTACAATGAGAGATTTGGTTATCTAACTAGAGGTAGATTGTATATACTATGATAATATTGCGGATGGAACTAAAGGAAATAACCAAAAACGTATTATTTTTGTATGATATTTTTTTTAATGGCTTGTATGATAATAATTAATATTTTCCTAGACTCATCTAGAGTTTCTTTATTATCGTTGCAGTTTCATTGCTAATTTCATTTTCATCCCATTAATTTGAATAAAAAATTATTTTCTCGAGGAGAAATTGGTTGGTGTAGTTAAAAAGCTTATGTAGAAATTAAATGTTAGTAATAAGATGTAAGTTATTTATATTTTATTTATCAAAAGATAAAAAAATAAAAATAATGTCATTAAACCATATAATAAGTGGAGATTATTGGTAGTTTGTGCTGATTTTGACTTTTGCAATTGACCATTAATTGTCTGCCCCACCTAATAAAAAATCACAGGTCTGCCACTCGACCCACCTCTAGGAATTAAAAAGTGGGCCCACCTCCTTTAGGATTATGAACGTGGGGCATATCTTTAGGATAAGCGAGAGAATTTAAAATCTTCAAATGATATTCTTTAAAATGCAAGAGATAAGAAAGAAACATTTGTGCCATTAAGTTGTTTCTTAAAAATAATTAAGTTTTTTTGTTCCAACTTTCTTATGCCAGCGGATTAAAATTTTGAGATTCCTTTCCATGAGAACAAAATTCGATACAATCATTTACACATACTAAATATATTTTCTGCACCCTTATCTCGTGAGAACATCCAAATGTAACGATGCCAAACGCACCCTCAGGTTCCAACAGCCCCGATCCATCTTACACCCATTAAAAGTACAAAAGGTAGCTTGGGACTGGCAACAGTGACCTTCAATAAAGCCAAAGGTTCATATATCAGCTTGAAACGAGAGAATTGTTACAGGGTCGACTCAGATTTAAGGTTTTGATAATGATCACTACTTAACTTTCTTTCTTTAATTATTATACTTGACCTGTAATTGTTAAAACAAGCATAACAAACATGGATTTTTTTTTAAAAAAAATATGAACTGTGACATGTTAAAGTTAGCACTATGACAGTTCTGGTTACACCCGTAGTAACTAATATTGGCTAAAATGGCCTTTGGTTAAACAGTTGCACTACTGATCGACAGCGAAAATATATATTATCTAACCACAGATTTGCATTTCATAAGTTCATAGTCATTTTCAGGTCTCATGATCTCAACTTTTGAGATAAGATATTGGTTTGGGCTATGGATGAAAATACGTGGCGGTCGATATATCGGCCGTAGCATGGCGGTACAATGCCTGCTACGAGGCCGTTAAGGGGTGAGAAAAAAATCCTATTTTTAAAAAAAAAATTTAAATACATAATAAGACTTAATTTCTTTTTTTTTTCTCTTCAAATAACATTTCTACAGAACTCTTCTACTCTTCTATGCTTAAACGAACACCAAAAAGCACAAAATCTCACCGAATTACAGTCTATACAGAGAATTCTTCCCAATGATTCTCCTCTAAGTACATCCTATTAAACACCCCTTTGGTAGATGTATTTTTTTTTCTCTACGTACTCTTAAGTCTTGACTTCATGACATAGTTTTTTCTTTTATGAGCCTTTCATTAGTTTCTAAATTAGCATAACTAAGCAACATGAACACATGTGAAAAAAAATGATCATTACTATTATTTTATATTTATACAACGACACATGACCTCATATAATGAGGGACCGCTACACTCCCTTATCTAATTTACTTTTGCAATATATATATATATATATATATATATATATATATACATTTTTCTCATTTTCCAATATTCTAGATTTTCTATAATTTTTTTCATATTTTTTTGACGAATTTTCCAAATTACACCGCTACGCTACATAGCGTTTTGGCAGCAAGCATCACTATTTTCATCCTTAATTTATAATTGTAGCAGCACACAATTTTCAACTCATGTGATCAAAATTAATTAGGAGATTCTCAGCAATGACATCACACTATAACTCGTTCTTTGATTCATACATACATCTTGTAAAAGTTTACCTTTTTGTCTCAATGCGAGGTAGTCGGAGATCTATTTTCATTCAAAAGTAGACTCGGAAATCGATTTGAACCAAAGGCCTACTTATACACTCGATATTAGAGCCATTGGGTCCAGTTTAAGAGCCAATTGAACTTGATTTGTGAGACATCAAACATGCCGAACTGACTCAAGTTCGTGACCCAGAATAGCTTGTTGACACCCACCCTCTATGTACTGCTTCCGAACAAATTGGAGTTTGATGGCTAAAGCAAAGCATTATACCTGTATCACTAGTTTGACTCAAGTTCGTGACCCAGAATAGCTTGTTGACACCCACCCTCTATGTACTGCTTCCGAACAAATTGGAGTTTGATGGCTAAAGCAAAGCATTATACCTGTATCACTAGTTTGAAATGTGCAGTTTGTGGTTTGTGGTGTCCCAATTTGTCATAAGTAGGATGAAAGAATTCATAAATATAGATTGCCTACATGGATATAACAATTCTTCTTAATTATTAAGTGAGGCTTAACTCTTAAGATTTCAAGCCATTATGTGATAGGTTGTAAGGCCCCGTCCCGAGTTAATCAAGATTAACTCTAATTAATTAAAGTTAATCCTAATTAATTATGTTTAATTAGAATAATGATGGCTCATGGTTAAATTGGATGAGATTAGCCTCAAAGGATTAATTTAGGCTTAATGAAATTATAATAAAGAAGATTGAATAGATTGAATGAGGGTTAGACTAAAACTAAGAGAACAAGACCTTTTTCGTAAATACAGATTTATACGTATTTTGTCAAATACGGAAAATCTTAGTGCCAACACGTGTATTTCGACGAGTACGTCAACTTTCATAATAGGCTCGAAGTCTTTTGACAAGGTATTGGCCAAGTGAGCCTTCATTTGACTTGAATTGGAAATAGTTGAGAAATGAAGGGTCTAGTTGCAAAATACCCCTTATAATAATTGAAATGAACCCCTTGAGTTCATTCAACTCAAATCCTTTGCAAGAGAGAAACCCTAGGCTCCTTCTTTCATTCCTTCTTCCATCTTCCTTCATCAAGAGTGAGTTTGGGATTGACTCAAGTGACTTTTGAAGAGATTTCATCATCTTCATCTTCTTCCTCACCTTGTTCTTCCATATTGGAGTGTTGAAGCTTCATAGAGAACTCAAAAGCCCTTTCCTTGGAGTCACAAGTAAGTATTAGGACCTCTTTTAGTGCATTGGAGTTCCATTGAATGATTTAGAGTAGTTTTAGCACAAAATAGCTTATAGAGTAGTATTTTGTGTTTTCATGGAGGTTAGGGTTTGGATTTGGGGATTTCTCATCTTAAAGGCAAGCTAAAGAAGGTTATTAATTATTTACTTCATGAGGCAAGTATAAATGCTCATTTATGATTCAACATGCTAATTTACAAGCTTTGTTGCATATTAAGAGTTGGGTTTTCAAACCCCTTATTTCTTAGAATGGAGATTTTTGTAGATTGATGGAATGAGAGAATAGAAGTGTTGTGATTGTGCTAGAATGTGGTTAATGAAGGGAACATGAGGTTCCAAACCTTTATTGCAGGTTTGAATGGGATTGGTGTTGAAATGGGAGTTAAAGAGTGAATGTTCGGAATTCCAGAAATGGAGCTGTGGACAGTTCGCTCGAGCGAACTATATTTTGTCTGATACGATGGTCGTCTGTAAGTGTCCGCTCGAGCGAATTGGAAGTCCGCTCGAGCGAACTGGGTTCTGTTTGAGTCCACTCGAGCGAACTTGGATCCGCTCGAGCGAACCTGATACTGGCCGAACACTGATTGTGAGCAAAAATTTAGAAATTAAATGCACACATTAAATATAAATGTGATGTCCATCGAGAATAACACGTGCATTTAGTAACCAATGATTTCACCTGATAGTTGACTAGATTTGAGATAGAGACCGGTAGGATTATAATGACTGAATGCAATGAAACATCGAATAATGAATAGACACAATAAAACCTTGAATAATGAATAGACACAATGAACCATTGAACAATGAATAAATGCAATGAATTAATGCATAATCCTGCTGCAGCAGATAATTGGGGTGTTTTGGAGCTTCGTGGTGATGCCAGTGATCTCTGATCAAGACGCTGGTAGATCCCACATATTAGACTACTACAAAGTCAATGAATTGATAAGCCATGTAATGAAAAGTAATATGTTGGACTGAAGAGTCCCATAAGCCATCTAATAAATGTTCAATGTAATCAATGAATGAATGAATGATATGGAATTAATGAAACGAATTGACTAGTTACTTCCTCGAGTAGAAGTTGTATTGAATGAGAATAATACTATTGTAACTGTACCTTAGTCATTGATTATTGATTGGCTATATTGCACAGGATAATACACTGTTATAGATTTAGCATGAATTGTCATAGAATTATTTATACATTGCTGAACCGTCGTGTTCATAGTGTTATTGATGGCATTACAGGCCCAGCTACCCATCCTGGCCTTGCAGAGGCCGCGCCGCATGCGAAGGAGGCCCATCCGATACTTCCAGGAGGTTTAGTCGAATGGGCATAGTTCGGAGGGCGTTGGTTTTGAATATTTTGGAATTATTTTGAGAATTATTTTGATAGATACTTTTGTAAATAATTTTAAGATGTAATTAGTTGTCCTCTGCATTTTTGAATATGCAGTGGTGGACTTTATTGGACTGTATTTTGTATATGTGAACTTTACTTGTAATGTAAAGTCAATTATTGTCAATGTATGTATATATTTCCGCAAAAATGTACATTTGACAGGTATGCAGGTTAGATCCCTTGTGAGTCTTGTCTTAACTTCGGTTAATTCGAGATTTACGGGAGTAAGTATGTGGATTTGCGATCAGGGTTGGCCCCGATTAGCCAGGTCTCGGGCCCGGGTCGTGACATAGGTCCAATTTCAATCTTAGTTGATCTAGCAGTTCAGATGCTAGATTATGAAAATTTGTTACAATTTATATGGACTAAACTTTTAACTCGTTATAAGTGAATCTTTGAACCAAAAATAATGTATATCGTTTGATATTGTGGCAAATAGAAAGTTGACTTGCAATCTGGAATGTTTTGGCCTAAATTGCAAATCATGGGGTACTGGTACTGCGGCCTACGTAATCCTGATTTCTTAAAGAATTTTGGTAATCTTCCAACATTTCAAGCAAAGGAAATTAATGATTTAAGTCTGAAGTTGCCATCCATAGGAATGACCAAGGATCCATCCCTGCTGTTTGCTTTGTACGTAAGAGACTAGTGTAGTGTGGGTGCGGGAGTTTTGTATTTACAGAGCCAAGAATAAAATAGTAAATCTTATATTCAATCCTTGAGAACTCCGGTATATTTTCATGAGGCTTCACCTAACATTTATTTAAGAAAAAGGTTACATTTTATAATTACTTTTAATCATATAGTGATTCCTCGGCTCTGGCACCCACACATGCAGGGAGAGCGCACTCACACAAGCAAGGAGAGCACACCCGCACACATGGGTATGGAAAACTCGCACATGTCAGGAGGGAGAGACCCTGGAAATGTTTCGGGTCATTTGGCTAAGAGGCGGAGTTCCCAACCAATTAGGCAACCCTTCATTCTCCACAAAAACATTGTTGAGAGACCCCTCCCAATTGATCGAAAATTGTTTATTTAAGAGGCATGTCAATTTTCATGGTTGAGTAGTATTGGCACCTTGGTTTCACACATAAGCCCAATGATTAATTACTAGATCTTCAAGTCTATAGTATCACTCAAGACCAATAGACCAATGTAGCAAAAAAAAAAAAGAAAAAAAAAGATATGATGGATGCATTGTGACCAAGATCTGGACCTCCCAAAATAAATGGTCAAAACCCCTTGGACAAAATGAAAATAAAACCTTAGTGGAACTCCACAGTGGGGCCCAATTCTTGAAAACTTGAGCCACTCAAAATAAAGACTCTCTTAGTTTATGGGGTATCTCTAAATCTTATCCCAATAGAAATTGATCCCACCGTAGGATCAACTATCTGATAAAAAAGGAACTAACACAATCTTATGCATGATTCATTATCACATTTTTATCAAATACTCAATTTTACGGTGGGACAAACTACTTTTTAGGTAAAAATTTGAAGATACCACATATATTGAAAAGGCCTTTATTTTGAGTAGCTTGGATTTTTAGTAGGTATGCCGCATTGTCAGGGTTCCACTCTTTAACTAAGGATTTTTCTTTAGTCTAGCCTGGATATTGCACTGAAGGTGGAGCTGGGATGGGATCACTTTTTCTTACTAGAGTTTACTGGTGTTAGGAATGTCTAGTGATGCTGGTGTAAGCTCATGTCTCTGGGGCATTTGGAATTTCTGCTTGAATGTCAAAATTAGGATAACCAATCTCCTTAAATGCGACTTTGGGCCTCTGAAATTCTTAGAATTCCAATTTTCAAAACATTGCCCACTACATACTTTCACAAATGCTCAAGTACAATGAATCAATTCAGAAACAAAAATTATGAGAATTCTACAAGTCAAAAGTGATATCTCATAGGACTGATTATATGACTTCTCATCATTCAAAAAAAGTTCAGAATTCTTGGGGAGTAGCTGTCCCTGCTGTCAAGAATTCTCGATGTGGGGAATTCCCATAGAAATTCCTCCAAACATATGGACCGTAAGTTTTTGAGATTGTTTCCTGAGATGAGAAATTGCCGAGAACAAGATTGTGTCAATACATAATCATATTTTTCTTAAATTTAACTTTTTAGAATTTTCTACACTTCTTTTTTGTGCTAAACTGACCTACTGACCAGGAGTGATGCTACCAACCGAAGGCTCAGGGATCAATCTTGGGACATATTTATGATACTCAGGTGCCAACACCAGTCAACTATTAGTGTGTTGGCTTTAATATTTATGATTTTCGTCTTGCATATATATTGGTCCTCCCATTTCTCCAAAACTTAAAATGCCTTGAAAAGATTGATGAGCAACCAGCCTAAAAGTCGATGCTTATCATCACGGAAACTAGGATCGAAGATTTCTAGCAGTCTTTAATCTATTTCATTTTTGAAACGTCAGTTTTAATGTTAGGTTTAGATCTTCTTATATTTGTATTTTTTAATATATATATAAATTACAACATTTGATCTAGAAATCTATATTTTTAAAATAATTTAGACTTTTATGATTTTTAATTATAAAATAAGCATGAGCACATTTTGCTAGCATATAAATGCTCTACCCGAATCCAACCAAAATTTAGGAGGAAGTGAGGAACGCAAACCCAAATTAGTAGGTTGGATTTGAGTTGGACCAATAGGTTGCGGAGTGAAATGAGTTGCTTGGATTGGGTTGGCTGGTTAGCTCACAAGTATGGATCCAGTCGAACCTGTCCCATTTATTATTCAGGTCGAAAATGTCAACAGAATGACACGATACCACCTGGGAATAAAACCGGTCTAACTAGAGTCCCGGGGTCGGATTGAGGTCAACTAGGTAATTACCACCCTTCCTTTACTGGATCAGTTTTTATAGCAGATTTTATATTTTTTAAATATAAAAATATGATATTACACATTTAAAATTGTGAGGATTTTCTATATCATATTCTATTAACAAACATGTAAACACATTGTAAATGGGGCAGGCCGGTTCAAGGCAGGCAAAAACTGAACTCATCACAAACTCAACTCAAAGAATTAAATAAAAAAAAAAGGTTTTTACTGCCTTGTGCATTAGGGGCAAAGTTGCAGCTTTACCGCCGTATTTATCAGTGGTAAAGTAACAAATGCAAGTTTTCACCCACTCTTAGTAGACGAAAATTGCAGATGGAGCCTTAGCACCGTATTTATTAGCGTAGAGTGATGGAACGCGCTCCGAATGCCGTGGGTGCTACCGGGGTCGGCGGACGTGGGAGTCCGTCGGGTCTGGCCCTTTCGCGCCCGGGGGGCATGAAGCGTGCATCAACATTTCTTTTGTGTGGGTGTGCCAGATTTTCTATTTTACTTGGAATTGCAAGTGGTAATCCGGAGATCAACCTTCGCAAGTAAAAAGGAAATCAACTTCTTTCAAGTTTTCCATTGCACAAATATTTAAGAAAAGAGACATTTTCTTGGTTTGCCGTGAAAGGCGATTTTGTTTGGCATTTATAGTCGATTTTGTGGCGTTTATAGCCGATTTTGGCGTTTATAGCCGATTTACAATTATTATCAATAATGAAAGACAAGAGTTGTGATTTTTTTGTCTCTTTAGAAAAATACAAACTACAATGAAAAGCAAGAAAAGGAGGATCTAACTTCTCAGGAGATTGTGGGGGACTCGTTCAGATTGACGGTCGCAAGCCATGTGTGGGCTTCGTCATCATCCATGCAGATGAGAACAGAGGATGCTCTTGATTCGCTTGGCTTGGCTATAACCTCAGATTTTTAGAGGACAAAGACCAAGAGAAGGTCCTATGTCCAATAAAAAGCTAAGTAGACGGGCTGAAAAGCCACGTCTAAGCCATTGAAGGCAGCGGGAGAAGGCAAGGACCTTGGGGGGGTGCCCCCCAATGGACTTTTGTCACCTTGTAGTGGTGGCCGGTGCAGAACTTCAGCAGAGTTTTTCTCTCTTTTTCTTTCTCTGGATTCTTTCCGCTCTCTTCAGATCCGATCTCTTTTTTTTTTTTTTCCGATCCGATTTCAATGGAATGCTCTCCTATTTATAGGCTTTTGGTAGCCATTTAGGAGAGCTTTTATGGGCTTTAATGGCTTTAATGGGAGGAGTTACAAGATTTATTTCTTGATTTTGTAACTCCTTTTTCCTTGAATCTGATTGGCCGATGGAGATTAAGGGCTTTTAATCACCTTAATTACCATAATGGGAGGAGTTTCATGGCTTGAATGCCATGACTTAATTGATTTGTAACTCCTGGATGCTTGCTTCTGATTGGGCCGTCCAAAGAAATGAATTAATGACTGCAATAAAGCTAGTCAATTAACTGCATTAAATGGTCGCCGAGCAGTTGAAGAGTCGCGGGCCGCGCCGTGTCTTTTGGAATTCTTCTGGCGATGATCATCGATGGATCTTCATGCTGATCGACATCGGATGAACATGTAACTTCAGACATTGATAGCTAAGAGCGGGTCGGTGACATCTGTCTTGTCGATTTCTCGATCGGTCGGACAGAAAGTGCACTTTCTTGGTCAATCGGTCGGCGATCTTGGAGCGATCAATGATGATTTTATGCTTTTGACGGCGGATCTGAGATGTCGTCGGATATAAGTCAATTTCAAGCACTAAAAATCACATTTTCAGGAAACCACAGGGGCCAAAGTGCGCGAAACGCGAAAAGGGACGAAAAAATGGGTCACCGGCGAAAAATCCGGTGACCCGGACTTCCATGGTCGCCGGCGACCATGGGCCGGCGACCCTGGGGGTTTTTCCCCCTTTTTTGGTCCGTTTTGCGGTCTTTTTCGTCGCCGTTTTCTTCTGTATTTTTCTTGACATTTCTTCTCATTTATTGGCTTGATTTCCCTATAGAAAACCTGATGAGAATCCTTGCATTTTTAGAGTGCAAAGTTTCCAATTTTCCGGGAAAGCCGAAGACTTTGTCGCGTAGAGCTGCTGATTTTCCGTCAGAAGCTGAAACTAGGTCAAACGATGTCGGAATGACCTGAAATTTGAGGTGGAGCCTCCTGAGCAATAAATAAGACCAACCATAGGCTTTTGTTTAAGTTTTGAAGCCGTTTGGGGTCCCGTCGATGCTTCACTTGATTTTGCTGCGGGGAAAATGCCGAGCTTTGATATGTAGCCAAACGATGTCCGATTGACCTGAAATTTGACGGGGAGCCTATTGAAGTCATTTTGAGACGTTCCATGGGCTCCGTTTTGGATGTCATGGTCCCGGGTTGCTTCGCCGCCGGTAGGCTTGATTTTCTCTCGGAGCATCGAAACCTGGTCAAACGTTGTCGGAATGACCTGAAATTTGACGTGCAGCCTTTTGGAAGCATGTTGAAGCCACTCATGCACTTGGTTTGATGAGCGAAGGCTTCGGTGGTTCCCGCCGCCGGGAGGCTTGATTTTGCTGCTCGAGCATTGATGGAGGGTCAAGCGTTGTCGGTTTGACTTGAAATTTGGCATGGATCCCTTTTGAGACATGCTGGAGTCATCCGTAGGCTCTAATCGAAGTTTTGACGTCTCCGATGATGTCGCCGCCGGGAGCGCCATTTTAGCTGTCGGAGAAGCGAAGTTAGGCCAAATGATTCTGAAATGGCCCGAAACTTCATGTGTACTCTTCTCTTGGCTATCTTGAAGGATCTTGCAGTTTTTGTTTGATTCTGAAAAGATTTGATTTTTTGGAGAAATTGCATTGCCTATTTATGGCAGGTTGCGACTTCATGCAGCTTTCTTGATGTTGAAGAGGCAAAGTGACATTTTTGGTGTCAACATAGAGTAGCAAATGCAGGTTTTCATCTACTCTTAACAAAGTAAAAGTTGCATATGGATCTTTACCACGTATTTATTAGTGTAGAGTAGCAAATGCGGGTTTTCCTCCGCTCTTAGCAAAGGAAAAGCAGCAAATGGAGCTTTACCTTCGTAAAGTAGCAAATGCAGGTTTTCCTCCGCTCTTAGCCGAGGAAAAGTTGCAAATGCAGGTTTTCCTAAGTTCTTCTTAGAGGCAAAGTTGCAAATGTGTGGGTACTTAATCTGATCTCCACTTTGCTCGATGACTCTATCCAGCCAAGTTAAAATGATTCTTCTTAAGATGAATTTAGAATTTCTAATATTTCCCTATATCTATTATGGTCAAGAAACTTTAAAGGTTTGTGATTTTCAAAGTGGATTTCAAATAGTGATTTAATATATCTGTTAGATATATTCATGTTTCCAAATTAAGTCAAATATATTTCTCCTAAAGGATGCCTCTCACATAGTTTGAATTATGAAAAGTCCACATGATCTTTTTGGACTCTTTTTTTTTTTTCATCATTGTCTTTTAAGGAACGCAAATCTAAAGAACAATCTTATCCCAATTCTAACAAAAGAAAATTCATGAGGCTAGATGGATTAGATTAGACTTCATTTCTCACGAAAAAGATCTTAAGATCCCTTTTTTTTTTTTGCAATCTCATAAATTCCATTTCCTATCTATTTTCTTTCCAATCCTGCTTTGTATACAGTCATCCCTATCCTTGGTTTGAATTTTTAGCAGAGTGGAGGATGGCTAGATTTCATAAAACAGAGCAATCTATGACACGATTTCCCCAAGTCTTATCATAGTCTAAAATGGCTAGATTCTTTTCCTTAGTGTTTTTTTCCTCTTTCAGGCGAGATATGAAAAGTTTAACATGGTCATGTTAGTTTACTTATTTCTATCACAATAAATCATTTATTTTTATGAGTTAGTTTATTTTGTTCTTTTTGAAATTTTATATTGGATATGAGTTCTAACTTTAAAGATGTGATAGTCAACGAGTGGTGGAGTTTAAAAGCTTATTCAAGGTTTATGAAGTCGATTTTTATTGATTGTTTCTTGAGTATTATCTTCTCAAGCCAGTTTTTGGATTTTAGATGGTTAGTTACTACCTGGGAGTTGGGTAATTGGCTTCTAAGGCATGGGTCTACTCACGTTGTGTGCTTGACTCCAGCTCCACACTTAACCGGTGCACTTGTGTGTTGGTTGTGTCCGTCTCATGCGTGCACCCGGGAGAATAATCATAGCGGGTTATATACCATGGGGAAACCCTCATCATAAAAAATGGATTTTAGTTGTCAAGTGAAATGCTAGAATTATTGAGGCAAGATTCTTATTTATGCATGATTTTTTCAATATCCTAAATTTTTTTTTTCTTGCACGGGACTATATATTTGGTGATTTTTTTTTTCTAATTGTTATTTCAAAGGGTATTTGGATTTTTTTATTGTTAATATCTTGATTGTGCGACCGATATGTTGATTAATATATATGTACTTATGAACTTTCATTTAACTTTAAGAGTAAAGACAATAGCTTTGAAGTAGTTAAATATGGAGAATATTCAAGTGCATCCAATCCCTCACCATTGTGGTGAGGGATTGGATGCACTTGAATATCCCCCGTTAAATATATAGCTATGAAGTAGTTTATGTAGGAAAGGATGGCAATGCAGTACAGGTTAGCTAGGCATGCCCAGTTTGTTGATGACATGGACATTCGGTGGTATTCTATGCCTAATCGGATTATATAGAATGTAATTGTAGATTCTGTGTTATTCTTAATAATGTTCTCTCAAAGTCCTTTTCATAAAAAAGAACCTCAAACTAAAGTTATAACATCTTATTTTTGTAGTTAATTTGAAAGGAATAGGACTCAATTTCGCAATTGAGCTCTAATTTTGCAGGTGATCGAGAAATTGAGCTTTCAATTTTAATGTGAACGAGAGATTTTAGGGAGTCGAGAGAAATTTTGGATTTTAACCATTTAAATAAAGAGTCCAATCTAAAAAGAGTTTCCTATTAAAGAGTCCAATCTTCAATGGTCTCTACTCAATAAATGTATATTTGAATTTTCTTATCTAATGCCATAGGCAAATCTTATCTGGCCCTAGGTAGCTAGATGACCTCTATAGTTTCCAACCAATTGAGCAACTACACATTGTCGTTGTCATTATCAATTTTGATGGTTTTTTTTTATCTTTTCTTTTTTAATTTCAGTTTTTTATTGCTTTCTCATGGGGCTTTTTGTTTCTTCAAAATCACGCTTTTTATCTCTATACTTTTCATTTTTTACGCATTTTTCTGGTGTTTAATGATTTTTTTTCCTTTATCATAGTTCTCTTTTTTTTTCCGAATTTAATAGGTTCTATTTTAGTTTCCTCAATGATAAGTTTTTATTGGATTTGTGGTTTTCTTTTATTTTATTTTTTCAATTTTTTGGTTTTTAGGCACTGGGTTTCCATGGGTTTATTTATTTCTTTAAGTTTTTTTTATTATTGGATTGTCTATGGACTTTCGTTTTTATGTTGTATTTTTGTGTTATTTTATCAATTTTATTTTTTTATTATGGTTTATTCTTCTGATTTCAAATGAATGTTTGAAGTAAAATACTGAACTAATTCCAAACAAATTAAAGTGCCCTCATTTTGAAATTAACCAGCTATTATTTTGGATTATTACTAGAAATTTTAATTTTGATTGTAGCTTTTACCATCTCAATATAATTTAGCCTAAATATTATTTAAAAATTATATTTTTTTAATATTATAATTTATATTGCCCGTGCTAAGCGCGAGCATGTGGAAAAAATATTATTTTATATATTTATGTATTTTCTTTTCTTTATTTTCTATCTTGATAACATTATTTTATTTATTTTTTTGTCTGTCTAGAGATTTATGCTTTGTTTAGATTTTTTATTTCGTTTGTTCGTCTCCACCTTTTTATATTTTATATTCTTTTAGTTTCTTATTTTTTATGTTTAAATTGGAAGGTTTCTTGGGTTATAGTATTTCACTTTTGCATTTTCTTTTCACAAACTTTTTATTTATATATTTTTTTAGGTGAAAAATGTTCTTTTGATTTTCATAGGTTGTTAATTTAGCACCTTAATATCTCCCAAGAAAGAAATCTTAGATTTTCTTTTGGGGTTTTCATATCATATCTTTCTCAATTTCTTTACTTACTTTGGGATATATTCTCATTTCTCATTTTATTTCAAGGGTTTTCTTCTTCACGTAGTTTCTTATGATTTTAAATACTACCATTTCATATACTCTTTTAAATCCACAGTTTTGTTCATATTTTGTACAATGTTATGTTCACGTTATCACAATTTTGAAATTAATAAATTATATATTTTTTATAAAGATTAATTTTTATTGCAATTTTGACCATCTCAATATGATTCATATAAAATAGTGGTTTTTACCGACAAAACTACTTTACATGGTCAGTACACCGAACAAGGAACATTAGGCAAACATGCACCTAACAGGAAATCTGTACATGATTCTTAATTTTTTTTTTTTACCTTTTTTTTTGTGGTCAAATTTGACCCTGAGATAGAAAGTGGTCCTAATATATTTTAATTCCCTGCATCGAATCCGACCTTGAAAGAAACAGCCAATGGTCACATTCGACTGGAAATGTACATGAATTTTTCTGACTTTATTTACCGATAAAGTTTCCAGATACTCATAAATCTCTATGTTGAGGATGTTGTATTAGGTCTACCTAAAGTGAGAAAAACTCATGTACATTTCCGGTCAAATGCAACCTTCGGGTGTTTCTTATAAGGTCGAATTCGGTGCATGGAACTAAAATATATTAGGGCCACTTTCTATCTCAAGGTGGAATTCAACCTCCAGCGCTGAAACTGAAGGTCGAATTCGACCACAAAAAAAATAAAATAAAATAAAATAAAATAAATTAGGAATCGTGTACGGATTTCCTGTTAGGTGCATGTTTGCCTAATGTTCCCTGTTTGGTGTACTGGCCGCATAAAGTGGTTTTTCCAGTAAAAACTTCTATAAAATAATATTATTTTAAACTTTATAACTTTTAATTATAAATTATATTGACACGGGCACATTTTGATAGTCTGAATTAAATGAATAAGGATCCAATTAGTTTTTTGAAAGAGAACCCAAGGTGCAATCATAAAAGCCAATTAAAAATAGGGCTAAAGAGTTTGCATAGTTTGGTCAAATCATGTGGGGCCCATTAATTAGATGCATGGTCATGCAAGACTACTCTCATCTTTCTGATCATGTAAGCGGGTACTTTTGAAAAAAATTGTACAAGTTAGGTAGGTTGATAGCTAACGTAAAACATTTTTGATGATGTATGTTGGGTCACCTTTAGTTAAGAGGTACCTCTTACGTATTAAGTACCTGGTGGGACCCACTGGAATGCAGCTTAATTATGAAAGGATTGTGCAGTTGAAGTAGGCCTACTTAATTAGGTAGAGAAGATGCCCGTACATGCCAGAAGAGGTGTGGAAAAAAAGCCCACACAAGTGGGAGGAAAGCCAGCATATGCAAAAAAAGGTGGCGTACTCATGGATATAACCTAGGCAGCCAGGTGAGAACTATCACTCCTTACCACTCGGATAATCAAGTAAAATAAGATCTTAAATGGTGGCAAAAAAGTTGCATCCCGTGAAATCCGTGAGAAGCACCTAGTTGCATGAAACGTGGGCTCTCTTTGAAGTTTGAAGAAGTAGGCCCATTGGGGAAATGGGTCATGTACGTGGGTCCTGTATTAGATTACCATGCATACTGCAGGGTCATCCACATAACATACCTCTTTGTAGAATGCGACCGAATCTAGGACCTCGAGTGAAGCTTTACCTTGTTGCATGTGCATTGTCCAAGACAAGCTAAAGCTTCAATCAACTCGGCTAAATTAGTGTTAAGGCGAAGCTTAAATGAATAAAGCTAGGCTTGATTCAACTTATTTATGACCTGATATTTGGGGCATGCATTAAAATATATACAAATTGAATACATAAGATATTTGCCATTAGTGGTTAAAAAACCAAAGACCAAAGGCAAGTTCTCAAAAAATAGCATCAAATAAACTTTTTTTTTTTTTTTTATGAAAATAGAATCAAAGAAAGATGAGAGATGAATATAGGTAATGGTGATGGCTGGTTATTCATTTCCCATATGATATTACCTTTATTCAGTTTCTATAGAAGGAAAGATTAATATTGATACTCATTTTTGGAAATTGGCTTTGATCTTCATTTTTAACTACTCATGGCACAAACCTCATGTATTTCTTTCATATGTATTTTAATGCAAACAAACATACCCTTATTGTTCTTCCTTTCAATTTGTCCTATTCCCTTCAAAATGTGTATCAATGATTTATTACATTTTCTAAAACTGGTTTTGTATTTGGAAAAGTGCCACATTACTAATTAAAATAAGAATCATATTTTCAAAAATCTCTCTCTCTCTCTCTCTCTCTCTCTCTCACTTTCGGTCGTTTGCAGGGTTTCTGCTCTCTCACTTTCGGTCGTTTGCAGGGTTTCTGGGATTACATCATAGAGGAGGCAAAATGACAAAAGATGACCCAACAATTTAAACCTGCACAATCAGGTAGGAGACATCTTCTGCCTTATGCTGTTCCTTGATTTTCAGCATCTCAACTCTCAAGTAGATATGATGCCGACCCCATTGTTACAAAATCATTCTCCAAGAATTATCTTCTCAAAAAAACTGTTGGACTTTTTTACAAATTTGAGGTTTCTTGGGAAATCCTCAAGAAAATGCAGCAGAAGAAGAATTAATCTTTAAAAAATTAAAAGTACCAAATAAATATAAAATACTGCTGAATTACTTCCACAGACTTTTCCTTTTTCTCTCCACTTTCAATCTGATTTTCTCAAAAATTTCCCATGATATTGTTACTTATATGATATCCTTTATCTCTCCACTTTTAATCTAATTTTCTCACAAACTTCTCATGATATTGTTACTTTTGTGATATATATATATATATATATATATGGAAATGCTCATATGAGAGATATCTCTTACCTTAAATGAGAGATAGGAGTGGGGCCCTCACATTTAAGTTGTTGACATTGGATATGGATGTGAGGGCCCCACCTTATCTCTCATAGTAAGGTGAGAGTGTCTCTCACAAGAGCACCTCCCATATATATATATATATATATATATATATATATGGATCATCTCTCCTAGGCTGCAGCTTAGCTTATGCTAAGTTAAAACATGGCTAGTCCAACAAAATCAAAGTCGATTATGCTGTTTTTGGGATGATGGGCTTATCCAAAGTGTCTCTTTCCATCTCTCACAAGTACCATGATCAGTGGGGCCCTCCTTTATCCCTTACCATACGGGGGGCACCTAGAGTCTCCCTAGCCAACACAGCCTTTGGCCTTTAGCCTCCGGCCTTGGGATTAACCCATTCTGAAGAAAAATGACTATTCCATGACTGTTACTTCTGTGATATTTGGAAGTATCACGATACTATTACAACATCCTATTGATAGGACTATTTAGGATTTCCTACAACAACTCACCTCCCCATATCACCCTGACTAGTGAGGCGTTCGTTCTAAAACTCCACCAAGTAACTTCGAAGGGCATTGAGTTGAGAAAATTGGTTGGATTCACTCAAATGGGTGGCCTTTGAGAGGGGTTAACCCCAAGTCCATCTGAGTCAAGTGAGTTCATATCCTCTAAGTCTCTCACTTGGAGAATCCCCAAGTTAAAATGTAGAACTCCATAGTGAGGTCCATCTATCTATAAAGAAAACTCTGAACACTCAAAATAAACGCCTTCTACGTGTATGGAATGTCCCCAAAGTTTATTCTAGCAAGAGTAGGAGGCCCCACCATAAAATTGATCATATGATGAATGACGTGATTAATTCTCCGAGTCAAAGCCTTAGAGGATCCAGACCATAGTTCTAAATTTCAATCAAAATCAAAATTCAAGTCAAACTGTTGCTAAGTCTGCCCACCAAAACTCCTGTGAGGCCTAATACTACCGCCTATCGAGTTAGGCCGACCTGGTCCTAACTTGATATGCACAATGTTGTACCGATCAAGTTAGCCAATGCAACCCAGTTGACTCGATTCACTGATTGACTCGGCTAATTCATCTAGTATGCTTAGAAACATCCATCTAAAGCATTTATTCCAACCACCTCCCTCTTCTTTCCCTGCTAGAGCAGCCCCTCTATTTCTCTTTCAAACCTCTCAAAACTTCAATTTTGCTTTCAATCACCCCATCTCTTCTCTACTCATTCTTCCTACTTTTTTAATATTGTTTTTCTTGAAAACCTTTCTTCTCTCCCTAATGGCTTGAGCCTAGATCTACCAACTATAAAGCCTTAAGTTATTAAATTAACATTTTAACATCCATGCCCCTGAGTCCAGGTATTGGGTATGACATATGAAGTTTAATATTGAATCATGCTTCACATTATTGTAATTTTCAAGTTCTTAAATTATGAATCCTTGTAATATGTTGTTAACTCTGTGCTCTATTAAATCGTTAGAAATCAATTACATGAAATCATGTGCTTCTAATCAGCAACTCAACAGTCAACAACACTAAATATCACTATAAGTGAACGAAGATACTATTAAAATAACTTAATTTTCACTTCTTTTTTTTTTTTTTTAGTTTTTAAACAAAATTCAAGACCAGTAAAGTCATCAGTCTGGCATGGAAAGCATGCTTCAGCACGTGTGGCAAGATGGTTACTGAGGTTTATATCCTTAATCTAGATTCTAGACTCAAATTGAGTTGCTTGATAAGTAAGTTGTTACGATCAGATTTAGGAAACAGAGAATGCAAATTTTAGTTTTGTGGGTGTGGGGGACCATGTAGCTTTTCATCCTTGTGCGGTTAAGGACACTGGCTAGGGGGAGGCATGGCATGTGGATTGTGTCCAATGAAATATCACTCTTATCCTTCTCCCAAGAACTTTACAGTACAAACCATATGGGCAGGGAGGAAGTCCAGGGAAAGGGACCATTCAGGGATGGATACAGACAGTTGAATGAACCTCTACAGTAGCCCTGGGCCTAGAGTCAGAACTGTTTGTATGTTTATGATTTCCGAGCAGTTAAGGCCCATGAGGATACGGCCGTGCTTCAGTAATGTAATGGAACATGTTCAAGTGAATGGCTAGAGCATATCTTAATAAGGGAAGACAGGTATTGACAGCGTTTTCCCGGATTTATGCAACCAAAAGTGCCCCAGCAAATGGCCGCAGCAAAGCTTATGAGTTCATCAACAAACCATGGTCACTTAACGCAAAAACAGAAGGTTTGCACCACACAAATATGTAGGTCATATATTGAAGGACTTTCAAGCCTCTCTACAGAAAGTATCCTACTTAGGAAATGGTAGAAAGATAGGTCAATTTGATGAAAAATGGATGATCAGATGGGAGGTAGCATTTGAGGTTGATCCAGTGAACAAAATTCCCAAGGTTGAATTTGTTTAAATCATGTAAAAATTACATATATCATCAGTACAAGTTAAAAGAAAGAAGCTGCTTGAAAGCCACCAGAAACTTTATAAATTAACATTTTGATATTATCCACCCATTGAATCTTTTAAAAAAGTCTTAGGCTAAACTTAAGAGAATGAATCATGTGAAACACAATTGAAGGTAGCAAAGCGCACCCATTAAAGAGAAAAGAGGGGAGTCATTTATCACATGCTTTTACTCAGTCAAGAACTCAGTGTCTGCTCCATGACATGACATGGGCCAAGTACTAAAGCAGCCAGCACTTGTAAGAGACCTTAACTTTCTATTTATCCCCAACGGGTAACTCAGTTGGCCTAGGACCACGGTTTGCACCCGGAGATTGTAGATTCGAAACTGCACTACCACACTGGGGCTACAGGGGAATTTACCCGGCTTCCCTCTGGGCCCGGAGGGATTAGTCCAGCCCAAAGGGTTGGGAACCCTCCAATAGCCAAAAAAAAAAAAAAAATAGTGAACAATATCAAAGCCTGTAAATGAGACACCTGAACCAATTATGATTTTGGTTCAAGTAAAAGCATGTGTACAAATGGATGGACAGATGCTTTACTCAGAGAAAGTTAAGATCCCAGCCCACGGTTCCTATATAAAATCTCAAGAGACTGCACATGGCCCCCCAGCTCCCCTCCCCTGGCATCTTGTGTGTGTTCTTTTAACCACCTCCATGTGAGGTTAGGCAGAGTGTGTTAAAATTCAACAAAAAGAGAGGAGAACAAAAGGATAAAGCCGACCATACAAGAGAGAACCCATGTGGCCAAAATTAAAAGCTATAGCCCACAACAAGCATGATATTAGAAACAATAACAATCCACATAAAAACCTGAACTATATATATAAATATATAAACCTTATCTATGACAAGCTACGGTTACATGCCACAAACAATACTCTCAACATGATTGTCGTTGTTCACATATATTAGGGGGATAAGAATAAAGATAAGGATTGCTTGAGACCATTCTGTTCTCGTCCAATTTTCCCTCTCCCCTGCCACTACCGCCTACTTAAACAGTGTAGGCTTGCTGGATGGTGTCTATGTCCAGACCCTTCAGTCTAACAACCGACTCCACATGCCCTTTCAGGGTGTGGAGTTCTCTGAGCCTGTAACCAAGTGAAAGTACAAGGGTTATACTCCATTTCTACCAGGAAAAAAATGGATATTCAAAGTACTTGTCTCATTTTGAGAAGGAACTACAGTGCAAAGAAAATACTTGAAATTGAGATAATGACAATGCAAAGAAGGTCCCTCTAGATCCCCCACTTCAAAAGATAAGGGCACCACTTTCAGTTACATGCAAAATTGATCTCAATGCAGAGAATGGGATCCATCATAGTGAAAATGATTCATGTGCAAGGCCCATTGAAGAATGGCTGATTATAAAATTCATCTTTGGATATAAGAAATCAAAGTGTATATCCAACTCCCAATAAACTACATGATCTTTTGATCAGACGTAAAATTTGCCAGCAAGTCTTCCCCATGTATGTTTCGTTTCACATTAGATCATTTCCCATAAAATAAGGGAAATAAAGAAAGAATAATATAACCTTTGTTCCAAAAAGAAATACTGTCATGAGGTAATGTTGAGGCCTACCTTGCAATCTCAGCTCTCCTTCTGGCCTCTTCTGCCATTTGATTAAGATCTGTGAAATTGGTCCTCTCATTGAACATCTTGGTGTCTGGTGGATGCAGGCCATGCAGTGTTCTTTGCGCATGTGCCCACTTAAGCTCCCTTGCTTCCTTTCCGAAATCCTTTTGCCTTGTAAAAGCAATCTGCAAGACAGGAAAATCCATTAGAAGAACAGCCAGAGGACAGTGGACATTTGGCTGTGAAGCTAAATAGACACATACCCTTTGCTCAATAACAAGATCCCAAGCCTTCCCACTTAGAGCATAGCGGGTTATGAACTTGATGAAGTCGAGTGGAATGTAGAAGATTATATTGTAGAGCCAAACAACACCAGCCCAACCCCAGCCAATCCCTTCAATCGCAGCAAAACCCCAATTTGCATAAACTGCAATCAGTGTCGCAATCTGTACAAGAACACTCAGGAGATAATCAGTCAACCAAATCATTATGAAACCAAAGGAGAAGGGCATGTAAAGAACAGGAAGACCTACCAGCTGAGCAACAACAAAAGCAATAACCAACAGCCAGCCAGGGCGCTCGACAAAGGACCAACTCCGGGATCGCGTCACAAATATGAGAGCCTGACTGATGGTACTCACTTGTAGGTAAATTGCTGAAGCAAGCTTTTTAAAGTCATCACGAGCTGTATCTTGAAGACTCGAAACCTTAAATATCCTCTGGAGAATTCTCAAGCAAACCAAAAACCGTTAGTAGCAAACAACTGACTGGGTACAAAATAAGATGACCACGTGCCAATGCCACTTTAACTGCAGAGCAGCAGATGCACTTCCATAGAAAAGGTTAAAACATTCCAGATAGATGGACTTTGAGAAGTATTAATTGATCCCCTCTCTGAACTCTGAAGTACAGCATCAATTGTTCTTGTGTTCAAAGAGTTGGGACGTCTGGACTCTGGAGTCATCCAGACCACCCAACACGCAGAAAAAAAATGGAAAGAAAGAAAACCTCCATTATAAAATCTTAGCCACCATCACAGCTCTGACCCTTTTATGTTGATCATGGACCCATGCCATAACCCTTTTCCCCCTTTTCTGGCACGTCAATTAGCAGAGGCCAATGATCAAGGGCTAAGATTGGCCCATTAGGAGATAGTCAGGAATGATCCATCTACAGAGAGAGCCATCCATGAAAAAAGTTATTCTGAAGTGACGGCACAGGGCATCACTAGATATCCACATGCCAAAGTATAAATTCTTGTTACAATATATTAGACATAACAGTTTCTTGGACAAAAACAATAAAAGATGAAATATTAAATAAAAACACGAATAAAGAAACAAATGGAGAAAAGGGTCCAGAATGAAGTAAATAGTAGAAAGATTTTTGACTTTTGGTACTGTCTGTCCTTGGTGAAAAATCAAATTAAGTTTCAAATCCCAAAGTCATCAAGTTAAATGGAGAACTCAAAAAAAAAATGTCAACTACCACAGATAAAGCTCATAAAATTTATAGAATAAAAGGCTGAATGTGAGTAAGCTTTTCCAGTCATTTAAGCGAATGAACTGTGGCTGTACCTCAAGGAACTAGATCCAAAACATAAGAGGTATTTGAGCTGTATTAGCAGCATCTTTTGATAAATTAAACAACTATTACCATCATATTAGAATTGTTAAGGTGCCGATATTAACTTTCTAATTATCAATCATTCAGGAAACACAATTTCCATACCGGGAAGAAATCGGTTTTGTATGCTGCCCAGAAGAAAATGACAGTCATCATTGCCAAGTAACTTCCAAGAATGATGCCAGTTGCAAAGATCTCAGCCAGTTTCCAGCTATCTGGGAGAGGAGATGGTTTCACCCTGTCCTTGGATATTGTCATTATGGTACCTGATGATGTCAAAGGACATTTAGTAATTGGCAGAAAAGCCAATGGCAAGAAAAATATAGTAAACACAGTAAAAAAAAAAAAAAAAAAAAAAAATTAGGACTCATGGCCCAAAAAAGAAAACATGAAAGAAAAAAGCTCTATGTAAAGACACTGACTGACCATCATTCAGGATAGCAATTATCAGCACCATGAAAGGTGGAAAGTCGAACTTCCATATGAGAGCCAGCAGCATGAAACCAAGCTGTAATAATTATAATCAAAGTTAAATGTATGCAACATATAATCCTCTATATTAATAAAAAAAAAACCACTAATCGGTACTTGTTTTAATGTAGCTGTAAAGTAAAAACTAAATCCATGCAAATGGTCATAGTTCTCAAACGAACCATGCAAATGCTCATGATGCTCAATAACTCAAATCATGCATGTTCCAATTGTAAGCAGCAAAGCCTTCTGGCTGGTATATCAGCTGAAGAGCGGCAAAGGTTAAAAAACCCCAGCACGTCATCAGCCACACCTGGCAGTCTAAAAGATTATAGCAAAAGTACAGTGACTCTTTTATTATCTATGTCTTATTTTGGTAGTTGTAGGGTTGACCAACAAAATTTAACCAAAACTACCACCTTTTTACTTACCACGATACGGATGGTGATGGAGACCGCATAAATCTGCAAAATGCAGACCCAGTTAATAAGAAACAGCTTACATTACGGTAGAGAAAAAAGGAATTAAGCAATCAAAATGTTGAAGAAAGTACCAGTAAGAGAATGAATTTATAATAATTAAAAAAAAACTAGACTTACCGTGTAATTCTTCATCCTCTGAAAGATTGCTCGACTTGTCAGAACAGCACTAATGATAACACTCAAGCCAGGTTCTGTCAGGACGATGTCGGAAGCACTTCGAGCTGCATCAGTTGCATCTGCAACAGCTATCCCAATGTCAGCCTTCTTAAGTGCGGGGGCATCATTAACCCCATCACCAGTCATTCCGCATATATGTTTCCTTGCTTGCAAACGCTTCACAATCTCATACTTGTGCTCTGCACACCAACAGAAAAATAAAAGTGAACAAGGTGCAGGAAGAGGTAGAAATATCATAGGCTACCTCATGCAAGATAAGCAATGGTCTCCTTGCCACGAGAACATTACCAGGGAAGACACCAGCAAAGCCATCAGCCTTCTCTATCAGCTCATCGATTGGCAATGCAGCAATTGATTCATCCTTGTTCTGGCCAAGCAAGGCAGATGAAGGGTACATGTTGGTGCCCATTCCCAAACGGCGTCCAGTTTCCTTTCCTATTGCCAGTTGATCACCTGATAAAAATTGAGAAATAATAAGACACAGAAATGGAATCATTTAATTTTGGAAGCGCTTGGAACAGGCATTCCATTTTCAATCATTCTAGTAGCATATGCTTCTCACCTTTTGGGAGCGTGTCTGTGTGTGTGCGTCTCTCTAGACACACATATATTATCATATTCGACATTACAAGAATGACTACATCATCCAGAATTACCAAAGCAAAACTCAAGCCTTGAATTTACAGATGTGAGGCCTTGATGCGATCCTCACTGACCTGATGGGAACTCCCCTTGGCTCAACAGTGGCTGAATAACATAGTTTGGAAGATTGTAGCCATCTAATTTCTACAGTGAATGCAAACCATTTGTCTTCTCATTTAACTGTTAAATTTGGATGCTGTTAATCAACAATCTGATGGGAGATTTACAAATAGGTGGGCTTATTATAGACTATACTACGTGGGTATATATATTAAAAAAGGTTGTGTACCCATATCATGCATCATGTCCTATACTTCAGCTTAATGACTTAAATCCATGCGCTGCCATGTCTATGCTGCGGCACTATGGTATGTGAGAATCATACCGGATGTCCCATCCACCATGTCTCACCAGAAAATTAGTCTTCAATGGACTCAATCATCAAACTGTGGGCCCCATATTCACAATCCAAAGATTTCTCAACATTTGGTTGAGGATCATAATGCCCCTTAAATCAAATACATAGTGTTTTTTACTACAAAAAATAGGCCCCACCAGGTTCCCCAAGGCCAATATGAAAAAAAAAAATCACCATAAGTGAAAAATGAACTGCATTAGTCAGATGCATACAGATGAACTGAACTATTTTGTTTTCTACAATGCATGCCTTATCTATTAAGACTTCTAGTGCTACCTTCACCTAGCATACTAAGCTTGTGGACATGAAAACACCACAATTCTACAACCACAAATAAAGAGTCGGACAGAAGCCAACCTGTGATCATTTTAACATTTACTCCAAGGTTCAGTGCCCTCCTGATTGTTTCTGCACTATCATGCCGGGGAGGGTCAAAGAGAGGCATAAGACCAATAAACTGCCATGGACTACCTGGACTTTCTTTCCTTCCATCTGGAACCTCCTGCATAATAACCAAAGAAAAACCAACATGGCACAAAAAATAAATTAGTTATACACCACGAGCAAAACATTACAGTAGCATAACAAGAAAAGAAGTTTAAAAGAATAAGAAAAGAGATTGAAGCAATAGCATGCCTGGAATGCTACAGCAAGTGATCGAAGTCCTCGTTCTGCAAACTTGTCAATCACAGTATGAACTCTGCGCTCTATGTCTGACTTATTGTAAGCAAGATTCAGAATCTGCAAAATCATTGTGCGCATGCAGGGTAAGTGATGACACTGCCTTAATAATAATTAAAAAAAAATCCAACAAGAAAACACAAAAAAAAAAAAAAAAAAGTAACAGGAGTACCTGCTCAGGTGCACCTTTGCTAACACGATACATTTTACCATCATTATCGATATAAGTTAGTGCTGTCCGCTTGTCGGTTGGGTTAAATGGGAGAAAATGAACTTCTTGAATGCCAGCCCGTGCCTTCCAGATTTAAGAGAGGGGCCAAGAAAACAGGGTCAAAGATAAGCTGAGATATGTATATATCTATATTGGGATAAATCTGTGTAACTCCAGTTACCTCCTTTGGATCAGCTAACATTCCAACGATAGCAGTGTCAATAGCATCTTGATTTTCGGTTCGGGAAGCTCTGGCAGCCATTAACATGACTTGTTCCTGGTCTACACCTTTTGCGAAAACCTGAATAAAAATAAATTTGAGGAAGGCATAGGAGTGAGAATACATATTCTCTGCTGAATATAAAAGGCATTCACAGGCTTAGTTCCCAATCTGACCTCAATGAGATTTTTGTCAACTGTGAGTTTATTCAAAGTTAGAGTTCCTGTTTTGTCACTGCAAAGCACATCCATGCCAGCCATTTCCTCTATAGCAGTCATCCTTTTTGTGATGGCCCCCTACAGTAAAAAATCAAAGTTCAATTTATGCATAAAACATTTTATGTTCACAACTTACTAGGCCAGTCACTAAATACGATTTTAGAAGAGTTCACTCTATCAAACCTGCTGAGCTAGACGATGAGAGCCAATTGCCATCGTCACGGACAAAACTGTGGGCATCGCAATAGGAATTCCTCCAATGAGAAGCACCAGAAGATTATCAATACCAGGCCGGTACTTCCGATCTTGAATTGGGTACATAACAATAATCTCAATTACCATCCCCACCGCAATCGAACATATACAGAAGTTTCCAATCGCAGTCAAGACCTAAGCAGTGGAATGAATGAAATATCAATAGCGTATCAACAAGGTAATGACATAGTTCCTCCCAAATGGACAGGACTGCAAAGCCTTGCCTTTTGGAAATGACCAACTTGGTTCGTGCTGTCAACAAGATGAGCAGCCTTGCCGAAAAAGGTATGCACTCCAGTGGCAATGACAACTGCTTCAATCTCTCCCTGCTTGCATGTAGAACCAGAATACACACCATCACCAGGACCTTTGGTCACTGGTAGAGACTCTCCTGTAAGGGCAGACTGCAACATGTACAAACAAGATGAATCATAAGGCAGGCTGATAGTGAAGGCTTTGCTCCCCCCCACCACCCCAAAAAAAAAAAAGCTAGGTGAGTGGGACACACTGCAGAATCTATATCCATAATGTTTTCGATCAGATCTGAGATGTTCATCGTATCGATTTGGAATGGAATGACACAGAAAGTAGTATCCCACTTGATGCAGCATCCATTTCCATAGCAATTGAAATCTCAAACAAATAGCCAATGTTCACAGTCAAGCTTATTCATTTCCACCAATACAAAACACAATTCCCAAAACTAAGAGATGACAAAATTATAAATTAAGAGTGACCTGATCAATTTTAAGCGGATCTCCATCAAGAAGACGTGCATCAGCAGGGATGATATCCCCAAGCTTGATGCTGATGATGTCGCCAGGGACAAGAACAGCAGCATCTTCCTCGTTCCACTTCCCATCCCTCAGGACCTGAGGTTCCATTAAAGCAAATCTAAATATAAAGAACCAAAGGTAGCCCAATTGAAACAACCCACTTCACTTTCCATGTAAATTATAGACATGTCTCTGAAAACAAAAATCAAGTTACTGTAATCTATGCACTCAAGCATCTAATTTAACTAACTAATTCAAAGTCTACTACATCAAAAGGTAACAATTGGTGTCTCAATTTACCAACCTTATCAATCAAGTGTTTGCATTCTCTAGAAGAAATTCAATTCAATTCGTTTACATCATCTACATGAACTACATCCCATTCAGATAAGGAAATCTACTACCTTTGCTTTGGGAGCGAGACGAGCCATGAGAGCCGCAGCAGCATTTCCAGCGTTGTTCTCTTCGATGAAACTGATAGTTGAGTTGATGATCAGAAGCGTTATAATACCCACAAAGTCTTGCCAATCCGGCGGCTTCCCCTGAAAATCCAATCCGAACAAAACCCAGAATTCAAATTCCTTCCCATAAGAGAAAAAGAAGAACAGTATATCAAAAGAAATGCATACTTACTCCTCCATTGGCAAGTGCGATGGCCATAATCGCAGCAGCTTCCATTACCCATGAGAGCGGATTCCACATAAACCCCAAGAACTTCAAGAACTTACTCTCCTAAACCAACCCCCAAAAGAACAAACAAATGATTTACAATCAAAACCGAAATGTTTACACAAAACCAGATCCAAAAGCGCAAAAGAAGCAAACAGACCTTCTTCTCCTCAAGCTTGTTGTGACCAAAGATCTTTAACCGCTCCTGAGCACCATCAGTCGTTAAACCCTCTTTGCTACATCTCAGATTCTCAAAAACCTCCTCTATCGGTATGTTTTCCTGCAAATGAACACAAACCAAAACCCCCCCTCAGAAAACTGAAAACCGAGCCCTAACTGACAGAGCTTGTAGCGAAGGAATACAGATCTGGTACCAAATCCACTGCTTCTTTGAGTACGGCCTCCAAAACCTCAGCTTTATCCTCCATCTTTTCCTCCCTCTAAAACCTCCTGCTACTACAAATCAAGGCTTTCGAAACCACCTAACCCTCGCTTTCCAATGACTGGTGGAAATGATAAAAAGCACCAGAACAAAAATGAGAAGAACCGGATTCGAATCAGTATCCGAAAATCGGAAGATACAGAGAACAAAAAACAGCAGAGGAAAGAAAGAAGCAGCAGTGGTTTAGCTGTCGCTTTCTTCTATCTGTTCCAACTACGAAATGAAGAAGAAATGCAACCAGATTCGCTTGGATTAGCAGCGGGAAGGAAGAAAAAAAAAGAGCAGGATTCAAATCCGCATCCGGAGACTCGAAGATGAAGATCGAAAACCAAAACAGCAGGAGAGATTAAGTAGCCACAAGGCGTTTGGATGTCTCTTTCTTCTATCCGTTGAAATCGCGATTTGAAATCCTCAGTCCCTCACTGATGAGAACCGGATTCACTTGGATGAGAAATCCGCATCTGATAGGGAAAGGATTGAGATTTTATAATAAAAAAAACACCAGCAAAGAGCCGTTTGGATGTCACTTTCTTTAATCTGCTAAAATCACGATTTTAGATTATCGAAGAAGTAATGTTAGAAACGAAAACAGGATATTTTTTTGGATTGCGATTGGAGAGGGATTGAGACCTGCAAGTGGAAGTTGGAAGGTGAAGAATGAAAAAGGAGCAGCAGAGACAGAGAGACAGAGAGAGTGCAGTAACAGCCGCTGGGGCTCTCTCTTTCTCTCTCTCTCTCTATCTCTAATTTCTATCCTTTTTAATTCGGCACGAACATGTACTTGGCGGGTACAGGGGGGACATAATTGAAGGACTCGAGATTGTGTTCTGCGGCCTACAGGATTTAGTGGTTCGCGGACGTGTCCATGCTTTTCCATCAACGGTTGAGATTTTTCGGGGAAATTATCTCGACCGTTGGAATTTATTATAGTCTAGGGCTTGGTGGTCCTCCCAAATGGAAAATGAATTGATTTATTTGGCATGGGGTGTCATGTTAGAGGCTTGTTAAATACAAGATTAGATTTTTCTTTTTTCTGTATATGGTCACTATTAATCAAAGGATATTTTCCCGAAGGTTTTCATACTTGTTATAGCAAAGCTTTATTATGATATCTTAAAATGGTATATACGATATTGCATAAAATCGACTTTTTTTTTTTTTGTTGGTAAAAAAAATTTTGCTCTAATAAAATTGCCTTATTAAATACTTAACAAACCCTTTCTTTCATAATTTAATAAAATTTTGTGACAGCGAACGTGGATGTCAATGACTCATGATGACGGTAAAGGGAAAAAAAAACGGCTTTTACGATATATGGAAAAATATAGTGATGTTTTTCAATTTGGGATTTCATGGATAGCAATGAAGGATGTAGTAAAAAAAAAAAAAAGAGTTAATTTCTAAACAAATGCAATGGTATTATAACATAAAAAAATCTTCATACTAAAACCAAGTGATATTATCATGATATTTGTAAAATGCCAATTACTTTATAACAAGTAAAAGAAATGATAAATATTTACTGGTGCAAGTGATAAGTCTCAATGTAAAACAAGATGGCAACAAATCTAATTTCGTACAAGTCTGTTATAGCCGTGCAATCAAAGATAAACTTAATAATGACCCCATGTATGTAAAACAAGATGGCAGCAAATCTTTTTTTGTACAAGTCAAAAAGTATATCCGTGCATCTTATCACTCAATGAACAACGAGGGCATATTCCTTTAACAAAATTACTATCAAAAAATTGTCAGGGTTGGAATTTTGACAAGATTGTCCACTTCCTATTTCAAAATGCATGTCTATTTGCAATGATTTTGTGCTCTAAATAACTTTAAAAAGTCACAAGTATTCTTTTAGAGTTTCAAAGTCTCAAGCAATAGGATTTTGGAATTCCACGTGAGAAATAGTATTTAATAAATTTTTAAATTTTTTAAATATAAATGTTTTGAATTCTTATAAATAAACAGGCCTAAGACCCCTTTTGGAGTCCTTGGGAAGTTCAAAGCATTGAATATTAATCACAAGCTAGAAGTAGGCCCTAGGACCCATTATGTGGTCCTTTTAGAATGCTCTAAAGGGTTGTATCTATTGAGGAGTGGGCTTGTCGGGAGTTTGAATATAGAAGGAACGACTCGGCGCAAAAAAAAAAAAAAAAAAAAATACCGCCAAAAGTGCGTCAGCCGGGTTCCACTTGATGAGGAGTATTGACGAGTGCGCTCCTCCTCTTTGAGGTTTTGGTAGAAATGACTAACTAAAGAAACTTAATAGTATCATTGCACTCATCGTTATTATTTAGAGGCATTTGGGCGGAGGTCCCTCAACTGTGATTTTTATTGCAAGCGGTCCACAATACTTTATCATACTGACAACAGTCCTCTTGTAACTGAAAAGGACAAAAACGCCCTTGTACATGTCAGCAAAAGCAAAACTCAAATAAATTTATCTGAGTTTTCAAAACTCAGATAAATTTATCAGTCTTCTAAGGCAGTCTTCTCACTGTTTAAACCATGGTTATGATCAGATATGTAGCTTGTGGACTATGATCCTGGACCATCCTTTCACATGTTAAAACCACTTACAGATTGACTGATTTGGGCTTTCTTGAAATTAGGACACATGATACCTTGTGAATACAACAACCAGAACATGTTTGGTTTCTCCCATAGTTCCCTGCTCCTGCTCTTTCTTCTCCTTCTGTCTACTAGTAGAGAAAGAAAACGCGAATCATAAATCACAACCACTGTAATAAGAAATGAGAGATGGATGTGGGTCGTCGGATGGCACCACTTCACATAGCTATTTGTTTGAAACTCAGAAAAGTTCTTCAAAACTCAGATAAATTTGTCTGAGTTCTGCCAGAAACTCAGATAAATTTATCTGAGTTGTGCCAGAAACTCAGATAAATTTGCCAAAACTCAAATAAATTTGGCAAATTTATCTGAGTTCTGCCAGAAACTCAGATAAATTTATCTGAGTTTCTGGTAGAACTTCGACAAATTTATCTGAATTTCTGTCCAATTTATCAGGATTCTGGGAAATTTATCTGAACTCGGCGACACCAAAAGTTAGAATACGGAAAATCAGATTTTAATAAAAATCAAAATCCAAAACAAAAACACTTGATGACCACAATCCAATTGAGAAAAGAGGGGGAGGAAACAAGAAAAAATGCAAAATGCTCTCTTTCAAATCAGTTGTAGAGAGAAAGAGAGATTTAGAAGAAACTTCAGATGAAAGAGTAAAATAAAGTAAAACTGTGTCTATCTTTGAAGAAATGAAAGAGAGAATCGGAAATCATGGTGGCGACAGAAGGTGCTCTGCAACGATATTCTGCAACTATGGAAAGGAATGGAAAATGGAAAATGAGAGAAGAAGAAGGAAGGAGTTTTCTGGCACAGTTGAATGAGGCAAATTAGTCATGAAAATACATGACGTGGCATATTAGGGACCTCTCGCTAAAGTATCTCCAGCTGTCTGGATTATAGACATTAGAGAAAAAGTAGTTGTCCTTGATGCCTTAGAAGACCGTGCTCAAGGACTTTTGGCTAATTTACCCTATTATTTATCTTTGGTAAACACTCCCGCACCAGCTTATCCTCCTACACACATAAATCTCATCACTTCAGTGGTGCCTCGCCATTGAGCTAGCAATAGATTGGCATATATCACTAGGCCTCAGTTATTATAATCCTTTATAGGTAGAATTTGAATTGAAATATATAAAGAAAATCGTGGAACAAATTTTGTTTGAAAAACTTGAATAAATTTAATGGTGGGATAAATTTAGATTAATGTAAAATTTAAATATATCCCACAAGACACAAAAAACATTTATTTTAATTGATTTCAGATTTCAATAGATGGTGGAGTGATACTCCTTTTAACTTAAAGATTTATCAGCCGCAGAGGACTTGGAATCAAATTAAAAAAAAAATAGCCCAAATGCAATGCAATTATGCAAAGATCAGAAGAGGCGACTAGCTACACTAGAAGGGTTAGGCTTGAGTGGATGTGTCAGTCAAAGCAGTAAAAAAGAGCACTGGAGACCAGTCGTCTTTTGTGGCGAGTGGAATAAAAAGCCACAAAAAAGCAAAGAGAGAGAGAGAGAGAGAGTCATCGTGATCCAGCAGTTCTCACCCACTTGAATATAATGATAGAAAGGGTGAGGATGGAAAAGGTGTACGGTCACACCTCGTTTTCATCGTTTGTCTTTTTCTCTAGCGTCTAACATACGGTCAGGCCATTGCCCCCATTTTTTGACCTTCCCCACTCACTTTAATTTTGGTGTTTATAAGTGGAGTTCTTTATAAGTGGAGTTCTACTTTCGGCAATCTTCATATACATCTATTTCTCATCATTTTTTATGAAAGATATTTTTTTTGAGGATATTTTAAATATAAGAGGGGTACTTTATACCTCCCTCTTATACTTGAAATACTCCCAAAAGAAGTGTTGGTGAAGGATAGATGTATATGAATATTTCCTCTCCCAATGAGTGGCTAAGTTTATATGGCCCAAAGCACAATAGATATATATATAAAATAAGAGCTTTTTAAATCTATTTCTCTTAATTAGATGATTATTAATTAGAGTGATGAGATGTTGGAGTTTTGAACTCGCACATTCTCTAAGATCATTTGTTCAAATAAAAGCATGTCTTACGCGGCCTGTACGATCAGGCAGGAACTTCATGCACTAGAAAAAATAGTCGATAAACAAAGGAGTCAGACAAAGCAAAAATGATGATTTTAAATACTTAGATGGTCTAATCTAAATTCTAACTGTTGAGTTCATGGGTTTACAAATCCCAAAGGGTAGCTCAGTTGGCCCAGGACCACGGTTTTGCATTCGGAGGTTGTGGGTTTGAAACTGCACTAACACACTGGGGCTACAGGCGAGTTTACCCATCTTTCCTCTGGGCCCGGAGGGATTAGTCCAGCTTAAAGGGTTGGGAAGCCTTCGATAGCATAAAAAATAAAAAAAATTCAAGGGTTCATATATCCTTACTTGCACAAAATAAGTTAAATCGATTGCAATGATATTTGGTACTTGTAAACTTTTTCAAAAGATGAAGAATTTGATGGAAAAACTAGGAAAATAAATGGAGAAAGTTTTTCTTATAGTTGTAGGGCTATATTATGTAAGAAATTCTTTTTAGGGGGCTACAACGTATGAAGAAAACTCTATGACATAAATTTGTACATTAATATAGAAAGATGTCCAAAAATTTTGGGATGACATGGTCTCTCTGTGACCCCACCAGCTCCATTCTTTGTATTTTTTTTTTTTTCTTTAATTGGATTGGATGAGTGTTACAATACTTGTGAGACAACCAACAGGGTCCATGTGAGATGATTACAGTTGGCGTGTCTAGTGTTTCTCTTTCCACCCTTGGATTCATGGCGTTGCAAACAACTAACATTCCTTTACATGCAATGTTTTCTTCAATGCAATTAAACTCCAAGTAACTGGATCTAACAAACAACCAAATTTACAACATTATGCATCTTACAAAGTCGGCTTCTAAAAGTTGGACAGGATGGCAGGGACAAGTTGTAAGATATTATTACACCCCATTGAGCTACCACTTCTTCCAAAATCAATTAGTGATAGAAAACTGCACAACAATAGTTTTATGGTGAGGACAGGGGCTCGACTACAATTATGACTGTTGAAGAGTGAGGGTAGACGTTGACCTCAACACAAGTCCTCTCTGAAAATGCAGCATAATGAAGTTTACCCCTGAATTAGAATAAGGACGTACATCTTTTGATATCACAATAAGAAATACTTTAGATAGGGTAACTTAGAAAGGTAAATCCAAATTAACAAGATAAAGATACAAGACTGGAATAATTTGGTATAATGCTTCAATCACTTGAACCTAAATATGATGAAGGCTAAATTTTAGGTAAGATGATATAAATGACAGATCAATCCCATTAATCCGACGTCCATGCTTGCAAACTCAGCAGAGGGGGATCTCACCATGTTGCATTGTATTGGAGTACAACAGGAACAGATTGCAGCTGATCATTTCTCAACAAAACTAAAGTTGAAATTTGATTTTATTAAAATAAGGAAAGTAGGAGTGATAGGTAAGGTGTGGGTTAGGTTTGAGGCTTAACCAATCCTAGAAGTATAACATATTGCTTGGGTAGGATATAGGTAGTAAGTATACCAACTACAGCCTAGTATAAGCAAAACCAAAACTACCATCAAACTTTTGGGAGAGAAGTTGGAATTTGAATAGATTGACTTGTTTGTTGTTACTAACATCGTTTTAGAATTTGGCCAAAATCAAGTCATCACATTATCTCGTACTTGGGGTTTCTTCGCATGAGCACATTTTCCCCATGCAGCAAAAAATTGCTATTTTTTTTAAACTCCGGCCAATGGTGTTGGAACCTATGAGAGAGCCCATATATGTGAGAAGAGAGATTGTGCATGCGAGAAAGGTTTGCCCACATGTGTGGGATGAGGGCAGATACATATTAGGGATCAAACCCTTGACAACCGGTTGTGAGATGGAGTTGCTAACCAAGCGGCCCTTGATTTTCAACACAAAATGTGATGGAACCACCTTGTTATCCTCTAAAGTGCCTTACAAGGATTTGTTTTTTTTTTTTTTTGAATGTACAAGGATTTGGTATTCTACCAAAAAAAATAATAATAACAATAAAGGATTTGGTGAAATCAGAATATCATCATGAATGGTAACTTATCTGACAAGTAATGAGATTAAGAGATTAGAAATTTTTGTTGAACTAAGGTTTTCTACTTCAATAGTATACACCAGTTTTTGGAAAACGTCAAAGTTTAAATTAAAAAAATGGTTTGATTTTTTTATCAGAATAAGTAGTTTTTCAAAATAATTTTAAAAGTGTGTTACATTGACCCTATACAACCATATACCACAACATTCTAAACAGCCATATATTTATTTACTTTTAGAATATTTACAAAACTTGGATTCTAAGTCACTTCATATTTTGGTATTTCTTAATTAGTATTAAACTCCACATGAAAATCAGGAGTCTTTGCACTTTTGGGAAAAAACGGAAATTTTAAATTATTATTAAGTTGTTTTTATAACCATATTAATTTATTTCATTAATACTTCTATTTTCTTGCATTTTTTCCCTGATATTTTCTTACAACATTTTCTATTTGCATATTTGAAGTATCTTGCTATCATCACGAAACTAAAATGCTCCAATTATATTGTGCTATTTTCAAAATATCATCAATATTTGTGAAAATGTTATGGATATGCTCAATTTTTTAGGGAATTTAATCGGAAAAAACAGATTAAGTGACCATCATACCGAAAAGGTAATTTTAAGTGCCATTGCATCAAATTAGTCATTTTGTCTGAAAAAAAATATATTTTTTTAACATTCCCTATTAGGGTCCCTATCGACTTTCATTTGTAATGTTAATAAAGGTCGATTGAGACCCTGTAGTCCATCCTAACCTTTACAGAACTCCTATTTACTTTGTTTGTATGGTCTCAATCGACCTTTATTTGTAATATTAAGGGTTTATATCGACCATACGGTGTACACTTATAAATGTACGAAACTCATCCCTCATTCCTTGTTCTTGGAAAAAAAGACGATGCTCGACTTGCTTCCCCTCGGTAGGACATTTCCACCTCTTTAATACTATTAAAGCCACATCCCTTTAATCCTAATAATGTGAACGTTACATCTACCAAAATGATTTTAGAGCTCCCAAAGTCTCCACTCTTTTCCACCACAAATTTCTAAAGCAACCAAAAATGATTTTAGCCCCTTTTCATCTCCACCATCCAGATTCATCAAAACCTTTCTTGGCCATGGGGCTTTCATACCAATGACTGTGTTCAGCTAGTATCAATAGTTCAGACCTTAAATAAATGAGCAAAAACCAAATAGAAACACTATAGACAACTTCAGACAAAAATGTAACAAATATTGAGTTCAGCCTAATTAAATCAATGCCCAAAGTCACGGTGGACGAAAGCCATGGCATTTTTGTTTGAAAACCTTCTAAAAATCGCAAGCAAGAAATCCCCCTCTTTAGCTCTCTGCCCATTGTCTTCCAAGAAGGGTTTCAACCATTTTTATAGCTCTTTTTTTTCTTCCAGGTTATGCTATCAACCGGCGCAAATTACCTTTTAAGAAATCTTATTCTCAAGTGGAGAGTAGGTGTGTGGCAAGAGGAATGACGATATCGCAAAAGGGATGGCAAGAGAACAACCCAGCTGACCATGAGATGACAAATGAAAACAAAAAAAAAAAGGATTTTTTTGAGGGAACATACATTCGACAAAGAGGGTGTTGGAGGGGAGGGGACTCCAATGGCACGATGGAGGACCGCTAGAAACCACTATGAATACGCCTTGCAGCTGATGTAGAGTCGCAATCGGCACTGAGGAAGATGAAAGAAATAAACAAGAGAGAAAATCAGGCTTCAAAGCCTTAAAATGTATGAAAAGGTCGAACGCAGGGTCACTAGGGACAATTAACATTAAAAAAAGAAAAAAAAGGTCGATAGGGACCCTAATAAATAATGTTAAAAAAAATTACGTTTTCTGGAAAAATGACTGATTTGGTGTAAGGGCACTTAAAATTACCTTTTCGGTATATTGGTCACTTAATATGTTTTTTCCGGTAAAATCCTCATTTTTTTATGTTATTTCTGTGTGGGGTTCCTTTTAAAGTCACAATTTTTGTATGAGGAAAAGCGAGGAATGGGGACGTATGGTAACACTAAAATTAAGCTATTATTTTATGATTTAGAGCTTATTTATGTATTATAACATAAGAAAGATCTCTAATTATATTTTCTAATGTAAGAGCTTATTTGCAAATTAGAGCCTTTGCCTCTAAAAATGGAAAGCCAAGAGGGGCTTCTTTTTTTAGAGCCTTTTTAGCAATAAAGTGAATGGAGGTGTATAATGCAAAATTTAGGTCTTTTGAAAGAAAGATAACCTCATAAATTCTTTAAAATGAAGCAAATGGTGGTTTAATATTCTAATTTCTAAAAGATAGGCCCGAAGTACCATAATCCTAAAGGTGGGCCCCAATTACCTCATGAAATGAGATCAGCCTTTTCTTATGATTTTATCAAACAAAACTAATTATAAATTAGAACTTAAAAGTGGAGGTTTTGGTTTAGACCTTATTCTAATTGGAACATATTAATTAAGTTAGAATTTCCAAACGAACCCTTAGTTTAAAAAGCTTTGCATGGTGCTTAAATTGAATAGCCATCTAAGGGTATAAAGGGAACAAATTTCTTACAGCAATAATTGGATGCTCTCTCCACCTTTAGTTTTTATATAGCGAGCATCAATTAAACAAATCCAACTCATTTTCATCGACTCTTTTGAATCAAATGAGTCTGGCTGAGTTTGATTGTACTCACCGGAGTAAATAAACTCAAAAACTGAGTTGCAATCTCCTGCTTATGAAGATGGTAGAGTGTGTGTGAAACCAAGCATCTTCACGAGAGATGCATGGAGCAGACAAGAGTATAACTTAAATGGGTCCACACGCTTTGTGTTGGGGCTTAGGGCACATGCTAATGTATCATTGATGAAGCTTGAAAGTAATTAATAAGAAAGAAAAAGAAAAGGTTTCCATACATTGTTTTTTGAGCCAGTTTGGGTGAGTAGTACAAGACATGTGAGGCTATATACCTGTCCAAGAATCGATCCCTATATAGCGATTTTTCACGTACGTATTCATGCAAAATTCAGTAATGTGCTTTGTCAGGATGTTTTCAAAGTAGGAGTTGTTCACAAGACAACATAAATACGAAATACTATAAAAATAAATTTATATACTTATTCCTTTTCTATTTTGATATTATTTGAGGTTCTTTTTTTTTTTAATTTTGGAAAGATGACGAGAATATCACAACAATATGGGAAAAAGGCGATTTAGGGTGGATATCACAATATTATTTCAATATATTTTAAAAATACACTTATAACAATGGTAATAATAGGGTGTGTACTGTTTGCATCTAACATATATTCCATTTTGTTGTGGGACTCATTTGACTACATGCATCATTGTGACAAGCTGAGATGGAAGATCTCATTGAATTTTTAAGGTATCCATTGTTGACAGGTGAGAAATCTGCAGGTTTGACCAGGATTTCTCAGTGAGAATTTATACTTGATGTGAATGAGTTGGGTCTATTATCCAGGCCCCTCAACCATCCTTTCAGGTGGGTTCCACTGAGAGACATCAAGGATTGATGGGATGGGCCACTACATTCTCCAAAAATATCAAACATATTGAATGCAGGAGAAGATAACAAGCCCAAAAGCTGGTGAGTGCTCCCCCGTTCCTTTTAATTCGTGGCTTCCATTGTCTGTGTTTTTTGTAATTTTCCATTCAAATGCAAAGGATACAGCTAAAGCAAACTGTCAAATGCAACTAAAATCATTAGACTATGATGGTTCGATGTGAGGAGCATCACTTCACTCCACAAACAAGTGCTGGAGATCCTCTTCATCTTCTCTTTCTCTCTCTTACATTTTGTATTTTCTATTCAACTGCAAATTGCACAGCTAAAGCTAACTGGCAAGTACAGCTAAAATCTTAGACTGAGGTAGTTTGGTGTGAGGAGCACCACTTCCTTCCCTCCAATAATCAGTCAGTCTATGTGTCCCGATTCTTGGCCCGGCCCCATTCAACTTTTCAACTCCCGCCGGAAAGTTGAATGGGGTCATAAATCGGGCCAGAGAATCGGGACAGGTAGAATATTTGCCCTCTAATTAAGTGCAGAGTTTTTTTTTTTTTTTTTCCTCTTATTTCCTTATTTAGGTATCGACTTTGGAAAAATGATCCTGTGTGGTGGTGTAAATGGGGTAGGGTTGTAAACATATCAGTTCCGGTCTAGGTCTATGGTGGACCCGGACCAAATTTTTAGACAATGGAACCGGACCCGGTTCGGAACCAGTTTCTTGGTTTCGGGATCAGAACCGTTAATGAGAATATGGAACCAAAACTAAAATCGGACCCGATAATGAGACAAGTTTGGATTCGGGTCGGGGTCCTGTTGAGAATTATGTAGAAAAAACTAGCTAAATGATTTTAAAATAACTAACTCTTAGGAGAATTTTTCTTAAACTTGATGTCATAATTGGGTCCTGGGTCGGAACTAATGTAGAACCGGACCCGGACCCGTTTTCACGAGTCCAAAAAATGGACCCAGATCCGCGTCTGTATACTTATCGGAACCTAAATAAGGACCCAAACCCGGTTATTAACAAGTCGGAACCTCCAGGTAGTTGAAGAATCAAGGACCCATTTACATCCCTAGATAGGGGTGGAAATTGGACCAAGCCACCCAGGCCCGACACGACAATGTCTTGGTCAGTGAGGCTTGGGCCGGAGCACACCACGGCATTTGTTTTAGTAATTAAACTTTATTTCAATTTGAAAATTAACCCTAAAACTTTATAAAGTATCTTTCAATTTATATCGAAAATTTAAGAAAAAAAAAAAAGGAGAGGTATGTGGGCCGGCCCGTGGGTGCCACGGCTCAGCAAGACATCATATAAGCCCACCATGTGTCGTGTTGGGCCAACCCCAGCAGAGCTAGGCACAACACAACTTGGCCCGGCCAAGGAGACGGGACCGCCAGTCCACGACACGACCCGTTTTACACCCCTTTCTTGGGGTACCATCAATATGGTGCCAAAGCTAACTAACACCTAATTAAAAATGTGTGGGAGTTGCCTTAATTATTATTATTATTATTATTTGCTGCAGTTGCCTTTATTTGACCAAACTTGCTCATATAAGGCATCCCAATTAAAGGTACTGGCTCTATTTATTTATTTCTAAATTGGGGAGACACATATGTGATTATTTCTTAAATTTGTAACATGACTTGAACATGCACCAAGCGCTCGTTTCGGCAACTAATTGGATGTTATGTATAATGTATCTCAACCCTAATAGAGAATGTTGGATATATTATAATAAGAATGAATTTGTCTTAGATGAGGATTAAATTACATCTACTTAATAATGTGATTAGAACTAGATAAGATTAGATTGATGAGTTTGGGTTACAATGTAATTAAGATTAAATTGGATTTATGATATGATTATGTTAATTATATTGTACTCTATAAATAGGCAGACAATTCTCTTTGAAATTACTTATAGCGATGAATCGATTCTAAGTGAAATGAAAGACAGATTCTTATGATGTGATTAAGATTAGATTTATATTATGATAGGGTTAATGATCTTGATTCTTTAAATAGCTAGGCAATTCTTATTGATATTGATCATAGTGATTTATCCTTTTGTGAAATTTAAAACAGTTTGTCTATTAAGGGATCCAAAGTGATATGTGTGGATTTGGTGACACAAACGTGTGGTTCCTAGAAGTTAAAACTTGTATGCAATTGCCATCAGGACCACACCAATCACATATATAATGGGACCATTTGTATTTGATATTAAAAGATATTTACTATAAAGGTGTGTAGTACTTATCCCATGTTAGCATGTTTCATATGCAAGTGGTCCTCAAACTGTGTGTGTAACATGCATGACCCCACTACTTACTCTTTGATTTCTTAATATTTGAGTTTTCTTGGCTAAGAGTCATATAAGGATAGAGGGGCCCCAATGAAAATGTTTTTTTATGGATGCTCTTTTTTTAGGATTCCAAGTGTCAAAAGGATTTGATCCCTTCCTCATTTTTTTATTATTAATTATGCATTTTGAGTGTCCTCCCACAACTACTGAACAAGATTGACTGGAAAAAAAAAAAAAAACAGAAAGAAAGAAAGAAGGAAAATAATACTAATAAAAAAAGACATGTAGATGCCTTACATGGGCAATCTTTGTGATTTTTTTACATGATCATCAAAAACAAATAATCTAACACTCTAAAGAAATTACTAATGGCATTTTTTTTTATGATCCAGGGCATCTCTCGCCAGCACAGCCTTCAAACTTTTAGTCTCCGGCCTATACAAGCAAGGACTATTCTCTTGGGATTCATACATGGCCGCATACATAATACCCAAATAACGCCAGGGATGGAGTTGAACTCGAAGCTTGGGGAGCAAACCGAAGGCTCAAACCAAAATCTGAGCCACTTTATTCAATTGTTTGAAATGAGTAGATATGGCCCACCAAAATCTTTCAAATCTCCTCTTTAATTCTTTTTTTATTTTATAATCAGGCATGATTTGAACCCACAGCATCAAGGTTGTGAATTTTGATAGCAGGCACCTTCTACCATTCCATGGACCTTGTTTAATGATCTTCCATAACAAGATGCAACAGATCATTTCTATAATTAAATAGGAATGATAGGATCATGATAAATCAAGCGAATCATAGTAGGTAGACAATCAAATTGGGCCTCAACATGGATAGCATATATCCTGAAAATATAGATTGTATGATTCTAGCTATTGCTTAGTAGCCCACCCAATCTAACCTTGCAAAGAGGGAAAAAAAAAATTTTGATGGTCCAAAGTCGTCAAACACTATCAAATGGTTAGGATAGGCTAGATCTGTGTACCACAAAATGAACATGGATAATTAGAAGTTTGGACTGAGACAGGGTGTACAAGATTGTCCACTCTGTTTAGTCAGTGGGCCCCACCCAAAGGTGGAGGATAAAAAAAATAAAGAGAGTCAACTGACGGTGGTCATGGTCCCAAGTAGAGAGAGATTTATGAGTTGGACAGCTAAGATAGTCCACTTGCACATATCTTTATGGGACCCACCAGGTGTATGCTGCAGGCTTATCGTCCGTACAATCACATGGTATGTCCCAATAAGAGGGCCCGCGTAAGTACCCAAAATAAACTCTTGGTTTGTATGACCCAAAATCAAGTTAAAACTTGGGTCATATAAGCCCAAGTCACAAGCATAAATATAAGGAAAGTATTAAACTTTTGGTTATTTTTCAAAAAATTACATGAGGAATTGACTATTTAAAAAAGTATAAAATCTTTTCATATTTCTTTTTTTTATCGATAATTTTATACATTTCTTTCAATTAAGTTCTCTTTATGTTTTTTTTTTAAAGTACAAAAATAGACGTACATATTTTTGGGGGTCTTTTTGTAACCTTTTCTTTTCGCTCTAGTAAAGCCAACCTAAAAATCACTTTATTAGTCTCATTGATCAAATGTTGATGGTGGGTACCTTCTTTTGATGGTTTAATTTAGTCACCTAGGAAAATACCAGAATTGGTCTTGGAGCTTTTTTTCTCTCTAGATGCTTATATGACCCAAGTTTTAACTTTATTTTGTTAAATATAAGCTCCTAATGAAGCAATTTTCTAGTTCTGTGGAATCCAAATTAACTCTTCCTTTTCAATCATCAATGCATAAAGGTAGTTTAAGTAGGCTCCACTAGGTCGTTTGGGTTGGCCTTCATCATCTCTCTTAAATTATTTATTAAAAAGGGAATATGACAATTGACATAAGGGTATTTATCATTTTCTAAATTATTTTTATGGTGAGGACTTGACTGAAATAAATATGGAAAACTTCTATGCTCGGTTAAAATATTCAAATCTTCATGTACTTTCTTGATAATGACATAAAAGTTTGATACCATTTTGAAAATCTTTCCTAAATATAATATATCTATATATGGTTTTGATCTTTCAATAGGTATGTATATATCCAAAGGAGAATGTACATAGTAGAAAGAATGAAGGGCAGCTCACTTTCACTTGCACTCCATAAATGTTAAGAAAAAAAAAAAAAAAGCCCAACCGATCGCCTATCGTAGTGGACCAGTAACAATCCGCCAGATCAGCCAAAAATTTAGGTGGTTTTCTTTCATCTTATTTAAATTTTTTTAAACTTCAAAATCGCCTAAATTTTTGGGTGACTTGGCGAACTGTTATTGATCCACTCACAATGAAGATATAACAACTAAGATAGGTGATCCGACTCCAACCAAGAGATAACTCACCTCTCTAAGAGAACAAAAGTTAAAAGCCGACAAGCAAAAAAAACACAAGCTGGGCAAGCTAAAAAACCCAAAACAAATAAGAAAGTTGGGCTAAGAACAAAGAAACATAAGCAGATATTACAAAAAATGGCGCTGTTTGTAGAGCCAGATAAAGAACTTCCATGGGGTGTCATAGGCTGTTGCTCCGTTCCCACAACACCCTCCAGGGATCGATCCCGGGAGGGCCAAGTCTCCTTACATGTTCCTGGGCATTGGACCAACTCAGCAGCACCAAAAAAAAAAAAAAAAAAAAAAAAAAAAAAACTACCATGCCAGCAAAACACAAGACAAAACGCACATACCAGCAACAGACAGAACTAGTTAAAACGTTTTCATTAGTGATTACCCATGCTCTTCTTCGCTTTTTCGATCAGAATCTGGTTTTGATATGATATACAGTGAAAGCGAATCCAGATCCATTGTAGCAACTATTACACGTACGGTGTAACACATTAACGGAACTCCATTGTGGGGCCGGCATAGAGATCATTCGAACCATTCAAGGTGAATGCCATCATCTCCAATCATACACCCTCAAGCTTCAATTCAAAATGAGTGGGCCTCACCGTTGAATTGAACACCAACCATGATAGAAAGATATTTAAACCACATTAGCAGCGACACTACAACGCCAAGTCATGTTTCCGTCATGGTGCTCAATTAGACGGTGGGATCTACTTTTTTGAACTGAAACTTGAGGATATATTACTGGAGAAGCGATGAGATTCATATGGAATGGTTGAATTATCCCAACGTCGGTGATGGAGTTTCTGAAAAATATTACAATGTCCCTATGAAATAGCTGCCGCAAAGGATCCTGAGTCCGGACTCAATGAGACTGAGGTAGTCATAGTCTTCCAGATGCTTGGGATGTGTAAGGTTCCATGCGAGTGAGGATGTAATGAAGAATAACACCCAAACGGGACGAATTTACCTGTCATTAATCAATGTTATTCCCTGTCCATGCTATGCACCCTCGTGAATTGTCACTTACCATTGCACTTTCATTGCACCAGTGAATTCAATGCATCAATTGTACCCATTCACACTCATTGCCCACTGTGCATTGGCATCAAAAATTGATTTGTCAGTAATTTGAGTTTTAGACCCCTTCTATTGTTAATGGAAAAGCATTAAAAATATAAGGCTTATCTAATGATAAAAAAGTCTACATCGAGTCAAAGTAATCGTGGGAAAAACTCATTTCCACACACCTAAATTAAACATGGACCTTTGCCTTGTATTGGAGTGGGCCTCATCCAAGGGATTGCTCTCTCCCTCCCTCTCTAAAATTGTTCGATGAGTATCTTATTATATGTTTTTCAATAGGTTGTAAGATAATTAAGGATGTAAATGGGTTGAGTTTCATGCATAATAATTGGGGGGGGGGGGGGGGGGGGGGGTGTGCAGATTGAGATTTTATGTGAACAGTAGATTTAAGGCTCTTTGTTCAAAGAAACTCTTGAAAGATTATTTCTTTCTTTGAAATCCCATGTGTTCAAAAATATTTGACGGCATTATCATAATTTTTTTTCTTTATAGAGTTTTCAAACTTGCTGTTTGATAAATGATAATCCAAATATCCAACCTTATAAAACGTCACTTTTGTTTTTGAGAGAATCTCCATATTCCAATTCCTTAAATATTAATAATTGAGCATTTGGAGTATGAGATAACAACAAGAGAATTTATACATCTCCCACAAAAAACCCTCAAAATTTGGAAAAGAAAGAACAAGCCCATGTCTTTCAAACTTGAAATCATGGTTGAAAAACTCTCCAAGTTGACTGTTGACTCTCCCAAGTAATCCCATTTTGACAAAGGACCGAGTCAAAAATAGGGGAGACTTGGCCGAGTCATCTCGTGTTAATAAGTTGTTTGTATTTCTAACCACTTAATAGGCAGAGGTAATTTTAAATAATTAGAATTTATTTATAACTAATTATGCATGAGGTTTGGAGTAAGTAATTTAAAAATGGTAACCAAAATGCAATTTGAAACTTATATTTAATCTTTTACACTTGATATTTGAACTAACAAATTATGTATGATACACTATTTTTCCTTTTGTTTTCTTTATTATTGTACTTTTCTTGCATATATGAATTTATTAAGTGGAATTTTTATATTTTATAAGTAATGGATTTATTTGTAAAATTATATTTAAAAAAGCATGACTCTTTCGAGTCTCAGCATTGACTCTATACGAGTTGATTTTTTCTTTTTTACTTTCAACGAGTCGAGTTCCAGGTCACGAGATTTCCAACCTTTCCTGAAATAGCTTATATCTTTTTATTTTTAACAAATTGCCTCGAGGTTAGGGATACCCCTCAACATTCAAACAAATCCAAATTCTAGAAGCAAAAGCATAAATAAAATGGGAAAGATTTCTTCAACTCTCTCCTTCAAAAGTCATGATTTCAGGTACGGCCGCGACTCCCCAACTGGAAGGGGAAAGATGACCCAATTACGTAGGGAAAGGGAGTTATTAGGGACATATAAACGTGTTCGTCCAAGCACATACGTGGTCCAGTGAGAGAGGAGAGGACATGAGTCGAGTGTGGGAAATCGCTGGAGTGGAGACAAAGGAGTAATTGATTCAGGTGGACCTCACATCTCCCCCACGTATTTCGCCCTTTCCTTCGCCAACCATGACTCAAATCTGCCCCACTCACAGTCGACCATGCATGTTTCTTGTCTTTAAAACTCAATCAGAATGATTTCAGGTGTGATGTATTCTAAGGCAAGCAATTTTCACGGTGGGCAGAACAAAAGTAGGGATATTTGCCTACTACTAAAAGTAGTGATATTTTTTTTTTATTTTTACAATATTTTAAAGTGTTTTTTTAAAGATATTACAGTCTTTTATTGAATTATGTGATATTGCATGAAACCGTTCATTTTTTCTTTGGATTTCGATGTTCCTTTCCAATAATCTAATAAGATTTTGCGATATAAAGCTTTACTATGTTGCAAAAAATGGAGCGGTATAGAGCACGTTTGGAGAAATATCTCGACATTGGTCACTAGGTGTGAAAATCAACAACAAATTAAATGGTGGCGTAAAGGAAAAACCCTCAAACAGAATTTTACCCGCCATTGTTTAAATCTGCGGGTGAGTCCCACTCTGAAACCCATATTGCTAAATTAGTGTCCAATGTGATTGAACTTAGAAGGAGTCAAAATCATGTTTTTTCTTCTTCTTGTTTTTTAATATGACCAATGTGATGGTGGGTACAACTTCAGTTGGAGTGAAGTTTGTCTTAATGACAATATATGATGAGATATTGATTTAAAACTGCTTGAATTTTATAGCGTCAGCTGCAAATGGAGTTAATGATGGACTAAGGGATTTGTGTTAGAGATACTGTTCTTGATTAGTCATAGGTAGGTAAGAAGTAGAGAATTTAAGTTATGAATTGAAGTATTATCTTGTGAGAAGTGGCATATCTGTTCGGGGCTACAGAGAACCGGTTCTGCGTTCCATGTTTTTGTGTTTAGTAGAAAGTCAATTCTCATCACAATTATGTTTTTCCATGGAATTGCTGAGAATCTTAATTTGTTTCTCCAATTTTCCATGTTTTTTCTCTCAGAAGAAATATCCATGGAAAATATGGAATTTTTTCAGTGGAAAAAAAGCATTTTCACTTTCGATACTTATTGTGCACAATGTGGCTACACAAATATGCCCTAAAAGTCTGCCGTGAAGTTTACTTGATTTTACGCCACCAACTCATCAATGATAATGTTATCCGTTCATGCATGCTATTCATATGAATGACCACAAGTTCAAATTTGACATTCATTTAACTGTTGCCTATCATTGTTTGAATTAAGAAAAGATAAATGTTGTCTTTTAAAATCATTAAAATTAGAAGATTTTACCAAAAAACAATAAAAAATTACATTAGATGCACCTTAGACCAAGGTCATTTTTAGTTTTCCTTACACCATACAGGTCTTCCTGCCGAGAAATCCTTTTTTTATCTTCTTGGTCTAAGGAGCATCCGAAGTGTATGTTTCGTCTATGTTACCTAATAAAGCGGGTATGTGCCTTATTTTCGGATCAAAGGGAATCTTGAATTTGTATCTGGATTTATACCTATAAGATTTGAAACTTTTGGTTTTGAAATTAGATCCATGTATGTAGACCCAAGGATTTGAATCCAGGACAATTATATTTATATTATATTATATTATATATATATATATATATATATATGGAAAGTGCTCCTATGAGAGACACTCTCACCAACTTAGTGAGAGATGGGTGGGGGCCCTCACATTTAAGTTGGGGGTCCTTGCATTGCATTTAAGTTGGTGAGAGTGGATATGGAAGTGAGGGCCCCCACCCATCTCTCATAAAGTTGGTGAGAGTGTCTCTCATAGGAGCACTTCCCTGTACTTCCTCACTTTTGTACTTGAAAATTCCCCTTTTGGGGTGTCCCTCACCAAAAATGGTGAGGGATGGATGCATATGAATAGCCCCCATATATATATATATATATATATATATATATATTAGTAGCCTACTTAGCTTGAATTACATTCATATTTAAGAGTTTATTTAGCTTTCAAATTTAAATTCCAAATTATATCATTTTTTTTGCTAGTTGATGCCAGCTTTGAATACAACATGTAGGGTTTTTTTTTTTTTTTTTTTTTGTTTTTCTTTTTTTGGATTTGGGTCTATAATGATGGATTTTGATTCGGCTCCACCATGGTTTCGCCTTGCATCTGTTCGGTTTGCTTCGGTACTTATAATCGAGAAGACCGTCACAATTTGAATACAAAAATCCTCTTCCACCATCATTTTCTCATATTTTCTCCTCACCATGTAATTGTAGATTTTATGATGGATGTAGTGTAACTCTAAAATTCCTAAATAATTTTGACCACAACAAAGAGATTTACGTGGTTTGACTTTTGGCCTACGTTGGGAGAATTCACTATTCAATAAGAATAGAGGTAAGTGCCTACTTCTAATCACACTAGAAGATGGACAATGCAGGAACGGGTTTACCAAATTTATTACTTCTATTGAGCCGTACAACCTAATTATTTGATACACGGAATCTATCTCAGTCGCTGGAGCCGGACACAAAGAAGATGATAGAGGAAGGGCATGGAAGAAACTGGTGAGGGATTGTGTTGGGTGCTTCGATTTGGTCAATGGAACTGAAAAACAACAGAGGTTGGTTAAGGCCAGAGGGAACTGAAAAACAAGAGGTGGGTTAGGATTTATTGCAGTCGATAGATCCAGGTGTACCACCACGTTCGACTACGTGGAAAAATGGGACTCGGGGTGTAAATCGGAGAGGAATGAGACGAGCAGGGCCTTGGTTCTCTGTGGTGGACCCGTGGGGTCTGCGGGTTCCTCGTTGCCGCAGTCCTGCTCAGCTGCAACAAGCTGGCCGAGAGGTGGTGGTGGGAGGCAGCTAGCAGTGCACGTGATCCAGATCCTCGTCATCACAGGGTGGGTCGGCGCCCTGATGGATCCCTCTTTTACATCCTCGACTGCATGGGTCTCCTCGTGATGTCCGAGCAGGATCAGGTGGCAAGCATGGATTTGCTGTGGCTTTCGATCTAAAAAAGCAGAACTGCAACTAGATTAGGATCCTCTGTGCTTTCTTCTCCTATTGCGGTTTCTGCAACGATGGTGCGCATATGAGCTGTTATTGCGATTGGGCGAGAGTTTGATACGGGAAGAGGGAGAGGGAGAAGGAGAAGGGTTCTTTTCAGTAGCACAGATCAAGCGGGAGAATGGAAGATTTGAAAATTCAAAATTCAAAATTTCGTGTTAGTTGAAAGGGTAAATTAGTCATGTAAATATTATTTAATGGGGTGTTTCTAGGAACTCTACGAGACCTTTTTGAGGGACCTTTGGCTAATTATCCTCAAATCATTTGTTAATTGTCTAATTGCCAGGGTCCATTTGAACAGTGAAGATGGTCTTAATAACAGTAGAACTCGGTAGAATGGGAATGCCCATAGACAGTGGCGGGACTAGCGGGGCTGGTTGGGGCCATGGCCCTCCAAAATTATAGAAAAGCCCTTGAGGTTTTCAGGAGTTTTATAAGTTTCACTTATGGCCCCTTCAAAGTTTTCAAAAAAGCCCTTATATGTTTTAAAAATTATATGCACTTTTTTTATATGCAGCCCTCCCAAGATTTTATTTCTACATAGTGGCCCCTCCCTCCCCACAAGGAAGAATCCATGTGCCTGCCCCTATTTGTAGACACATGGGCCTTTTATGTAAAGCCTCTATTATCCGGACAAGAAAAGACTAAGGGGTCATATAAAAAATACATAAAATCAAAGTTCGCTAGTTCTTTTTAAAAAAAAAAAGAGTAAAAAAATTAACTTCATTTCTCCACTAAATTACAAAGAAATATCAACATTTTACACAAAGAGTAAAAAAGACTCTTTATCAAGTCACTAAAAATAAAAGACCATCATAATCCCCTTATATTTTATTTTCTTTCAATTTGATGCTTTACCTTATTTTTATATTTATTCAGAGTACATCCAAACAGCCCGGATAGATGAGTCAACACAAAGTTTTAAGAAGTATGTTTAAGATCAGAATCTTAGGCCATTGCTTTTGTTTCTTTTGGATGAGAGGGGCCATGTGGACATTCATGTGACACCATAGTATTTGATAAACGGAAAAATCCAAATGCTTAAGGGAAGAAAGTACTCACAGAGCTGTCTTCTTTTTCAAAGATACAAGTGTAACACCTCATGTTCAAAAGATGATGACATCTAACATATAGAGTAATCACTCACACATCCCATGGTAATTAAACAGTAACCGTAGTTTAGTGAATTCTGGTCCAATCCACATGGGTTTCTTCACACAAGGGATTGTTTCAAAGGAGTAGTACATTATTTATGTTTTTAGCAGAAGTGAAAAAAGATTCTGTGGACTCATGGACAAGATTGTGTAGAAAGCTGTTATGGGTGTCAAAATCAAACCATGGACCGATATCTCTTAATTTTTAGCAGAAGTGAAAAAAGATTCTGTGGACTCATGGACAAGATTGTGTAGAAAGCTGTTATGGGTGTCAAAATCAAACCATGGACCGATATCTCTTAAACACTTTTCGAAAGAAGGACAAGGGAATGGCTTGCAATTTCAAGACCCAGAAGGCCCCAAAAAGGCCCACCAATAGCATGTGCACCACATCTATCGGGGTGATATGGACCAGTAGTTCCTTTGCAATAACATGATCCGAAATGAACTTGTGCCGGCAATATATGGTGGTGATGATGGATGCTAATACTTGATTTGAAGCTTCCAAATAGTCGGTCACCTCAAACAAAAAGCTGAAACGAGGGCGATTCTCTACACGGACATTTAGAGTTTCATTTGAATATCCAAACTTTACAAATTTTTTTATTAATTCGACTTTAGGCTTATCCCTAGAGTGCATTATTTTGCTAAGAGGGGTATTCTAAGGGTGCGTTTGTGCCAACCATGAGTTGCTGCGGAAAAACAGAGTGGAGCCTTCCTCGATCCATTTGATGCAGGGAGGATTTCTCTCTTTCGGAATTTCAGGCGCGTTGTTGCATGTATGTTTTTCCTATTTAAACACTCCCAAAAAGGGTCCTCTAAAACCTTTTGTTTTCTAGGCAAGCCTAGGTCGCCTTATATCAGTTGCTTTTTCTTTCTTTGCTTTCAAATGAGGATTCTCCATTACCAAAAGAATAAAGAAAAAGAGTATGGCCCAAATTTGTTTGATTTGTTATGCTTTATCATGCCTTCTTCTAAATATAGCCACGGGTCTAAATTTGCATTAGCCCTGATTTTATTTCAATTGGAGTCATATGTACTATTGTCTTAATTCTGTTTAATAAGTGGTATTAATCAAGCCGCCATGATGGCACTTATGCTATAGAGTTTGCGTAAGAACTTATATTTGAAGATCCCATGTAATATGAGCATATTAGATAAAACTTTGGTGTTGATTCCGTCCGAACCAAGTACTGGTTGATATTTTATTTTATTTTCGTGTAAAGGAGAATTCTCATTACAAAACAGAGAAGGCAGCATGGGATCTCTTTTCTTCTTCCTGTGGCACATTTTTCTTTTATAACTCAGCGTATCCAGCTCAGTCTGAGGGACACTCCTTTGGCCATGAGTATGAGGAACACTCGATTCTGAACCGTCGATGACTAATCCCTATGGGGACATGCAAACCCTCCTATCCACATGCACCAGATAAAATTATGACAGGTGGCCAACGAATGTCAGTGTCGAACACAAAACCTCTCCACCTCCTGATAGGCGCATGGTCCTTGTCCAGCTGAACTACCACTTGTTGATTCCTGTGGCACATATTTAGTTCACCACCAAAGAAATATTGCACCACCAAAGAAATATTGCAACAAATATCTTGATGGGTAGATACTAAAGGATGCAAATGAGTGAGCATTGCCCCAATTTGAACTCGAGCTCGAAAGCTGACTTGAGAACCCCAGCACAATATCGACTTGGCCTACTTTTCCCGAGCTAAGCTACTTGGAGCTTGAGCTTACTCTAAATTTTCCCAATGTTATTATACATAAAGCTTATAATATAATATTATAGCTGCATTTATTATCATGAATCTCACGTAATAATGTAACATTATGTGTATAGGCATGATATATATAATATTGTATGAACACACTTACATTTCCTCTCTGAGCTCACTGGCTTACTACCCACACAGTAGGTGGATGGGGATGGAAAGATTATAATGGGTAACTCATATGAAAATTTTGAGTTCATTTTCATATTGTTTCGAATCCCTTGATCTATGGCCCACAGGTTTAATAGTTTTATATATATAAAAGAAGACCCTCAATCCAATGGTATACTATATTTGGATGGGAGCAAAACCATAAGATCCGAGTATAATTCAGGGTCCGTGACTGCTGGACTATTTGCATGGATCATAAGGTGGGCCCCACTATATTGCCCTCACTAAAAGATGGTGAACACCATGCTCAGGAAGATTTGCCTTACTTACATAAAATATATATTTATATATAATATAGATGCCAAACGGGCTGAGCCTAGCTCACAGCCCTTAACAAGCCAAGCTTAAAGCATGAGCTAAATTGGCTTTAGTGAGCTTGAGCCTGAACCCTATCATCAGGCCCGAGCCAAGTTTGTACGACTCGTTGACTCCATGGTTAATAGAAATCTCTTGCATCAAGGAGGTGGCATTTTGTGCACTAAAAAGCTGATTGCTACGGGAGAGAAGACTGAGGTCATGAGGGGACCTGCGTCTTGCAAGTTTATCTGTTACTCTTGACGTTTTGTTGTTTTTAGGTGAAAGTTACTCTGATGTCGATATGGTTGTTTGGGAGCTCTTGGCTTGATGTTGGATGGAAGAACAAACGACAGAAAGTTAAATTTAACAATTCAAAGTTGCCACTCAAGTCAGCTCTAATCAGAGTTCTTCTTAAACTAAGAGGGCTTTTTTTTTTTTTTTTTTTTTCCTGAAGAATTTTCGTGGAAATTTCATATGTTGGAAATTCCTATTAATGTTAGTTGTTGTTCCCCATCTTGCAATTTGGGATTTTATGTTTGATTTCAAAAATCCAGCATGGAGGAATCTCACTTTTCACTCGTGGAATTCGGCCTAAGGTCTTACATCTAAAGCAATTAGGTACATGAGCATTTGTGAATACAGCTGGAGATGATATTTGGGGAATTCAATCATCTCTCTTCCTAAAACTCTCAGATGTTACATTTTCCAGAAATCATACAAAGGATTCTAAAATTTGCTTGGACTATCAGATCAGGTGCACTCAATAAATGGAATTTGTGGTGAGAATTTCATATAGTATGGGCGCTTATTTGTTATTGTAAGTGATTTTTCCAGGTTTTGAATTATCTTAATTTATGTTCATGAGTTTTTAAGATCCAATAGTTTAAAAAGTATGAAACAAAAGATTTCCAGATAGAGGCATCATTTTCTCAGCATGAATTCCCTCAACTGTATGGAGGACCTAATATTAATGATGTATTTGAAGCCATCTATAAGGTTCCTTGTCATGGAGATTGGACTAAGTTGGGTTGGGGCTACCTTGGTAAAACCTATGTTTAATTAACAGGCCTCATTTTTAGGGCGTAACCAGATCCAACGCTCGCAAAGTCCCCACTCCTGAGCCCGGTCACAAGTTGATCTGGTCATTTGGGCCATCAGCTGACCCATCATTGAATTCCATAGACATATTCCCTTCAAAAATGGCTGCTATGGGGTTGAAAGTAGGCCAGGGTGGCCCATGCAATGCATTTTTCGACCCAACACCTGATACTGTTCATATTTCCCAGCTTGACAATATGTGCTATGGATGGGCTGATTTCTGGCTAAATCCCATATCTAATGCAAGCGGGTCTTAGACAGTTGGGCCCTAACTGACCGCAAAGCCCATGAGCTGAATCCCAGCATAAATATTAGGTCTTCAAACTAAGTTGCTGGACTAACACAATTTTTGACTCATACACCTGTCTGGGCCATTTTTAAACCTAGTGAGTCCATCTGAGGTTCTTCAGTTCTGGAGAGCTAGAGGGAATCCCAATACTACATGAGGTGAGGTATAGTCAGATAATAAAATGGGCCCAACATGAATAAGATTAGATAACTTGTGAAGCTCTACACTTGCTAGCACTGACCTCTATTATAGAGGCATTTGCCACCTTACGTAGCAGATGAAAAGAGAACAAAAACATACTACTTGTGTTGATGTCCAAGCCCGGCCTGTTTATTTTATCGTACCTAGTGATAACATCAGCACACAGACCTGAAAGTCAAGCCCTTGTCCAACACATTTGCAAAAGAATCTCTTTATTGAGCTTCAATTTTCACTGTATATTCTGTTTTTGGACGACTTATTTTTAAAACCTTTAGATTGTAAAGCCTCCCCATCTTTAGATTTTGCATTTACACCATCTCTCGATTCATCCACCACCACTATAATATTTGCAAACAACATACACCATTGAACCTCTCTTAAATATGAGTAGTTAACTAGTCCATAATCAATTTAAATAGATAAGGGGTAAAAGCTACTATGATAAAAATCTATGGTCACTGGAAACTTATATGTCCCTCCATAGGTTGTTCTTAGGTAGTTCTTACCCCTCTATCATACATGTCTTTAATGATTTGAATATATTCTCTTGGATCACTCATTTTGTTTAAAATCCACCATATTACATCTCCAAGCACCCGGTTATAAACTTTCTCTAGATCAACGAAGACCGAATGCAATTTTTTCGTCTTTGCTTGGTCTTTTTTCATTAATTGCATTGGAGCTCATATGAAGCATGGCCACCAACCCATGTTAGTAGGGGTGTGCAAAATATCCACTTAACCCGCTGACCCGTCCGACCCGCAACCGACCCGCCCGCCATGTGTGGGTCATTAAGTTAGGCGGTTTGGGTTGGGCGGGTTAGACCCCCAAAATTAAGGATTGGATTGGGTTACGGATTGAAAAATTGCCAACCCGCTACAACCCGACCCGCCCGCTTAATTAATAATTTTACATACATAAAAAAAAATATATTAGTTGAAATTGTTAAGTATTTAAAGTTAATCAGTTCACCTAATAAATTTTTACAGCTAATCAATCATCAATTCCCTAAACAAAATCTAAAAAGTCAATATTGAAACCCTAAACTCTTACCTACCACCCACCCCATTTACTTCAATCGTATAAACTATATACATTACATTTATACTATTTGTATTTATACTATTTGTAGTTATATTTTGAGATTATCAATAACAAATTGTAGTTTGTGATAATTAAAAAAAAAAAAAAACATTGTTAATGCCAACCCGCCTAACCCGCTGAGTTGAAACCCCCAAAATTTGTAACCAATCCGCCAGATTTAGACTTTGGTGGGTTGTTGGCGGATTGAAATTTTCCCAACCCGCTAGTGGCGGATTGGATAGAAATATTGGCCTTTACCCGCCCAATCCGACCCGCGCACACCCCTACATGTTAGTATCAGCAGTTAATCAAAGTTTCAAACCCGATCAAACTGAAATGGACTACATCACTTACCCTCAACGCGCCAACGTACATCTTGAGGAAGACCACATCATGATTTGAGTGGCCAGATCGTTGATAACTGGCAGGACCCACATATCCATTAGTAATTTCAATCATCAGGAGATCGAACCGATCACAATGGTAAGATGAGAGAAGAATTAACCCCAAGGGGTAGCTCAGTTGGCCTAGGACCACGGTTTGCACCAGGAGGTTGTAGGTTCGAAACTGCACTACCACATTGGGGCTACAGAGGAGTTTACCCGGCTTCTCTCTGGGCCCGGACGGATTAGTCCAGCCCAAAGGGTTGGGAACCCTCCGATAGCGAAAAAAAAAAAAGAAAAGAAAAAAGAATTTGAGATTTCATTGTAGAGGTTGAATTGGTTACTTAATTACCAGTTTGTAGTATGATTTCCTGCAAGTTTTCAAGTGGGCCCTTGAATTGAAGGACAGCACAATGGACGGCTCAGATGAACTCTCTCCAGCAGATGGGGTGGAGAGGAGGGCTCCCAATTTTTTGCTCAGGGACAAGTCTCGCCGGCCCAATGTTCCTTCTCATCTCTCTCAGAGGCCCATCTTTTGAATGGCTTGAATTGCCTGGGTGTGTACCACATGTACTGTGGAAGACTAGCATAGGAGTGGGACGAGGAAGGATTTGTGGACTCCTTGTTATCAACTTGTTGGATGATATTTAGTGGGGCGTCTTAAAACAAAGGATTTTTTTTTCTGAGGAATGTGGATTGTGACATGTGTTGTGCGATTGTACTTGGGAGACATAAGGAAAAAAAAAAAACATTTGGTATTGTATTGCCCTTATACAGAACTGATTTGGAAAGATCTTCCTAGAAAATTATCTTTAGAGCCGGTGCTTTGCTCTTCTCCAATAGAGATGATTACATCTACTACTACTTAGTATACCTTCAAATACTGGATTGCATATTTTAGCTAAGTTGGTTTTTCCCGCTTGTGCTTGGCATATATATATATATAAATATGGAGGGAGCTCAATGCCAATATTTTCTCACAAATTTGTTTGAGGCCTAGTTAGATATTATATATAAAATAATCTCAAGGGGTTGGCCGAGTGGTGAGGACCACTGTTTCTCACTCTTTTGGAGTTAGAGGTCTTGGTATCGACCCCCGGTTCCTCCCTCTTCAGGAACCGAATGTTGAGTCCACTTGTGCGACCACTTAGGAGCCACGGGGGTTTTACCTGGCTTTTCTCTGAGCTCAGAGGGAATAGTCCAGCCCAAAGGGTTGGGAACCCTCCGTTAGCAAAAAAAAAAAAAAAAAATTATATATAAGATACTTCACCAGATATATGGCAGGATTGTTTTTTTGGATGATGACATTCCTCCCCCTTTTGCTGCTTCATGGAACCTTCCCATCTCTTGCTCATATTAAAATTTTGTTCGTGGAGATATTTGTAAGGTGGTGGTTTTCATTATACCACTCTCCTCCAACATTGATTGGAGTATTATGGTTTGATCAAAGACCAAAAATAGCTATTTTGGAGAGAGACCATGAAGTGTATTCAGTTTTTTTCTCTATGATGGATAGGATTCCTTTTCATATTCATACCATTCATCGTGATGAGGTTCTTCGCAAAGAGTTTAGCATTGTTTATTTCGTTATTTCCTTGGACAAAATGATATGAAGTTAGGAAGGCGGAGTTGAAACATAGAAAATTCATTATGGTTCACTTCGGTGGGTATTTTTCTCATGTCCAGGATGTGGGCTGGTATTTTTATTCCATGAGGGGTTTGGACTTTATGTAATTTGTGATCCCCTCGTATTTTGATTCTTTATGGGGTATGCCCCATTTGGAGAGTCACAAATGACTTCTCCCTCTATAATTTTATTGAAAATTAAAAGACTTACTTATCTTTCATAAGAAAAAAGGTATTGGCCGGCAGATGCCATTCCCTCTTTTTGTGAACTCTTGCTTTTTTAATAATGATGATAACGAACAGGGTTCTGATAAAAAGATCAAGTAAAAGCTGGACTAGAATATAACTCCAACTACCTTGAGGGGCCCACTACACAGATATCTATTTAATGATCCTAGCCATTGAATCAAGAATGTACGAACTTGTTTTCCTTCCGGTATAACCTAAATTACAACTTAATTTAATGATTCTAACCATTGAATCAGGTGTAAATATATATATATATGGAAAATGTTCATACAAGAGATATCTCTCACTTTACATGAGAGATAAGGGTGGAGGTCCTCACCATTTAAGTTGTTGGCATTGGATATGGATGTGAGGGCCCCCACCTTATCTCTCATACTAAGGTGAGAGCATCTCTCATAAGAGCATCTCATATATATATATATATATATATATATATATATATATATATAGTAGCTGGACACAATCATTTTAGCACTTTATTTCCCCAGGTCCTTGATAGATGGGTCAAACAACTACCCATTGTTCATAGAAATGACCAAAGTGAGCAACACAAGATCGTTTAGACATTGATCATTCTTTGGGGAACCTGTTTGTTTGTAATGGAATAGAATAAATTGTTAGATTATATGGTCTCAATCTAGTGGATGATAGAAATAAATTAATTTATTTCTTAATTAATATAATCATGCTTTTATTCATATTAATAATAGTTCTTATTTCTAGTAATTTGGAAGTTTAAGGTCTTGTAATTATTCCTAAGACTTGAGTGCAATTGTATTTAATTAGTAGACTTATTTGCAATTGTAGGTCCGAAGTTCACATGAGATGTGGAAGTCCAGATTCATAGTTGGAGCCAGATTCTAAGGAATCTCTAGTGGTCCCCATGCTAGCCTTAATAAGAGAAGGTAATCAATCACATTAAAACTCTTAAGGAAAAGAGGAGTAGGACATTTACTAAGAATAAAAGTGAGACTTCTAATCTTAGTCTAAGAGGAGGTGTGCCATAAACTTTAAATAAGAGGTGAGGGTTATAGATTTCTACACAAAATTATCTCCCAAGTTCTTCTCTATCTTCCTCCTTTCTCTCCTTTGGTTTCCTACTAGAGTACTAGAGTTTTCTTCTATTTGGAGATCCCACCATTTTTCTTTAGAAGTTTTCTACGAGGGTTATAGCGTGGAAGAATACAAAGACAAGGGAGATCAAAGTTTGCAAAAAGATTTTTTTTTTGAGAGATCAAGTTCTCGATTAAAGCACAACCAAGCTCCAAAGGTATAGACCTATTATTTATTTGAATTAGTAGATCTAGTTATACTTGATGTTTCTTGATCTATCTTCTTGATAGATGTTTGATCTTAATGCATAAGATTAGGGTTTTAGATCTTGGACTTGGGTTCCTAGCCTTATAAATATTTAGTAGATCAAAAGTTTTGAATACTTATCATTAAGACCCACATACTTCCAACATAAATTAACGGAGTGATCCTCACCTACATCTTATAATCCTTTAATATATTAATACAATCGTTATGTTTTATTTTACTTTATCTTTACTCTATTCCATGAAAAATAAAGGAGAAATTTACCTTTATCGACCCTCATTCTTTTGGACACGAAATTCCAAGATACCCTCTAGATTGAGATACATGACAGCTATATACCCACGGCTTACATTGTAGACCTGAGCGGTTGATTGTTATGAGAAAGTCTGCACTTGAAATTACACAGTCCATTATTTGTGTTTTTGATTGTCCAATCAAAAGCCACCGTTTAGATAGTACTAAAACTAGCTAAATGCTGGATCAGGTTGTTATGAACCTCCAATTGCCACAACTTTTGGGCTCAAGTCATTATCAGGTGGACTCCAGAGTACTGGCCCACTCAAGACAGTCCAATGCACTGTTGATGAAATGGGGTCATGCATAGCACACCCAACATAAAGATAGACTTATTTTTGGGCCTAGGCACATGCCAACGGGGGTGGGTGAAAATTGTTGAATGACTTAGGATCTGATGTGCTGCATTGAGTACAGGGAAAAAAAAATGAAGAAAGTAAAAACTATATGAAAGAAGTGGCCCACTAGTTTGACAGTGCAAAAGTAGTGCTACACAAAACAATAGGCCCAGTAAATGTACATACAGCTTTAATTGAAAAGTGGAGTGTACACAATCCCATTCAGAGGACAAAATAATGTGGGGCAGATGGCATAAAAGACAGAGTAAAAGGGGAGCAAATAGGCCACACAAGATGCAAAATCACTGTCAGAATCATGCAATGCTATTTCTGTAGTTTGCAAAAATACAGTCACTGAAATACCATGTCCATCAGAAAGTTTAAGATCTTCCAATTGCCACAATCTTGAGGGTATGACCCGTTTTAGATATGGAATATGGATTTTAAAAAAAAAAATGACATGTGATTTCTTTTCAACAAGTGGACATGATGGGGGCGATTGGATTTGGCCAGTCTTGTCCCAAATCTTTTACAAAATTGTCCACACAATGGTCAAGAAATTAGAGCTATCATCCTTGCTTAATTCTGTCCAATGTGTGTTTGATGCGCTTTCTATTTCCTTTGATTGTATCAACCAAACTATTTTATTTTTCTTTTTAAATAAAACCATCTTGTGGCAGAAGCAATCTTCTCTAAGAGCAAGTAGTCAGTTCATAGTTGTTAATTTCGTTTCGGACCTCATTTTGGACTAGCCTCTAACATGAAATGTTTTGACCGACTCAAAATTTCAATGAAACATTTGGAGTAATGTTTATAAAAATAAATAAAATCAAAATATACATATATGATATAAAAAATAAATAATAAAAATATAATATAATTAATGCATTTAATTCATTATGATAAACAATATTATAACATATAAATATAACATTTAAGCATATTCTTACCATAATAAAGTTTAAACATAATTTTCATAACCATTAAAGTTAACAACCTTTAAAATTGAAGTTTGGAAATATTTTCCAAAGAATTTAGGCCATTTCTTATATTTGGTTAGTTTCGGCCGAAATCCATATCTTCGCCCGAAATTGACCGAAAGTTAAATTGAAAAGTTATGCTATGCATTTTGTTTCAGCTTTATTGCCGAAACAAAAAATCTCGATCATTTTAGCTGAAACAAAACGGAATGGATAACTACAACCTTGTTACAATTCCTCCTGTGTCAGAAGAGGAATCAACCGAACTTACCTTTTCTTCAAGGATATGTGTCTTCAAGATACCACACTTCTTGAATACGCATTGCATTTCTTCCTTCCTTATGTTTGCATGCAATCCAAAAATTCAAGGATCTATGTCTTAAGGAAACCACTCTTCCTGAATGCACATTGCATTTCTCCCTTCCATGCCTGCATGCAAGGTCGATAAACCGGATCAGTGCATTTTAAGATATCAACCGTTGATTTCATCATGTATTTTGAGATATTTGTGAAAAGTCTATAGCTTAAAAAACAATTATTCTGGACTTTTGTGGGCCCTATTTAAATGAGCCGAACCGTTCATCTTCTTTAAAAGGTGAAAAATGGCTACGGGTGGGGAGAGGAGGAATGTGAATTTTTAGATTGTCATGGATTTGATGTGACCATTGGATGTAAAATAGCATAAATGGTTGGACACTGCTGTCTTGGTCAAATGTAGAACGCAATGATTCCTCCAATCAGAAATCCTCATTGAGGATAGTGGGGAAAAATGAGGAGATGTCACTACAAAATGTGCCCTAAATTTTCAAATGCGCAGTCTTGTGGGATGGCTAAAATCAAGAAATCACAAGCTGCCATAAACTTAAATGGCAAACATTGGGCCGTGTCCTTGCAGTATCCAAATTACTGGGCTTTTGACCATTAGCTAAATCCATGCAAGGTCTAAACCCAAGGGCCGTTTAGCATCTTTCTTGTGCTGTTCTTAGTTTTTTGCTCAGATCGAGTTATGCCGTGACTATACTATGCAGAATTTATTTGGCAACGTTATATTAAATTACTCTATGGAGAATATGTTGTACGAAACTTGTTTAATAATTTTATAAAACTTTTTGCTCCAAGGAGCGGGCATTGGATTTACGAAGTGGGACCCACCTTTTATTGTTTGCGGCATTTTATTATTATCGGACATGGAACTCACATGTAGAAATTACAACGTGAAGCCAACCTTTATAAATTAGAACATGTAACCCATATTCAAAGGATTTACAATGTGGGCCCACCTTTATCAAATTATAATGTGGGGTCACCTTTCGTGAATGTAAATATAGGACGCATCTTTAGAAATTACACCATTGTACCACCTTTAGAAGTTAGAATATGGAGCCCATATTCATAGGATTTACATTGTGAGTTCAATCCGCCTTTTGTAATTGTGACCATGTAACCCACATTTATGAATTACAAAGTACAGTCATATTTTTTTGTGATTGTTGACCCACCTTTCGAAATTACAGTGTTCCCACCAACATTCATAGATTTACAAAGTTGGACCACCCTTGTAGGAATTATAATGTGAGGCCATCGTTTTTGTTGATTGTAAACATGAGACCCACTTTAAAAATTATAATGCGGTACCCTGCCTTTAGAAATTTGTGGCCGCATTTATAGGATTCACAATGTAGGCCCACATTCATAGGATCTATAATGTGGCTCGACCTTTTGTGATCGTAATCATATGACCCACCTTTAAAAAATATTATTTTTTTACTTCTTTTCATGGATTTTGCTTCATGGATTTTGCTGATGTGCCAGTTTCCTTCTTCCACGAAAATCACCGTTAGACAAACGTGCCCTAAGAGCCTTCTCTTGGTTGGTGACTGTAGGCTCATATAATAAAGCTTGAAAAATAAGGATTCAGGATACCACTGCTTCAATGTGAATGCTGCTCTCTCTAAGTAGGGCGCAGTAAATGGATGGTCAAAGGCTTCTGTTTGAGAGTGATTATTGATTAAGATAGATATGGATGTAATGATACTCACCCACCCTTGCATGAGACTGGGGTCCACTGTCTCTTAGTAACGATGGGCTGGATGTCCATGACCAGATGGCAAGTTCGTTCATGGAAGACTGTTATGCTCCTATGGTCCAATCAATTGGCATCACCTTTAGAAATTAGAAGATAGGACCGGCATTCAAAGGGTTTATAATGTAGTCCCAGAATTATAATATGGCCCTACCTTTTATGATTGTGTTTAGGATTTATAAAATGGGGCCATTGTCTTTAAAATCGTGAACATGGGACCTACCTTTAGGATAAGTGAGAGGATCAAGAGTCTTTAAATGCCATTCTTTAAAAAATAAGAGATAAGTAACAAAAGAGAAGTTTTTTACTTTAAATTTCTTATGCCGGCGGATTAAGATTTTGAGATGAAATAAGTAAGAAATAGCTTTGCCAGCAAGTAGATTCTTAAAAAAAATAAAAGGATAAATTAGCCAACAAGCACGGTCTTCTAAGGCATCCAGTCCAACAACTTTTTCTCTAATGTCTATAGTCCAAACAGCTGGAGATATTTTGGTAAGAGGTCCCTAACATGCCACGTTATAATTTTCATGACTAATTTGCCCCTTTCAACCCTCATTCATATGCCAAGTTCTCTTTTATTCTCTGTTGTCCCAGAAAACTCCTTCCTTCTTCTTCTCTCTCATTTTCCATTTTTTGTTCGTTTCCATGGTTGTAGAGTATCGTCGCTACCATGACTTCTGATTTTCTCTCTTTCATTTTTTTCAAAGATGATAACGGTTTTACTTTCTCTTACTCTTTCATTTGAAGTCTCCTCGAAATCTCTCTCTATAACTGATTTGAAAGAGAGCAGTTTGCTCTTTTGCTTGTTTTCCCTCTCTCTCTTTTCTCGATTGGATCATGGTCATCAAGTGTTCTTGTTTTGGATTTTGATTTTATTAGAATCTGGTTTTCCGTATTCTGACTTTTGGTGTCACCGAGCTCAGATAAATTTTCCAGAATCTCTGATAAACTGGACAAAAACTCAGATAAATTTACCAAAACTCAGATAATTTATTTGAGTTTTAGCAAATTTATCTGAGTTTCTGGCAGAACTCAAGAAGGGAAGGATCACTTTGGTTTCAATGTTGTTCTCTTCTAGCTCACCGGCCATGTAAATTATATTGGGCATCTCTGGGAGTTGATCGAGAGCCAGCCCTTGTTCATCATAGGTCCCTTGTAATCTTGTGGAATTATTAGTGAAAGGTGTTTTATGCGAGTCAAGTTTTTCAAAAAGAAAATTGGCTACAGAAAGCTGAAGCATACTCTTGTTCAGGACGGAGGGTTTTTTTTTTTTTTTTTTTCTAATTTGGGAGGACAGAGAGTGTGGTCAGGTGCCAAATGAAGTAGTGGTTCTTGACAGATGATTTTTTTTTATACGGTGACATACATTGTAAACTTTTGAAGGGATACACTGATGTTATTATGTTTCTCTTTTGAGTTGTTTCCTTTTCTTTTAAAATTCCTGGACCATCTTGTGGTTACATTGAGGTGTGGAATTGAGCGCCATTGACCCAAATCTATAGGCACAGCCTGGATTGAATATCTTGCTGCCTACTACCACTACTATAACAGATGAAAGGACTGAAAAATCACTTTGACTTTGGTTATTCAAATCTGTAAGTCTCTAGCCTCCCTTCATTCTCATTTCACATCATTAAAAAAAGCAACACAAATTTATTCGAGCAGAAAAATTAACAACAGACTCAGAAAAACAGGAAATTTATCTAAGTTTTTCTGAAAACTTATGTTAATTTCTGGTAAAACTCATTTGGCAAATTTATCTGAGTTTGGCCAAAAAACTCAGATAAATTTGTCCGAGTTCTGCTGTTGACATGTACAGGGGCTTTTTTTGTCTTTTTCATTGCATCATTTTTACGAGAGGAACCGCCGGTACGATAAAATATCGTGGACCTTAATGACGAGGGACCTACAACCAAAATCCTCCACCCCCCCCTCCCCTCGGCTATAAAAGCAAATGATGAGGGACCTACAACCAAAACCATCCCCCCCCCCCCCCCCCCCCGCCCCCGCCGAACTTTCTTAGGCTACCTGTTCAGATTTCGACCCCCACCCCCACCCCCACCCCCACCCCCCCCCAAAACTACCTGTTCAGATTTCAAGGTCCCAAGGAGAGGGGTCACAACACCAAAACAGAAATTGCCTGCAGTTTTCATGACTCCCAAAACCATATCTAAAAATGTCCATTAGAAAAGTATACCATAAATTCAATAACTATGGAGTGTTTCGGTCAAAGAAGTTAAATACTTAGAAGCCCTAAAATCTAGATTTCTTTAGATTACACGAGCTATTCAACCAGCTAAAAAAGAATTACTCACCAAGAGAATATAGAGAATTCGTATCTTCTGAGAAAACCTTAAAAGAACCATTTCATCATATTCTCTTTCTCTCCACTTCACCAAGTAGAAATTGCATATTCTATAACATGTGAAATCCACGCCTAAAATATTAATACAGTGAAGTGGGGTGCTTCACTCATGCCCTTAAATACTGCTTATGTGATCAAAAGATCCATTGGGATTTATTTTAAAAAGTCAACAAGGGCAATATATCAGTATGAATACTTTTTTTTTTTTTTTCTAATTAAGATTCATTTCTATGCAAAAATATGGAAATAATAAGAGAGGATAATAAATACAATCTAATAAAATAATCCAGTGATAATTTGTCAGATTTCTCTTGGAGGTCACCAGCCTCATGGAAATCTTATCAGGATAAGGGCACCATTGCACCAACCAAGGCTAAAAGAAAGGGAATCACATCAACAAGAAGAGCATCAACAAAGACTTTTAACCCCAAAAAAAAAAAAACACACACACATCAACAAAGACAAGCATCAGTGATTTGGCAATCCTGATCCATCACAGTACATAGAAAACCCCCTTACATGATCCTAAATTTATTCCAAAAGAGAAAGAAAGGAAGAAAGAAAACTAAATATCAAACCCCCCTAAACTTCTCAATTTTCTTCTTCAGCTCATCTTTCTGGGCACCCATAAGCCTATCAACTTCCTTCCCTTGCTTGACCAGCACAAATGTGGGCATAGCCTCCACTTTCCAATCCTGGGCCACATCCTATACACAGACAATCACAGACATGGCCCAACCCCATCAGCCCATGTTGTTAGTTAGTATAAAAAAAAAAAAAAAAAAATCAGAAGATGATCAAAATTAGTAGAGCATGGATTAGATCAAGTGCGTACCCTCAACTCATCAACATCGATCTTGACAAAGACCACATCGGTGAACTGAGCAGCAAAATCCTTGAGAACCGGCTCCATGAAGCGGCAGGGCCCACACCATGTGGCCGAGAAGTCGATCACCATCTATTAGTAATATTTCAATCGACCAAACATAAGAGATAAGAAACCACCAAAAGGTATGATCAGATGTGGTCACTTACAAGTTTGTTGGAATCCTTGCAGCTGTCGAAGTGGGCTTTCCAGCTGGCTGTTGAATGGAAGGACATCACACGGGACTCCTCAGATGATGAACTCTCGCCGGCAGATGGGGTGGAGAAGAGGCCTCCCATTTTCTTCTTCTTCTTCTTCTTCTTGTTTATGATTTCTCTTCTTTTTTGGGCTCACCTGAAAAAGTACAAATCTTTCTCTAGTCCCTCTCCTTTTATTCTAACAAGGGGGGGGGGGGACCTGCTGTGTTAGTCTTGCACACAATATCACAGTGATAGTGACTTAGTCTGTTACTCTATTTCCGATATGCAATTAGAAGACTAACGTGGGAGTGGAGGGAGGAAGGAATACTAGGAATGGGATTTCTTCTTCGTCTTCTAATCAGCTTTGTTTAGTGCTGGCGGAATCGGGAGTCGTTGGTGTTTTGTAAACCCTAGAAAGAATCCAGAGGATTTTAGCGTAAAAGTTCCGAAATTTTGGTTATTCTTGGGGAAGGGTCCCTACAGATAGTATAGTACAAACGGGTCGTTGGGAGGTCTTCCATTTTTTTTTTTTTTTTTTTTTAAATGATGGGAGGGGTCCTAATAGGAGCAATGCTAGCGTCGCCTTATGCGGTTTTCTAGAAACACAGAACTCTTTTTGTTTCTTCTTCCTCTTATTTTTTTCCTCTTCTCCCACATATTTCTCTATCTCTTCTGCTCCATTTTTTTTTCCAATCATGTTGGAAAACAGTATCACCGAATTTATAAAAAGATTACTGCTGACCAATATACTATTTCTTTCTTTCTTCTTTTCATATTCTCAAGACTTATGTTGAAAAGTAAAAGAGACGAGAAAGAATAATAATAATAATAAAAAAAAACTGACATAATATGGAAGAATGGTTCCAATAACAATATTATGCTCGTACATTATCATGTAGATTTTACCCTCAACCCACGATCCCATCCATTGAACATCTATAGAAGAAAACTTGTATTCGCAACTTTTCCACCTATATGAACAACGGAATCCATATGAACAGTGGAAAACTTGTATTCGCTGCTTTTCCACCCATATGAACAGCAAAAAACTTGTATTCGCAGTTTTTCCAAAACATAGGAAAACTTGTATTCTCAGCTTTTCCACCAATATGAACAGTGGAAAACTTGTATTTGATACGAAGAAATAGGAAGGAGACGTTAGGAGCGACTCTAGCATCGCCCAAAATTTTCTAAGCGATGATCGCATCGCTAAGAAAAAAGTATGAAAAAAAATGGCAGGAAGACCGAGTTTGTGCTGCACAACCTGTGAGGACTCTTTGCGAGAAATGACCAAATTCTGAGATTTTTCCCATAAAACCCTCAAGAATCTAAAAAAAGGTATAAAAGTCTGAGAGCTGCTAATGCCACAACTCAAGCTTATCTAAGCACATTTCTTTTTGTATGATCAACATGTCCATGTGTAAAAGTACCTAAAAGGATATCTATCAAAAGTCTCTCCCTCCCCAACTTCTTTCTACACCCACCCCCAACCCCAACCCCACCCCCACCCCAGCCACCATTGTCCCCTTTGGGAGCACTGCCAAAGGGAGAGAGACAGGCAAATGGAGAGGGAGAGAGGGCGGTGACGGGGAGAGGGAAGTGAGAGGGAGAGAGAAAGAGGACGAGCCAAAGAGGGTGGCAGGCGGAGGGCAGCGATAGGAAGATGGAGAGATAGGGAGGGAGAGTGAGAGGTGAGAGGGAGAGAGAAAGAGGGAGAGGCCGAGAGACGACAAGAATGAGATGGAGAGGGTGAGAGGGAGGAAGAAGGGGAGTGAACTGAGAAAATAAGGGTGAAGGGGTTTGAGTATTTGGAGAACAATGGAGTGTGTAGAGAGAAATTTTGAAAATTATTTTACTTATTTAACGTGTATAGAGAGACCAATTGTGCTTAGAGAAGCTTAGGTTGTGGCATTAGCAGCTCTCTAAAAGAAGTTTTTGCTCATTTTCAAAATGTACATGAAGATTTAAATATTTTGAATAAGTATAAAAGTTTTTCACATTTCTTTCAATCAAGTCCGCTCAAAAGATTTTTATTAAAAATGAAAAAAATACCCATTCCATATGAAGTTTCTTTTTTTTTTTTTTCTTAACCACTTTTCTAACTAAAGCAGGCGGTTTTGATTTTGATGATCATAATAATTTAATAAGTTTTTAAGGCATTTGGAATCCCCTGTTTCTAACCATCCATGCATAAAGAGAGTTAAAAGGGCCCCCCATACGTATGACATAAGAGTATTTTCACCATTTAAAAAAAAAAAAAAAGATTCCTTATAAAAAAGGCACGTGGGTGCAAACATAAATTCTCCTTATTTAACCCTTCAACCTTTTAAAAAGAGAAATTGTAGGATGCCCACTGCCCACTGGATAGAGATTCAGAGCCGACAGATACCCATGCCATGAAAACGAAACCAGTACATTGTGGACCACACAGTCAACATAAAATCCACCCATGAGTCATGACCATATTGAACAGTTGATTTTTAAACAAAGTTTCCAATTGAATTTACACTATCCATGTTATTTTTTTCATTTTTTAATTAAAAGCCACAGATTAGATTGTACTCTATAAATGTTGGATCAGATTGTGCAAATGGTAGACCCAACTCCCAAGTCTTCATCAGGTGGACTCCCCCAATGCACTGATCAAAATAGGGTTACGCATAAAAGAACCAATAAGATCTTCCAATAGCCACAATAATCTTGAGGGTATGGCGCAGATATATACAATGACATGTGAATTAATCTGGGATGTGATTTCTTTTTCAACAAAAGTAGGGGTGATGGGGCAATAGGATTTGTTCAGTTACACCCCCACAATGTTTACAAAATTGTACACGCAATGGCCAAGAAAAAGCCATCATCCTTGCTGCTGTGCCATGTGTGTGCTTGATGCGCTTGCTATTTCCTTTCTTCATCAACCAAACTCCTTTTCCTTCTAGGAGCAGCTACACAGCTCCAATTCCTCCACCTTCAAACATGCTTTTCCTACATGGTTTCATCAAGGATCTGTATCTTCAGGGAACTGCACTCTTCCAGAATACACATATTGCATTTCTTCCCTCCACGTCTGCATGTAAATCAATAAACACGACCAATGCATTTCAAGATATAAAGTTATTCAAACAAAAGAAGAAGATAAAAAAAGATACTAGGTTATTAAAGCAAGAAGAAGATTTATATGATCGTCGACAAAGGTAGTGTTAAGTAAACTTGAGCCCTAAGGTTTTGGTAATCCAGATCATTAGATCTGACGGATCCTGATTTAGATTGAACAATGCCCCAATCAAAGTCTAGTTAAGAAGATACTAGCCATCAGATTTTCTGGAATGAATGTGGACCATCACTGCTGTCGTAATTTGACCATTATATTTGGACACAGTTATCAAAGGTTTAAAAGTTTCTGATTGGTGAGCCGTGTGGCACATCCACAATGTCACCAGACTAATGGTCTTCCATCACACAATCTATGGGCCTCATATTCACCAGCTGAAACTCAGTTTTCTGCGCAGAACCATACGTTGAGGGTCATATAGAGCAACTCACACAAGCTTTCATGAACCTGTAAAACACCCACCTCATGCCGAAAGGCAATCCGCAAAAGTGGTACATTCGTCTTTTGAATATCATTCCCTTCAGGGCCCCTCTTGAAGTATTTATTCCCAAGCCAATGTGACTGCAAACAATAAGGGTAAAAAAAAATGGATAAAAAGTAATTTGTAATTTTAGGTTGCAGATTAAAATATTCCCATGTGCAAATGAAAAAAGAAATAAATAAATAAAACAAGCATATAGAGCTTTGATTAAGGGTGTGTTTGGCACTTTGGCCCAGCAGCTACACTACACTTTGGTAGAGAACAGGAAAACAAAGCAATGTCTTTAGGAAGCAGAGCATGGGAACCATTAAAGAAACTTTTCTGCCTTTTCTGCCGCACATCAGCTGCAGCTTGGGCAGAATGGAACGTATAGTGAGAAAGAAAAGGACTCTGCTATACAGGTTTGTAAAGGACATGCAAACAATAGTATGAAAGTACCAAATTGATGGAAAATATCCAGGGCAGGCACTTTACAAACTATTCAATTGACCCAAACCAACACCAATTCATTTTTGCAAATCAAATAGAGTGTAATATGGAAAAGGATACCTAGAAATTCCAAGAGGCAAGTTATGAAATGCTGATTATGGGGTGGTTTAGAGTTTAGACCTTCAGGAGCAGGTTTAGGTTTTGTTTAGATAACCTTTTTTTTCCTCAATGAAAAAAAAAAAGAAATGTTTTCAATAATGCATCCTCAAATGGAAATTATGCATTTGGTCTTAGTTGGGTATGGCAAGCTAAGAACTAAAGCACAAGCTGGTGATTTCAAATAAAGACCGGATAGGCAAAAAAAAGAGTAAAGTAAAGTTAAATGGGCCCTAACAGTTTAAAATTTCAACTCTACCCTGTTTGGATGAGTCTGGCCCAACAAATGAAGTTTCGTTTTCAGGCACATGTACTTCATTTACTTCAACCCTAAATACCTCAATTTACTTGAGTAAAAGTGGAGTCTACTCCAAACCTTAACTTCACACCAAGCATCCAAATCGAGTGAAGTGAAGTACTCTACCTTAACTTCAAACCACTTCTCTTCCACTTCACTCCTCATGTGAAATTTATATAACTTTACTCCACTCCTCACTTATCCAAGCAGGCCCTAAGAAAAAAACACAGCTACGTACGAATCCACTTCAGTGTTTCTTTGAAAAAAAAAAAAAGTTAATCACGAGTGAACAAGGATAATTACATTTGGACACACGCGAGCTAAGGTCATGTTTTGATTTATACAAACAAGCAATTATATGTATGAACACCTTTTGATTTCCCTTGCAGAGAAAAAAAAAAATGAGTGATTTTATGTATGAATACTTGTTTGATTTCCCTTGTAGAGAAAAAAATTATGTTATTCTCTAACACTGCTGGTGGCGATGTTTCACATTAGTAGATGTTTCGAAAAATCTTGACCTAAGGTGCATGGATGTTACTGAAGATTCACCAGATGTACAACCAGGATGGGATAAGGCTTCTTTAATGATGACAATAGCGATGATTACTGGAAATAAAAGATGAAGAGGTAGGGCATGTGAAAGAATGAAGAGTAACAGTAACCTTCATCAGAGGAAGCGAGTGAAGCAAACCTCATGGAAGAGCAGGTTTGTGATTTGGTAACAAGGAATACAGAGAAGTTGGGAAACACGGAAAGAGAGAAAGCATACCTTTCATTAAAGGAAGAGAAGTAGGAATGGTGAGGACTGCTCTGTTGGAGATAGGTGAGGTGTGACAGGGAAGACAAATTAAGAAAAGAGAATCCAGAAATTATGGTAAGGAAGGATGATGGATAGATGATTTTACTTAACTATTTTGTCGGAAAAGTAAACTAACTCAAACCTTGTGGCAACAATCAGAACCTTCCAACTGTGTTTTAGAGAATAAGGGAAAAAAATTAAAACACTTTCAAAACAAAACGCCCATCAAACATTAAAGCAACTAAGTTCTATACTTTTATTTTCTTTCTAGCTATGGAAAAGAGGATAGAATGAAATTCAAAGCTTATACAGTACAACCTGTGTAAGTTACCCAAACACTAGACACTACATGAACCGATATATTATATCCAAAGACACATTTCAATGACATCATTATTGCTTCCAATGACTAAAAGTTGGATAAAAATATCAAGAAATGGTTCTATTAAGTCTGCCCATTTACTTCCTATCTCTGATCAAGTGCCCTACGGAGATTATTAGGAGGATCGAGAAGTTGCAGCGGGACTTTTTGTAGCAAGGGTCTGAGGCTAAGAAAAAACTCCATTTGGTGAGGTGGTCCCTGGTTTGTAAACCTAAAAATCGGGGGAGGCTGGACATTCGACCAATTAAAGCTATGAATCAAGCTCTCCTAGCTAAATGGTTATGGCGCCTTGGAGATGATACTGATGGTCTTTGGAAGGAGATTATCCGATTGAAATACAAAGTCTGTAGAGGGGGTTGGGAGGTGCACAGTGGTTCCAGTTGTCAATCTGGAATTTGGAAAGGGATTTTGTTAGTCTTGGAGCCCTTCACTCAGTCCATTCACTTTCATGTCAGTAAGGGTGACACTGACAGGGTCAGGTTTTGGTTGGATATTTGGAATGGTGACTCTCTACTAGCAACTCAGTTTCCGAATTTGTTTTGCTGTGCCCAAAACGGGAGAGCTCTAGTCAGCGATTATATAGAGCGTATTGGAGGAAGGGCTACGTGGGGCCCAATCTTTAGAAGGAATCTCTCGGAGGAGGAAGAAAGGCAGTTTTGTTTGCTGATGGCCCTATTTGGATGGGTTTATCTTCCGATGGATGGTAGGAACTCCCAGTTTTGGTCTCACTCTACAGACGGGTCTTTCTCTGTTGCTTTTTTCTTTGATGCTTTCAATAGACAATAGGGATGATTCCATTGCCTCTCATATTTCACGGTTGTGAAAGATTAAGGCTCCTCCTAGGTTCCTTGCTTTCACTTGGATAGCTTTGCAAGGTGGGACCTTGGCCATGGATAATCTTAGGCATCAGAACATGGTTATTGTGAACGCAATATGTGGACCATTTGTTTCTGAATTGTAGGGTGGCCCAAGGTCTTTGGAATGATGTTTACAGCTGGTTTGACATGAGGGGAGTTCTTCCAGCCCATTTCTCCCAATTCTTTGAGATTTGGATGTTAAGGGTGGGTTCTGCTCGGGGTCGCATCATGTGGACGACTTATTTCTTGGCTACTATTTGGGTAATAAGGCAAGAGAGGAACAGTAGATGTTTTAAAGATAAATCCTTGGCTGAGGATCGTCTTAGAGATAAGATTAAATACCTTACTGCTTCTTGAGTCTCTCCTCTCCCTTCATTCTAAGGGATCAGGGTCGATGTGGTGTAGAGGAATTGGAAAGAAATGGCTTTCTTTTTGACGACCTTTCCTCTTACCGTTCAAAGATGAAGTCCTCCCCCTTAGGGTTTCAAGTTAAACTTTGACGGTAGTGCCTTGGGTAATCTGGGCCAGGCTAGGGTGGGTGGAATCATCCGTAATAGTTTGGGGTCACATTTTCTCAAGGGCGGACCCAAGTGCTTCATTGTGGGGGCGGTTGCACCCGTTGGACCTCAACCCGCTTCTAAATCCATAATGAAAATTCAGGCTCAGCTTTGAAAATTCACATAAAAATCCTACGTCTACCCTCAAGACCAATATAAAAATTCTAGGTTGGTTCCAAAAACCCAATTGCCTGTTTGGATCCGCAACCGTCAAACAAAAATTCTGGGTCTGCCACTGCATGTTCTTTCTTTCTCAGGGCCTGCTGGGGTTTACTCCGCCAATGAGGCAGAATTATTTGCAATCAAAACTTGCCTTAGAGAAGCGCTACGCTTGAATCTTACTAACCTTATTGTGGAAGGGGACTCCTTTTGTGCAATCCAACAGGCAAAAGCATCTGCTAAGCCCCCTTGGAAGCGGGCTGGTGTGGTGGATGAGATTCTGGATCTTGCTAGAAGCCTCCAAGTTACCTTTTCCCCCATTTTTCGTAGTTCTAACTCATAAGCTGATTATCTTGCTAAGGAGGGCGCCTCTTATCATACTCTTTCTGTTAACATGTTCCCCTCGTAGTTTTGTCTTGTATATGGGTTGGGTTGGGGTCCTTTGTTTTGGTGGGTGGCTTCGTGCCTTTTTTATTACAGTATACCTCTCCTATACTGTATAGTCTTTTATAAATACAATCACTTTTTCAAAATAATAATAATAATAATAATAATATCAAGAAATTGTAACTATTCATATCTCACACCTTTGCAGCATGGGGAAACCCGGATTGATATAATGAGTTCCTTGCTATTTCACAGAGATCACAAGCACTGAGCTTCCAAACCTGAAAATGTAATGTGTTGTAAGAGACATCACCTTAGACAATACCAAGAAAGAGTCTTAACCAACCTGTGCCGCAACACTATATTCCTCCACGAGTGGTTCCTTGGTCAAATGGAGTTGAAGTGGATCATCACTTGAAAGAGAAACATTAAGGCCGCGTTGGAAGAACATGGGAAAGGGGTTACGATGGTAATCCAAAAACAAGGAATTGTTGCTCAATGGAGACATAGCCATACCAATCTAGAACACAAGGAAAAGAAAGATGTTGACTTCAAAAGAGGTGTTTGGCAGACGACGCAGAAATATATCATAAAAGCAAATTAGAAGGGATAAGTCTTTCATGATGATGATGCGATATAACAAAAGAAAATTATTGTCAGTAAAGTAGTAACCTGCGCGAGGTAATAAAGATACTGCAAAACAGGTGATTTCCTGAGATTAATCCCATGAGCAATACTATGGGTCAAAAGGAAAGCAGCAGCCAAGTGGTCGATGTCACCAGCCTGGGCAAAATAGATTCAGCAGTATCATAAAACCTAATATTTAGATGTCTAATGGCTTAATCCAGCATAAAAGATCATAAATCGAATATAAGGGAGACCCACCTCCCCACAATGAGGCCGGAATCTGATTGTAGTCATTCCTTTGGATTCACGAAGCTGCAACAGAAGGCATGGCGATATTACTCCATATGAACATGATAGAATAGTTTCTTATTGGAATGGAACTGTCCTGTTTCAGGCTGTTGGCCTGTTTTGGCATAATTCTTTGAATGTTATACCGCAAATGCTTCAGTTCTAAAAATAATTTGAAAACAAAAATCAATTTGGATGGTTTCTTTTTCTTTTCTTTTTCTCTCTTCTTTCATTCTTTTTTTTTTTTCTTGAATAATCCTTAAAAATGCCTTGTAACTTGTAGATCTCCCAACTAGTTTGAGATTCTTTTTAAAAAAATATCTATTTATTTTTTTATTTTTGGGGTTTTTCATTTTTTTTCCTTCAAAGTAGGCAGCCAATTAATATCTTAATGCATTCTAACTTGTAAATCTATGTTTTTCATAGATTAATCCTAATGACTTAAGGCCTTTTCACTTTATTTTTGAATTTTTGAAGATTTTCTTTTCACAGGTGGGACAACCAAATTACATCCAAATGCATTCTAACTTATAGATGTACGTTTCCTAAGTCTCAATAAAAAGACATTGTTCCATTGATGAAAGACGCTTCGTTATTTGAATTTGAACTTTAAACTAAACTATATTTAAACATTACATCCCCTTTGTTTTGTGCAAATGTGCTACATTGCTTTTTGAATTTAGAATTTAAAAATGCATAATAGTGATGAAAATTTGATTATTAGCGTTTTATTAATTTGTAACTTAATATAGATGACCAATATGAATATATGTGGACAAATAGATCAATACTGTTATTTTATAATCATATAGTGACATCGAACCTCCATGCAATGAGGGATCTGCTACGCTCCTGATCTTAGTTACTAATGAAAAAGATATTAAATTATAACATTTTTCAATTTGTTGAATTTTTTGAATATTTTTCCGGATTTACCTCATTTGTTATTCACATTGCTATGTTAATACGGATCTACTACGCTCCTGATCTTAGTTACTAATGAAAAAGATATTAAATTATAACATTTTTCAATATGTTGAATTTTTTGAATATTTTTCCGGATTTACCTCATTTGTTATTCACATTGCTATGTTAATATGTATCGCTGCAACCGGTCCATATCTCTTGCTACGTATCATTATGGCTGTTGGATGAAGCAACCGCTATTTTGAATTTCAGGCACGATACATTGCCTATTTTGAAGTTTCCACTGGTCCTAGGCTCCCAGCCCTTGAACTAGGGTCATTGACATGAAGTGAACCATGCACAGCAAACTACGATCCAGTGATCCAGGCAACCCTAGTCCAGCATTGGATACCACTCCTATATGGGGGCTTCAAGGAGGTTAAGATACAACACATTGCTAAATATCATAGTGGATTCGCTATTTTCTTGCTTTTTGCTAAAACTTTCCTTATCCTTTTCCTGAATAGAGATTTTTTTTTTCTTTGTTAGGTGAAGAACAACTCCTAATTCAGTTTGAAAAAATCTAACGGAGATTTTCGACCCCAATAAGCACAGCACAGATAACTACAAGGTTTTGATAGTAAGTTGTAGCAAAATATTTACTAGACACGTGCCTCGAGGTTGATATTGCTTTACAAATTGTGGAAATCAATCATTTTAAGGGAATTCTCTGGAAATATGGCTCTTTCAATTTAACCCTAATTCTCCGGCAAAACATCGCACACAGTTGCATATGGGGAAATCTGAAGAATGCAACCTTTCTGCCATCAACAATTTATGTTAACACCAATCTTATGGAAAATTTGAATCCAGAATAACATGGGTTGCACTTATTGAATAAAAAGAGATAAAGTGAACCTTATTGAGTGTGTACAAGTTTGCATAGCAATAATAAGCATAATAGGAGTATGCAGGATTAAATTCGTTTGTCCACTCAGCTGGCGTGGGCATGTGTTTGGTTGGACGTCTTTCAGGTTTGCTTTCATCATCTACCATGTCAAAACCAACCACCTGCAATGAAACACTATGCATCATTTTTAAGCAATTAACTGAAACAAGTTCAGGAAGGATAGAAAGTATAATATTATTTTTTGTCATTGGCAAAGAACATTACACTAATGGCATATGCAATACAAAATATCATTAGGGGTCTGTTTGTCTACATAGAATGCATACGAATTCATGGTCAAGTGAGCTCAACGGAAGGATTATTAAAGAGATGAGAGGTGAATCAATGATATAAGGTAGTAATGTAGATGGGACCTTGATTTACCTAGGATTTGGATTACTAGGGTGCATCTTACCCTTATTCAATTTCCATTAAAGGAGGTTATTTGATGGTCATTTTCGGATATTCACCTTCGATTCTTCATTTTTAACCGCTTATAGAAATACAAATTTTTAGAATTCCTAGGAATTCAATTACATGAAACAAACAGGCCCAGGAGCCATATAAAATGCAAAAAATGATAGATTTTCAGACAATTGCCTACCCAAGGACCAGCGATAGGTTCAATGTCATGCATATTACTGGCCTGGCCATTTTACTTTTCACTATTCTGAGACTCATTCTGAGTAAAAATCTATAATAAGGTAAGAGTGATTTATGTGCATTGAGTAAATTTGTGAATACAACATAACAAACACATAAATTCCAAAGACAAAAGGTGTAGATTGATTACAAAATCAATGCAGATGCCTCATTGGAAGCAGTGAGAAACTGATTAGCTATCTAACACATTTAGAAATGAAAGTGTATAATTCAGTAACATTAAAACTGACCAACAATGAGTATTAGCCAATGACCTGACCTGTTTTAAGAACATATGTAGCTGAGGATGAGAACCTGGATTAACTGTGACTTCAAAAAGTGGAATAAAAACATTGTCTAAGATATCTTGAAAAGATGTCACAATTCCCATTTCTCTGTATATATTGTACAACCTTGGTAGCTGAAAAAAGAATGTATATAGAATTAAGTTAGTGAAACTAAAAAAATGAGCCTAATAAAAAAATTAAGAAAAATCAGTCCTTAAAAGATGAGGAGAACAAGGGTATCAGAAGAACCATTATGCAGAAAATGTTCTAAAAGGTAAATGGGGAAGCCTATCAGAAGTACATTACTTTCAAAAGGTGAATTCAATAGGAATTGGAAAAAAGTAACTAAAAAACAATCTAAAATAAATAAAAGTTCCATATCATTTTGATTTCAAAAAGAAAACCACCATTATCGAAGACTGATGCAAACCATAGGCGGAGCAAGGACTTTCTTGTAGAGGGCAAGCGACGGACGTACAACTCATGTTGACTGTTGATGTTGATCAAAGTCAAAGTCAAATGTTTACTTTGCTGAAGTGGTGCTGCTGACACGCTGGATGGGCTAGTGGGGTTGTACCAACCTTGAACTAACCCAGAAATCTGTGATCAGTTTCTGGAACTAGGTGAGTATGGTTGACCTAAAACCAACCTGGACCTAACTTGTTGAGCGGCAGAGGGTTGACGAGGTTGCAGTTGTTGCACACTGAACAAGATGATGTTGCCAGATGTTGATGGAATGCAGCTTGTGCAGATGGGAGGTGTTCTATAACACTAAAGAGTGGCACTTGGAGCTCGTCAAGTCTACATGTTGAATTCTTTGTTATTCATGTTGCTTCCAAACCGGAATCTGTGTCCCCTATGATCTTGAAAAGCCTGCATTCCCAACCGTTGCCCAGCTTGTTAGGGTCAAAATGTAGTTTGTGTGGGGCTGAGAAATACATACAGTGGTTTTATGTATTCCAACCTTTGCCCAGCTTGTTAGGGTCAACCGTTTCCCACCAAACTGAAACATGGTCCAAAATAAATTTCTCAACACGGCATGTATTCCTTGGTACATGAGCAAGTGTCACCTGTTAGTTTTTCTATAACTCTCAAATCTCCATAAGCAAATAGAGAAAGTGTCATGTTATCATTGGTCCATTCATTGGCATTCTTAGAGTCCCCTTCTACCACCACCAGTCCATGCAGTAAGGATTTAATGAGATGTAATCTCCTTTATAACCATGATATTTGCTCTATAAGAATCTTTGACCCTGGCCAGCCCCAAGAAAGATAATAAATGTTTTCATTCCCGTCCTTAATCCCTCCCCCTGCCCCTTAAGGCATGGGATTTCCTTGAGAGCTCCCATCTATGTTGATTTTGTACCACCTATTGGTGCTTGAAATTTGCATGGTCTTTGGAATAATGCTAGCTCTATAGCGTGGCCCGTCAAGAGAAATTCCAGTTTCGGTGGAATGTTAGCTACTGAAATTCCTTGAAATTCCTCACCTTCGATACCCCATTCAATTAACGGGAATTTGATCCATGCAAGGATAGGCCCCCATAAGGATCGTTCACCATCAAAGATCCTCTAAACTCTCTTTGCACATGCACTAAGCAATTGCAAATGCAATTACTTCCAAAATAATTTGGCCCCTCTTAACAAGAAGACTTGATACTCATCCATAAGGGAGTGAAAAGTCGGTGATGTAACCCAAACAACTAAGAAAAGGTACAAGAAGTTGGACTAAAGAAGCAGAGCAAAGGGACAATCAACAAAAAATGCAATTTATTGACTGCTTATTAGCCCAACAGAGGAAACAATTATGGGAGAGGGCAAAATTCCAATATTAGCCCAACAGAGGAAACAATTATGGGAGAGGGCAAAATTCCAAGCTTTACGGTTATCCATGGTCAAAATCTTATTGGAGATGCATCAAACATAAGATATCAACTCTTGGGGCATAAAAGGTTTCCAGACCTATGAAAGGAGTAAATTGGCGGACGACTTGCCCAAGTAAAGTTATGCTAGATCTTTTCACTTCTATAATCTTAGTAGCAGGACAAAAAGTTGAAAAATATATATTGTCTAACTTGCTAACTCAAACTTTATCGAAGTAACCCTCCCTCCAAAGCTAAATAATAATATCTTCAGGTCTCAGGTTGACAATTTCTTCTTGAACACACATACACTAGATCCCATAAGCTTTAGCAGGGTTGTAGATGCACAAAGGTTGCCAGATAATAAGGAAGGGTTCCAGTTCAACATCTAAAAACATCTACAAGATACTGTTCTGCTCCAAGTAGACTCCTATGAGTTCACATTTATATTTTAGTACTAATAGCATTTCAAACAAATGCAGAGCTGCTTATAAATTCTCGACCTGCTACTGCTTAGAACAGCAAAACGCAATAATTATCATTCTTACAATTTCAGAACACAAGAATGGAACAAGAGTTCTTGGAAGAAACTGATTTTGTATATCCCATCCTTTGGAGATCGAGCCCCAATATAAAGAGAATTACATGCCTCAATCAAGGCTTCTAAGTTAGGAAACTAGCTAATGAAATCAATTGCTATTCTATCTTTAGGAAACTCACTAATTACAGGGGAAAATCTAATTAAGAGAATATGTACAGCTGTTACAAGTTGACCCAAACAATATCCACGTGAGATGTTATATTCTGGACAGGATTTGTTCATGGGCCTTGGGCCTTCATGGGCCTTGGGCCTGTTTAACAATAATATAGTCAACAGATTGGAAATTCATCTCAATTTCCAAATTTTTTCTTTGGAAATTGGAATTCAATAAAACCCAACTCCTTAGCTGTAACTAAAATGATGTTTAGTTATTAGTCATCTGAAACAGAAGAGTGAAAGTCACCTCTCCTAAATCCAACAAATAATCAACATTAATAACAACTCATTGAAAGATTAATAAAATGTCAAAATAAGCTATACTCTAAAGTACCATGCAAAGAGAAGACTCAAATCAAATCAAATATCAGTGGATATCATTAAAAAACGTGAAATGTGAAGCCAACCTGAATTAACCAAACCGCATTTTTACTATAAATTTTATTGTTAACAAACCAGCTCGCCAACTGGTCCCATTCACTTTGTTCCCTTCCATAGATGGATATTCTATACTCAGCCAACTGGAGCATCAGAGACAACAAAAGTTAGACGTATACAAAACCCATCATAAATCTTATGCATAACACTTCCTAAAACAATTGCCAATGCATACTACTTCCTAGAAAGATGAATATGTTTAGCAGGTTCTCTTGTTTGTTAAAGGTGGTTGAGTCATTCCACAAACAACTAGGATTCCAGTTACTAACAGGCTAAATCAGATGGTTTTTTTTTTTTTCCATTAGAAAATATGTTCATAGAGTAGCCGCCATTCATTCAAGGTGTCATATGTGATTAAAATAGCCATCCTGGGGATAAACAGTAAGAAATCATCACACGATCCAACACAGAGAAAAGGGGGAAAGGATCCAGGTAAGTCAACCTTGAATAGGTGAAAATTTGCTCAACTCGGGTGCAATATTAATTCTGGGTGAAGTTCTGATCCAAGCTCAGGTGATTTGTGAAGTAGTCACAAAATCAGTCAAGACAACTCGAGTGAGATTGTCGAGACTTTCAATTTGCTCGCTTATAATCTTGAATCAGATACTTTATCGATATCAGTTGAGAACTATTCCCAACTCTGACCACTACCAAGCTCCACCCAACTCCAGCATTGACAGTTTACGGATTGCAACTCCATTATTTTTTCATTTTTTTTATTGTTTTTGAATGGTAATTTTTATAAATGTTTTTAATTCTATAATATTTAAAATGAATGTAGTCTTAACTTGTAACTCAGTTGAATCTCAAGTTGTATGTGCACTTACGGACTGAGAGAGTAGTTCTTGGGATCTTGGCACAAACAGGCTCCATGTGAGGCTCATTTCGAGGCATGAATCATGGAGAAGTCAATGGAAAGATCTACGTACAGAATAGTGATAAGTCCACAAAATTAGGTTATTAGAGAATAGTGATAAGTCCACAAAATTAGGTGATAGTCATTCTAGTTCTTTTATGTGTTTTAATTGGAGACAATATTTCACATGAAATATTTCTTTTATGTCGCTTATTTTGCCAAGGGACTAGCAAAAAGCTGGTTGGGAGGTATGATAAGTCCACAAAACTAGGTCATTAAGTCATCATTTCATTAGCATTTGTGGACTTAATTAGGTTTAATTGCATAGAATTGCATTTAATTTCATGATTACATGCATTTGAGGATATTTTTGGAGAAATGGTCAAAATTGGTCAAAATTCATTGAATTGCATGACTTTTGTGAAATTAAGTTTTTCTCATCTCATTTATCACCCCAAAATTAGGCTTTTGGTTTCATCAATGCATATCTTGCTATTTTTGGCACCATGTGCTATTTTTGGAAAGTTGGTCATTTTGATGCATCACTAGGCATGTAGGGTCCTATACATGGTTCATAATTATTTTCCTATATATGATTAATATTAAAATTGCCTCTTTCAATTTGTAGGAGAAATCAACATGGGCCCCACACACCCATTGCATGCCAACATAGAAGCTTCCATTTTTGCACAATTATTCCCGGATTTTTCAGGGGCAGCAACTTAAAATAGCCATAACTCTCAAATCGAGTATCGGATCAGCGTAATCTAGCCACCGTTAGAAAGCTCTTTTCGCGTAGATATCCGTGGAGCTCAAGATTACATAAATCAGGGCTATATTGAGGGAGATATGACCTCGGGAAGTTGTCTGCTACAGTTTTAGGTGGGAATTGCAAGAAATCTCAATATTTGGAAAGTTTCTTCCCTCTACATCATCATCCAATTTTTAGAGATATTCTTGGAATTGTACAAGGAAAGTGTGTACATCAAGAAACCTAATAAGGCAAGGAGATCTCTCAAATTTAAAAGTCTTTCCAAAGAAAGAAGCTAGCTTGGAGCCTAAACAAGAATCTCTACACATAAGGAAACAAGAGCCCTAAAGATGAGAGATTCTTTACTAAAAAAAGATTTTGCAAAAAGCATAAAAGGGCATCATGGGAGGGTTGGACGTGGAATGCCTAGAAGTTGAAAAGCTTTGAAGTTTTCTCTCCCTTTCCAATCCCATCCACCCTTTCTTTCTAATCCTTTTCTTCTTCTTCTCCATTCTAATTCTTTAGACATAGATTGAGAGATCATGTTGAGAGAATGATGAAGAAAGAAGAATCTTAATTTTATGTACTTCAAGATCAAGAAATAAAGACACTGCTTGGATTGATTCTGCGCATTTTTTAATGTAAGTGTGTTAAATTTTCTCATTCTACTTCTTTTATGTGTTTTGATTGGAGACAATATTTCACATGATTAAATCTAGGGTTTGAAAATAAAATAAAAATGATCAAAAGTCGAGAGACAACAAGTAACCACTTGCATTTTTTTTTCCTACTCTGAGAAGAGAGGATTGCATCATTATCGCATTCTCAATACTTGTAGGATTGTCTAGTTTCTAAATCTTTGGTACTATTTTTCTGCTTTTTATTTTCCACCCCTTTTTGTTTTTATTTAAGTTAATATTCTATTTTTTTTATTTACAAATTCTTGGTTTAAAAACCTCAACTTGCATCTTTCTCTGTTTCGTAGAAACTTTCTATTTTTGCTACTTGCATAATCTATGGTTGGAAAGTGTCTTTGTGCATGCATCATATTTAGAAATTGCATTAGAAAAAGTTTTTGTTGCTGAAATCACAAGATTATTAACTGATTAGAAAGATTAAACTTGGACTTGGAAGAAGAACAGTGAAACATTCTGCACAATTTCAGCAGAATTGGCCTAACTAGTTGCAAAAGTGCACGATTTAAAACCAGTTAAACGTGAATGCTTTGGTCCGAAACATAGCAGATTTAAAGTATGGTAATAGGACTTTGAAACCCCAGAATTTCAGCCAAAAAGAACCTTGGGAACCGTGTCAACCAAAGGCCCAAAAGGGGGTAGTTGGAAAGCCTGCGTTCAGAGTTCAGCAGCAAAACAGTTCAAATAGGCATCGTTAGGTGACCATAACTTTTTCGTTTTAAGTCCTTTTTCCATTCTTTTTTTGTTCATGAATCATCAGAGTATTGATTCCAGCCATTAGATTTAGGTTCATTTAATCTTAGGCCTGTCGTACAGTCCAACGAAATTGGGCCTGTGCAAGAGTTTCCATACTTAGAATTTTTTATAGCATGCATCAGATTTTTAGAAACTTGCATAAGATTGCATTGTTAGCATTTAGGGCATTATAGATCATCCTTATTTGCATAAAAAGTGATTTTGGTAATTAGGATCTAATTTAGGAAATTTTGTTTTGATTTATCTTATATTAAATTGGTTGTTTTGATGAGTTTGTTACTTTCGCAGGTTAGTTAATTAGGGTTAAAAAAAACTAAGTTTCTTTACTTAGTTTAGGTTTATTTTTTATTTGGAAAGTTATAATTGTTAATTTTCAGTTTTTAGGAATTTTCTTGTAATTTAGTTTCTTTACTAGGTTAGGTTTAGTTTCTAAATTATAACAAGTTAAAGTTGGAAAGTTTCTTAAACAACATTGCTCCCTGTGGATCGACCTGGACTCACCAGATTATTACTACAGTCGCATCCGATCAAATAGAGGTGGAAAAATGGAAACCCTTAGAGCACCCAACCCTAGATTTATGGGTAGGGGTGAAAATCTGGGCGGGCGGCCCAAGCCCAGCACGGGCCCGGCACGAAAAAATCGTGCCTGGGCCGTTGACTTAGTCAACAGGCCGGCCTGGCCCGGCAATCCCAGCCCCTGGCCCAGTTTAAATTCGTGACGTGCTGGGCCAGGTCCCCAAGGCCCACGGGCTGCCCAACCCGGCACGAGGAATAGACAGGCCCGGCCCAGCCAGAGCCCAACGGCTCTATTTTTTGAAAATCACACCCCCCCCCCCCCCCCCTCCCTCTCTCTCAAAAAAGGTCTCCAGCTGATTTACCAAGTACATCATACACCGTAACATCCCCAGAACCCATCACAATTCCATAGAAGAATGCAGCTCTCCAATGAGAGCTAAGAAATTACAGTAGAGTGGCACATGGGTCCAACCAATTGCACCATTATTAGAGCCTTTAAATACACATACAATCAGATGTATTTTGCATTAGAGTGGCATCCACAGGAATAGTCATAACTGAGTTGATACCAACATCATTGGACTTTTTTTTTTTCATCCAAATGGAGTTGGGCATTTTCTATTCATCCTTGTCTAGACCCCACAATGTAAATGTCATGGCCCTTCTAACAATAACTAAATTTTTATGTGTTGATATTAGCAGCCTTCAGTTGATTTGTTTTGTTTGTGATGATGGGAACTATGACCTATTTGTTTTGACACTTTGTGAGGTGGTTAGTCACCAATGGACTGGCCGTTGAGCTTTTGGTAGTAGGATTCTTACAATGGAAAAACCTGGCTTGGGTTATTTCACTGTTCAATTTCCGATTTGGTTTCTTTCATCTATAGGACAATTAGTCATTTCTGTTTACCAGTTAGTTTTTGGTTCATGACTTCTCATTTGAAATCATGTTTAGAAGGAAAAATGAAAAATGCATAGTTTGAGATTGACCCATTCATGGAACAAGCCAAGTGATGAACATCCCTCCAAATATCAGATTTTAAAAAATTCCAAGTAAGTTCTCTTTACAAAACCATAAACCACAGCTCATTCTAAAATACTGTATAAAACAAGAAAATCGCGTGCTTAGTTTGTATTGCTACTTCCAAGATCCAACTGATGGTCTCTTAATTTCTTTATTTTAATGAAATTGGTCCAAGACCAAGAGTGAAGAGTCTAAATGTCTTAGTCTCTAAGGCTTAAAAGAACTTTAAAAAAAATTAAAAAAAGAAAAAAGGGAGGGGCATATGTGGGCCCCCACGAGCTGCACGGCCCAGGCCTGACTAGGGCCCGGCCCAGCACGGCACGACCAGAGCCGTGCCCTGGGCTGACCCCAGAGGCCCTGGGCCAGGCACAGCACGGCCCGCAATTTATCACGGGCCATGCCGGCCCGGCCTGGGGCACTGCTGGGCCCTACTTCACTGGGCCGGCACGGCCCAGATTTTCACACCTATTTATAGGCCTCAAAGTATAACAATGTTTAACCCCTTATATGAATTTCTGTACTAAAACACAATGGTCGATATTTATCCTATGAGTGTCAATTTGGGGGATGTTTTCTAGGAGCAATCAGTGTAAAGGAGCTGGATTGATCATGGTGGACCCCACATGTGAGTTGATGTAACCAATTCTCACTTAAAAATTTACCTAAATCACACTCTGTAGTAAGGATTTGCTCCAATGGTATGTATTGAATATTGATATAGTTGGATGCTGCAATGACAGATTTACTCAACAATACAACGAGATGTACTGTCAGTTGCAGCCTTGCAGGAGAGAACATATTTTATTCATTGGAGAATAATCTTGCCTTGCAATGAAAATCAATCGAAGCTGTCAACGCAAAATTTTCCAGCAGCATCAGACATGTACAATAAGCTGGACAGACGCTGCTGGACTAAATAATAAATACAGATAAAGTACAGACGCGGACAATTTGACATACAAGATCTCAGTGGAACAAAGTAACTTAATACACACAGAGACACACAAAAAAAAAAAAAAAAAAAAAAAAAGATAAGTCCAAGCCTATCAAATATCCAAACCTGGTATTTACTTGCTTCAAGGTCGGATAAAACCTCCTTTGTCAATTCTGCTAAAAACCTTCCTGAAATTATCATTAAAAAAAGAGAGATTTGTTTCAATAGGCATGCAAGTTAAAAAAAAAAAAAAAGTAGAAAAGATAAAGTGGGAGTAACTAATTCCATCATAAATATCAGATGATAAATGTGTTAAGTTAAGTGGGTCACAGCCCACTTCAAATAGGCCCAATTACTTGGTCAAAAGACCTCACGTGTGTACAACTATGTAAATTTATTTATTGCCTTATTAGGAGATATAATTAGATTAGAATAGATGTAATCACTGTAAATTATATAGAAACAATGCATCTATATAAAGGAGGATTGAGACCCTCAAAGGGATCATCAAATCCATGGTTTTTAGGCCCAAACCTTGGATAAGATTGTCTTGCTTTAAGAAGATTTCCCTCAGCCTGCTCTGTCCACAAGGATTGTACTTGAGATTGAATTTGTCAAACCGATGGAATGTACTCTTGTCCGCATGCACGTCCAACAAATCAACATTTAGGTCATATCTGCCAAAGAGCAAAAACCCATAGCAAGGAAAAGAGAAAATTTGTTCCAGTACAGGCAGGGAATTCCATATGATACTATTGAGAAACAATTAATGGGAAAAGAAAGATATCCAAAACTGTACCCCGTCAAGTCCAGACTTTCGAAAACCTCTTTAAGAGTAAGATTCTTTCCATCGCGAAATATGACAACCTGCATTGTGGAATCAACAAAGCATATATTACTAAAGCAGCAACATAAAAAGTAGACATAAAAGAAGCTATTTCGAGGTTAAGTGATACCTGGATATAATTAGGTAGATTGATTGAGGACAGTTAAACCTCATGCAACTGTTTCACACTGAAATAATAACTACAAAAGAAATCCATATTGTACCTCATCAGGCTCTTTCCTTAGTTTCGACTTTATGAAACGCAAAAGATGCTTCTGATTCATGCATGCGGAGTGATGTACATGTGTATCAACCTTTCTAACATTGTAGAAGTCACGATGAGGTGCACTTTTCTGAGCTAAAAACTCCCGATCGGCGTTTTCTAACAAATAGAGACGGAACTTCTGCATGGCATCCAAGTATAATTACAATGTATCAACACTAACAAATGGAATTTTCATAAAAGGACAAAGGACAGTATGCATACTTATATGCATATACATATGTATATATAATTATATATACAGAAATGCAACATACAGATGCATAACATATACATGCGTATGTGTATATGTTATCAGATTTTGGAAAGATAATCAGATTTTGGAAGGATGAATGGTGTGGTCAAATGGCGCTGTATCCATAATTTCCTAATCTTTTTATGGTGGATAAGAGGCAAAATGCTTTTGTGAAAGATAATTTTTCCTATTATGGGGAGGGAGTTGTTTGGGATTTCTCCTTCCAAAGAAATCTTTTGGGATGTGAGATTTCTGGTTTTGCTTCTTTGTTTGGCTTACTAAGTAAAGTGTTGTTATCAGGGGGTAATTCAGATGTCAGAGTGTGGAAACCAGATGTTAAGGGCCGGTTTTCAGTGAAGTCTTTTTAAATGCTTTGGTTGATTCTTCAGGAAGACTAGAGGGCTGGCACAATTTTTGGACTCCTACAGTTCCGCCAAGGGTGTAGGTTTTCTATTGGATAGTGAGACTTCATAAAATTTTGACCATAGACAAGTTGAGGCAAAGGAGTCATATTTTCATTAATGGGTGTCCAATGTGCTTAGAAGATGAGGAAATGGTACATCATTTGCTGATTCATTGTCCTTTTGCTCATAGAGTGTGGTCTGCTTTGTTTGAAATGTTTGGTATGGAATGGGTTATGCCTAGGACAGTTGAAGATTTATTTGTTCAATGACATTGGCGCTGTAAATTTATTCGGGGTAAGATCTTATGGAGGTTAGTAGTGTATGCTACTTGTTGGAAGCTTTGGTTGGAAAGGAACAATAGAGTTTTCCGGAATAAGTCTAACTCTGTGATGGAGGTGGTAGAGTCCATTCTTCGGTCTGTATCCGAATGGGCGAGTACGAGTAAGAAGTTTAATGGCCTTTCAGTGAAAGATCTTTATAGATCTTGGCCTTCCTTCTTTGAAGGTGGTTGGCGAGTCAAGTCCAGAGTTAAGAGTTGCATGGATGAATCCCCCTGCTGGGTTATGAAGTTGAATTTCGATGGTAGCTTTGTGTGTTCTTTGCGAAAGGGAGGGATTGGTGGAGTTATAAGGGATTGGAAAGGACAGATGGTAAGGAGCTTCTCTAGGCCGATTGACTCTTCGGATGCTAATGAAACTGCGTTGTTTGCTATTCTTATTGGTTGCCAAGAGTTGCTTCAGATGGTTGGCTATGGCGCTACTCTAGAGGGAGATTCTTTCTCAGTAATTCAATGGTGTTCAGGTAGTTCTTATCCTTGGAGATTAGCAGATTGGGTGGAGGAGGTGCAGGATATCTCAAGGAGATTGGGAGCCACCTTCAATCACATTCTCAGGAGAGCTAATGCCGTAGCGGATAGTCTTGCTCGTGAAGGAGTTTTTAGCTCTACCTTGTCTTTAGATGTTTAGTTATCTTATTTTCTTTGTTTGATGTTTTTCTCTCGTTGTGCTCTGTTCCTCTTTTTTTTTTTTTTTTTTTGGTGAAATAAAATTTTACTCCTATCAAAAAAAAAAACATATACATGCGTACATATATATGGCCCCCCTCAGCTGCGCGTCCTTATCATGCACACAACCTTGTGGGGTCCACCTAGGGCCCATCCAATCAAGGGAGAAGGCGGGGAATTGAAAGTTCTGGGTGGGCCATACCTCTGTGCAAAATCTCAAGTCCATCAAATCATCCTAAACCCTAGATCCATGGCCCTCAATTTTAATGGTTTTAAAAGTCATCCATTTTTGCAAGTTTAATCCAAAGGTCAATTTTATTTAGATTGGTGTAAAACCCATGGGATCTGTGGTATTTGTTTCCTTTTCTTTTCTTATCTTATTTTTCTCTTCCTTTGGTGGGTGCGTGGGTGTGGGTGTGGGTGTGGGTGTGTGGGGTGGGGGGGGGGAGGGCTAGCAGACGACGAGCTTGGATGGATCATAGTGGGTCCCACCTGGCCAAAAACAGCTGGTGCTCAAAGAAGGTGCTCACAAGAGGAAAATCCACATATTTTCCATACATGCAACGTACATGTATTAGACTCAAACCCATCACCACCCAGTATGCTGGATGCCCAATGTTGGATGGGCCAGCCTAAAAATCACAATTGCAGAGAAACTTAACCCTTTTTATATAAGGATTCTTGATGAAAGAAAAGTGGGTTATTGTTCAAAAAGGGGGAAAACAGAGTTCTAATGACATCCAATTCTTTTACCTAAAATATTATCCAATTTGAAGCATTATGGGTGATGCTTTCAGGTACAATACAGACACTATTATGTTTAGACATTGGAGGGCATTGAGGAAAGGAAATGGTTATTTTGAAAAATACAAAGGAAAAGTTCAACTGATAGTCCATTTGTTCCCTAACAGTGAGTCTCACCAGCAGATTAGGATTCCCTGATCAATGTGGATTTTAGGTATGGTCCATTCGTGGTAATGCCTAATGGATGAACAGTTTGGATCTCACACAAATGTATGAAAATTACTATCAATATCATTTCAAAAGATATACATTGATAACAAACGAAGAAATAAAAGTTCGATTGATAGTCCATTTCTTCCATAACAGTTAGTTGCACCGAGGATTAGGATACTCTGATTAATGTGATTTTTAGCATGGCCCATTCATGGTACTGCCTGATGGATGAAGGTTTCGATCTCACACAGATGTATGACAATTATCATCGATATCATTTCGAATATATAATATATTGATTAAAAAAAAAAGAACATAGAATGTAGTCCCTTTTTAAGGGTAACATGACTCAAGATGAGCACGGTAGATTGTCATACATAAAACACACAACTCTGATCGAAAATGCCCACCTCTTCGAGAAGGCGCAATCGGTGATGGCATGATGAACGGACATTCCCAGTAGACACAACTCGAAGTACGTGATGCATATCTGTGAAGAATGTTGTGGAACTTGCAACTGGGAAAAGATCTTCAGAAGCTAAAATAACAGTCACAAGAGGTAAAGAATGATCATAATTTAAAATATAGTATATAGATAAGAAGAAGAAATCACCAAAGCTTTGCAATGTACTACACAGCTTCACAAAATCAAAAGAAACGTAACATGAAGCTACAAATTCCTAATAGAATAAACACAGCGCTTACAATCTTCACTTGCATAAACATGTATAACTCCATCGTCCATCTGAAAATGATGCTGTTTCAACAAAATGAAAGAAGCACCATTAAACATATGCAAGTAGTCAATTAGTGATTTAATGTTACCCCTAGAAAAATTCACAAAGAAATAGCAAAACGAAATTCTATTTGATGAAAGATTGGAAGTTACAAGTAGATGAGAAACTACCCATTCTGTTTGATCAAAGAATGAAAGTAACAAGTAGTTGAGAAACAACTCACTGCAGTAGGCTCAACATCATCAAAACGAAATGGGTCATGGTCCATCTTTGGAGTATCTGATTCTGGTATTGTTTCTTTCATCCATGGAACAACATTTTCTCGGTAGACATACTTCACCCGCAGTGCTAAACATTCTTGAATCATTGCATGCACTTCTTCCTCTTCTCCACTAGGTGCCACTAAAATCAATTTCAAAGTTTTTTCAAAGAAACAGATGCATCAAACTGGAAACTTACGAAAAAATAATTGCCAACATAAGTAATGACAATGAATCTGATGCACAGAAAAATTTTATTAAACAAGAAAATCAGAATAAAAGATCCTGCTAATGCCATTTCTCTCAACTCATCTGGGCCAAATTTCCCACCCACATAAAAAGCCAACATGTCCTTTCCATGAATGGTTCTGGTTTGAGGCCTCATTCAAGGACCAGCGACTGGGCACTATCTTGTGGTACATTTGGAAGGCAAGGAATGAATACTTATTCACCTCCACAACCCCTAGATCCCTGGATCATAATACGAAAAATCATTTTTTTCTCTTCTACAGTGGAACATCACCAACTCCCTACACCTTTCCTCAAAATGAAATGGATTGCCAATTTGCCATCCGAGAAATGGATCCCTTCTCCACCTGATACGGTCAGGCTGAACTTTGATGGCTCATTGAATGTCCAAACAGCAGGGATAGGTGGCAATATAAGAACCTTGGTGAAGCCCAGACGCGATCGAAACACCTCCAGGGGTGTGATCGAGCCCTAAGGCCACTTAGATGAAACACCCAGGAAACTCATGAGAACACTGAATATTTTTTTATTATCAATAGCATGCCTTACAATCACAAGTTCCTCTCTATTTATAATAGAGGAATGGCCTAATAAGGAAAATGCAATTACTACATGATTGCTAAAATCACTCTAACTGAATCAAATCGATTATTCTCTAACTGAATCAAATCAATCTAATTAAGGAAATCAACTTAATAGAAAAGATTCCTTGGTGGGGCCCATTAGGGGGCCATGTTCTTCTTGGACCCTACTGCATCAACTCCACACAGGGGTTAAGGTATCAGCACATGCGGCCAGATTACAGCTTCTTGCCCCTTAGAAGCAGAGCCAGTTGCATTGGCAAGGGGTGTCCAACTACTCATCTTGGTTGAAGCAAAACAGGTGATCATAGAGGGAGACGATATAGTATTATATGAAACACTTCAATCCAAGGGAAGCCTTCCCTGGAAATGGATGTATATTTGGAAGTTGATAATTCAAGACCTGATGAACCGCCTGGATGCATGGGAGGCACAGCTGTGTTGAAGTGCAAACTAACTTTCAGACACATTAGCCAGGCAACAACCACCATATCCTATTGTATTTAAGGACTCACTACCCCCTATCCTATCTGTTAACTACTTGAAAACCTTGCTGACTATGCTTCCTTGATGTACAGTGGACGCCGCCAGACTAGTACAAGCTTAGTGCATGAACCAGGGGTGCCACCGGACATGCGATAGTTCTATTTTGTAGGAATTTCTCCTGAACTTTTAAATTATTTTGGTCCATATTAAACATTTTGCTTTCAGAAGGAAAAAAAAAAAAGTTCCTGTCAATAGCATATGAGAGAGACGTTGGAAAAGTCTCACATCCCACATCGCCTAAGTAATGGGTTTGATAGAGCTTCATATACATGTTTGGACCTTCCACCTATTAGCTTAAGCTTTTGAGTTGGTACATGGTATCAGAGCGGGTTCCGATCCCGTTGTTCTTGTGTAGCCCACGTGGCAGGATCATCCATGAAAACTGTTGGGCCTGCACATGAAGGGGAGTGTTGGGAAAGTCCCACATCCCACATCACCACTTAATGGGTTTGATACAGCTTCATATACCTGTTTGGGCCTTCCACTTATCAATTTAACGATACTTCACTTTTTACATATAAAACTCGTGTCCCTGCCGTATTTGGGCATCTTAGCTTACAAGAGAGAGTAATCATAATGAAATGTACAGCCCAAGAAAAGCCCAAATGCACTCAATCCATATTCATAATAAACTCAACTGATATAAGTCAAATGTGTCACTTGAAGAAATTCATGTATTAAGGTCAGCTAGGTCATGTTGAAATCATGCAAAAAGACGCATCCAGTGCCCAGTGCTAACTCTTCTATAGTTTTATATTTAAATACATGACGGCTCTGTTTTCAAAACAGATAGTGTGTAAAAAAAATTATCATCATCCAAAATGTTCAACTCTAATGAAAAGCATCCCTCTTTAGTCAGTATATGTAGTAATAAGGTTAAGGATGCAGACCACACAGCTGTTTGCATAAAATTCCTAGTCTTCTCTTTTCTTTTTAGTAATTAAAGTCGTAGATTTTATTTTATAGTAATATCTGATGATATTTGTTGATATCTGATGATATTTGTTGAACACAACACATCCTTAATATGTAATGCAGTCTATGAAGCATGAACTCAAAATAGTGGTAGAAGTGCATGCACTTTAAAATGGTTACTCAAGAGTACAAAGGATAAATATGAAATATCCAACCACAGAACTCTTCAAGATTATGAGTTTTTAACAATACCATGGGGTATAGCTTTAAGTGGAATAGGAACATCCTCAGGATCTTTCCTTGAATTATCAGCTACAACTGGATTCATCATCAGGGTACCATGGGTTGGACCCATATGTGATTTGATTACAAATGCCTCACATTTACCATTTAGCAATCCAAATGAAGTAGCAGAAGAATCCAGGATATTTGCACTGGCATCCTGCCACAGAAAACAACAATCAAAGTTCAGTCCTTTACTAGCCGCCAGAAGACTTGTGTATCAAAACAATATTCTGTTCCTCTGTAATAGAAAGACAACAAACATAACATGCAGATTCAAACACAGCATCCAAATTCAAAACGGTAATGTTAGGAACATGCACAATTCTATGATACCCGAACACTTCAAATAGGCAACGTATTGTGTCATACCGTATCCGAAACTTCATTTTTTACGTGTAAAAATTGTGTTCTTGCCATGTCAATGGTGTGTCCCTGCCATACCCACGCTGTATCTGGGCATCATAAGTTGTGACATCAACAAAAGGATTACAAACTCGGCCCAGTACGACTCAAACTCGACCTTGAGCGAGTTAAGTCCCAAGGGATTCGTACCCTACTCAGCCGAAAAGTGAAATATGCTGAAAAATGGAAACATTGACCTGGCCTGACCTAGATCGTTGCCACATCTAAAGTCCAATTCTTCACGGTACTTTAGTCCACAAGAAGAGCTTAGAAATAGATGTTAAAGACTATGGAACCTTTTCTCTCAATGCCCAAGAAGTTCTAAAGAAGGCCTCCTTGCATATGAAAAAACTGAGGTGTAGTACTACTTTTAGCTAAGCCAATGACAAAGATCTAGCTTTCAACCATAATTAACTAACATTCTTTCACTTGGAGAGTATGAAATAGTGAAAATATAAAATAGCCTACAAGTAACTAGCTGAGGTGCAACTCGGCTGAGAGGGGCCGACTTGAAGGGGATTGAGTCGGTTCCCAAGTATGGGTTTTCAATCCTTGGGTCGGCATGCCTTCTGAGATGAAACTTAGCTTTCTTCTGGTTTTGGTATTATTAATGCAGTATGTATTTTCACTTTCTTTATGCATTTAGGAAAAAATCACATTATTATCACTTATATTAAGTATTAATTGATACTTAACATAGAACAAAACAGATATCAACATAGACAAATTAATTGTATGGATGGGCATGCATTAGGGATGCTGAGAATGTTAACTAATATAACAGAAGTATGCACTTTAGCAAATAACAGAAGCAAAGAAATAGTAGGAAAAACATAACTGAGAAAAATCGAAAGGAGACGCTGTGTTATGCACATACATGGACATTTGAAAAGTCAACCAGTGAAAATTTTCCATTTCCATTATCACAGTCAACGTTTCCCTCTCCATTTGGGGGTGATGCGCCTTCCTCATAAGATGATTTGACACTCTCAAATGCGTTAGCTGAAGATTTTAGGGTTGATGGCCCACCAACAGATACCAACTTTGCTCCGGGAGCAGAATGACTAAGAGATTTATTGGTTGTGGTTCCTGAAAAAAAGTTATGTGGTGCACAAAAGTCAGTGTCAAACACATAATGCAGGGGTATCTAAAGGCAAAGAAGTACAGAAAAATCCTACACTGTACTAAATCAATTAATATTAACTAGTCACATCATACAAATATGTTTTCTAGGTACTAATAACAGAGTGGGGGGTGTCCTTTTTTGGAAAATCTAAGCTAATAAAGCAACTTAAGCTGAATAATCTGTAAATCCAGCAGTTAGAATTTCCTACCGAAGGCACTCTTCTTACTTCCTAGCGTGCTCCCACTAGAAGTCCCCCCAACATTCCAACTACTTCAAGTGTGGAACTTTTTCCTAACTGTAGACTTTCATGCCTTCATACTTGAATATTCGGAAGAATTTATTTTCAGATAAGTTACATTCAATTATGTGCATTATAATTTCAGATAATGTAAAATTCGAACTTCTGAATCTATACCGACAATTTCAATAGTGACCAGTTTAGATCACACAAACTTTCGCAGTTGGTTATCACACAAGATCATTCCTTCATAACTAAGGGTATTAAAAAGGTCTTGGTTTCTTGCATGTCAGGGTAAATAGAAGAACTTACAAATTACAATAATAATAATAATATGTCCAAGATCCAAAATTTCTGTCCAAGCAACCTACTATGGATCAATCATACTCATACGGATTGATAACATTCTCATTAACTGGAACCTTTGTTCGCTACTTTCTTAACCACCCATTCTCTTTGCCTTGAATAACCTCCTACTAAATTGTTAGGATCGTGGTTTTTAAGAGTACCCCATTACCTCAAAGCAATTAGATCACAAATGCCCACACACACACAAGTGCAGGAATGTTGTATGGCTTGTAATCCATTACCCCATACATCAATTATCCATTGTAATGCCCGAAACTACAGATTAAAACCCATGGTTTGGACCTCACAAAGGGAATGATTTTCAGGCTTTAGCACATCCAATGCAAGGCCCAATTTAATAGAGAGACCAATAACTTCAACAATGTATAAAGAGAAATGATGGCATGCTGCCATCCCTACACTGCTGACAGAAGGTATCCTTACCTTATTCAAGTTGTGCCGGGCTCACCTTTGTGTAATCAAGGTTGCTCATATCACATGGACACCTCCCTAAATAATAACCTACCCAAATTTCACTCCAAACAGAGCTTCCTCCACTGATGGAGGACTGTCCAAAGATAGAAAACATCATATGTTTCACACACGATAAATCAAACCGAACACATCACTCCAATTCAAATGCAACTTCATATGAGCAACTTAAATCAAATGAAGTGTGCCCACTCATGTTAAATCAGGTGTTTGCTTATGTCAGCACCATAGTGACCACAGCACAGATCATTTCAAACACCATAATAACCTAGCCTCTTTTGCGATCATCCTCCTTTCCCAATATAAATCAGATCGACTTTCTTCTCGCGACGGATTTCACACAAAATCACAGAGAGAGAAAAAACGTTATAATAGCTACCAAACCATAAAAAGAAGAAGAAGAAGAGCATTCCAAAAGAAGGAAAATGAAAACCTCTCTAACATTTGCAATCGCTCCAAATCACAAACAGGAATCCAAACGCGCACAAACTACAACATGTCAAAATCACACTAGAAAAAAGGAAAATGTCACCTTCATCCCGAGCGATCCGTAGCGGCGGAAGCCCGGGAGGAACCAAGTCCGCTCGGAGAGAAGAATCCGGCGACGCACGAGAGCTCCGCACTGCTCCGCCTCTCTCCTCCTCCTCCTCCTCCTCCTCTGCCCAACGCGGCGGAAGACCAGGGCTTGGAAGAGAAGAAGAAGGCCTGAAATAGAAAATCCTGTCCTCATTTCCTTCATCGGCATCGGAAATTCCTGAACCGGCGCCCCGATCGTCATCGGAAGCAGCATCCTCCTCCTCCTTCTCGCATTCCTTGGCCTCTGAGGCGGCGGTTGCTGCGTGGAGGCGCATGAGGCGGTCGAAGGCTCGCATGTCGATGTAGAGGGCGGAAGCCGCCGTGATCGAAGCTCCGAAGAGAGCAGCCATGGCGATGTGGAGAGCGTACATAAAAGACGAAGACGGAGACGAAGCCATGAATGGATCTTGCTATCGTGCGCCGGGAGGTGGAGATAGAGATAGAGAGAGAGTGAGAGCGAAGAGAAGCGAAGGTAGTTATGGCGGGCAGTCGTTTCGCTTCGTAACTTTTCGTTGGTCGTGTGCTTCGAAAAGGATAGTGAGTGAGGGAGGTGTGAAGCTTTCCGTGACATGGCTTATATAGGTTTGCGGATTGCTGGATGGGGTTGCATCTTTCCCTTTTTTATTTGGAAAGGGGACGATAACTTATTAGCCGTACACGTGGCATGACTCACGAGATGGATGGTTTAGGTAAATCATAGTTTGCATCTCTCTATGAGTAGGACCAATCGTTGATAGAGCAAGTCGGCAGGAGAATCCCACACTTCACACTCTGCATCAAAGCCGCTGCATCATACAAATTCAAATGAAATAGCTAATAAATGTCAATATTTAAATTAGTTATTAATTTAGAAAAAAGACATAAGGGCCTGTTTGGATGCGCAAAAAGAACACAAAAAAATAATATTTTATAGAATATAATCTTTCATTTTCTAAAGAAGAGAATCTTGTGCATTTGGTAATCCAAAAAAAATTTAAAGGAAATAATCTTTTCTTTAAAAAAGCTCAATATTTTCTCCTACAGCTCCCCTTATAGAAAATATTATACAAGATAAGAATCTTTCAAAATGACAATTAAAAAGTGGTAGAGTAAAGTAAAGACTTTAGTTCACCAAATCCATCATGATGTGTTTGTTTACATATATGATAAAATAAATGTCACGGCACGATAAAGTTGGGGTAAAGTAAAAGTGGGATAAAATATTTGGTAAAGTAAAGTGAGAAGGAATGGTAAAGTAGTTTCTTTCTATTTGACTTTACTTTATCACATTTTATCATAGTTTTATATGATAAATAAAAAGTGATTTATTTATAGGTGTGGTAAAGTAAAATAAAGATTGAGGTCATGTCATAGTAAATGTGAGGCAAAGAAAGGTGAGATGAAGTATGTGGTAAAGCAAAGTGGGAAAGAGAGTTGTAAAGTAGTTATTTTCTATATTGACTTGATTTTACTATACTTTACCATGGTTTTATGTGATAAAAGAAAAATAATTTAAGGTAAAAACATTGCAGTTGAACTTTAGTTTACCACACTACTTTTTTTATCCAGATTTGGTAAATTAAATAGAAATTAAAATATTTAATAAAAAATTATTCTAATAATGTAATTTAATTTAATCATAGCACCTTCCAAACAACTCAATTTAAAATCAGTGAAATTCTTTAAAAATCGCCAAACAGCAAAATATATTGTAATATTATAATATTACATTATTCTATTCTATACTATCTTATTCTTGCAATATTTAAATCTGTAAATATTTTATTCTGTAAACATCCAAACAGGCCCTAAAATTATTGAGAATATTGAGAAAGCCATATGCCATGAACAATTAAGTGTTGCATAAATTGATTTATAAGTTAATATTAATATCTAAAATAATTAATAATTAATAATAAGGTTAAGGCACACCAAAAATTAGTTTAGCCCACGTCGAATACTATTTTAATTTAATAATCCAAAAGGCACACGTAAAATTAAAGAGAATTCAGAAATATGGAATTGCCCTTCAAACCAAAGTAAAAATAAATGAGAAGAAATGCTTTTAGACTATGTGCTTCTTATATTAAAACTTGAAAATCACCTTAATTTATAGAAAATACTGCATTTTTTGCTCAATTTGGAGTTGAAAGGCATTCATTTGAATTGGATCACATCCACACAAATGGGTCCAAGAGACACATTTTATTGAAAAGGCACATGTATTTTTAAAAAAACACATTCACAAATGGGCTCCAAGAAGGGGCAAAGGCACATATATATTTTTAGAAAGATACATTCACAAATGGGCCCAAGAAGCTAACGTGGCTTCTCTTGAGGCCAAAATTGAGTTTTTTTCCCACCCAAAACTCAGGTTTAAAGATAAAGAATGGAATATGCCTTAATGTCTATTAATGGATCCTTTTGTTTATAATACAATAGTATACAATAGATAGAATTTGAATTGCTGGGGTGATTGCGGGGCATTTATTCTTTTATTTTCTTTTCATTCTATTTCTTAAAATGAAATTAATTTTATTATTGAGGATTTTATTCCAAAAATAATTTAGGTGGTCATTGCACCCAAAATGTCACTTTAGCCAATTTCACACCAAACCAGCATTCCCGCCCAAAAATTCTTCTTGTTTTACCTTTTTTTCTTAGGGTCGAGGTCGACCCTCATTTTTTGTGTTGAAGGTAGGATTGGATACCTTTACACAAGGCACGATTCAATAGCCCTTATTTAAGATGGGGCGACCCTTGGGGATGATATCAACGAAGTAAAAGAACATGAATGGTAGTGAACCGTGTTTTGGGGATGAAGATGGATGACAACGTTTTAGCAAAGTCGTCGAAGAGAGATAGAGAGAGTTGTTGTGCATATTATCCATGATTTTCAGCCATTGCCGAAATGGAAGGATTGTGCAGGGTTTTTTCATGTTGGAGGAGTGGAGAGGAGAGGGAATGAGTTTTATAGTAGGGAAATAAATAAGAGAGTGGGGAGGAATTGCACATTAGAGATGAGTTATTGGAGTCTTGAAAACCATTGAGAGGACTTAAGAGCCTAGAAATCAGTTGGGCATTGAATCTATGGTCATTGGGTCAATTAGAAACTGAATTGTTCATTAGGATGGAATGGTAAAAATCAGTTGAGGATGATTTCAATTGAAATTAATCTATTTCATATATAATATGATATAATAATATGAGAAATCGGATGCCTATATAACTTTTATTTGATGTTATAGTCATTTTCATGGAACAAACGCCCCATGTGACATGCACATGAACTTGGAGCCCACAACGGGGCCAAAATGTATCAAAAATCTAAATTGAAGTCTCATAATAGTGGTAGAGCTAGCGAAGTTTTTTTTCTAGAGAGGGCAAGCAATAGCCGACTTGCAATGATGGAGCTAGAACTTTATTTAGAGGGGATCGATAATATTTTTATATTTATTGATTCTTTTACTTATCATTTAAAAATACATTTATTTTGTCTTAGAGCTTTTTTTAATAATATCCAAAGACAACCAGAAAAAAACTTAACTTAAAAACCCCAACATTTTTAAAGATATGATTTCTCAAAACTCTGAGGATAATCAACATTTAAAAGTAACAACGTTCACTTATTGTTACTTTAATGAACCTAAACTGGTCAAAATAAACATTTACTCCTCGCTTTAGGACTAACATTTGTATCTCACTCTTAAGTATTATTTAGCAATTATACAAATCTTATCCATCCATTTTGTAGCCTAAGCATAAAGGGGTTGCCCTCTCTTATTTGTAATTATATAAGAATTGCATTTTCTCTAGTCTAAGGGTGGGCCTCGTTCAATTATTAAATATGGGGCCTGCACTTTAATTTCTAAAGATTAGTCCTACATTTTAATTTCTCAATGTAGCCCCACGTTTTAATTTCCAAAGTAGGGGCCTATATTGTACAATTTCTAAAGGTGGCCCCTTGTTGTATTTCTAAATGTGGATCCCATGTATCAAAATTTACAAAGAAGAACCCGCCATAACTTTCTATAAGTGCCCCCCATGTTTTACTTCCTGAAGGTGGGCTCCACGTACTGCAATTTCTAAAGGATGGCCCTACATTGTAATTTCTAAAGATTAATTCCAAGAATGACGATTTATAGAGCAAGCCCCACGACAAATTTCTAAAATGTGGGTCCATGTATAATTTCTAAAACAGGTTGGCCATGTTAATGGTGGGTCTAGATAAAAATAATCCCCACATGCCATGATGCATAAACAAGTGTTATTCCAGTTAGGGTTTCTACTAGCTATAAGACAAGAAATTCTAAGAATTCAATATGTTTGAAATTCTCAGCATGAATTGTAGCATGAATAAAATAGGAAGTTGAGGAATGACAAACTTCAACAGCATTTTATAACTCTAACATTTGGAACTTTTAAATATCCACCATGCATGAATTCCAAAAATTTCAGTAAATAAGTCCGTATTTAAGTAACGCATGTTCGAGACCTGCGAGTAGCCACTCTGTGTAAAATTATTAAAGTTAGGTCTGTCTTAAGTTTAGACCCTTGTAAGACTATGCTTCGACAAGATGGCACCGTGAATTGAAATGAGAAAAGACAGTATTTTATATTCTAGTTTGTTCGGACATATTCCTTTACATTAGATTAAACTACCGAAATATTCAAATCTCATGACCAAGATATGAGCTCTTATCTCACACAATGTGGGGCATACCATCTAAAAGATTGCCTTCCAAATTTAAACCCCACAATATTATGGTCCCACTTTTATTAGTGGTTCAGAGGTTTCTCTTGAGGTAAAATTTTGCCCAATGCCAAATTACCAATACATATGTTGCGTGCTCTTAAGTTCAAGCCACTAGTTCCCCATTCATCAACTTTGTCACAACTTATATCGAAACAAGGTGGAATGGCCTTGCGAGCTTAGATTTATTTGGTGAGACAAGTAGATCCCAAAACATGCTTCGTAGCGAGGGCACATTTGTGTAGCATGTATGGAAAAGAAAGTCGGTGGACTTCCACTTTCTCAGATTTTTTTTCCTACCCATAATGGCAAACACTTTTCTTGGAATTATAAAAAAAAAGAAGCATAGTTTATATGCATTTTTATCGTGAAAGACCACTTGCACCAAACTATAGAAAAAAAAATTTATGGAAAAATGAACAGATTTTTCTTTCCATTTCCTCAAGAAAGCAGGTAAACAAACGTCCTTTTAGTTTTGGAATTTTGATTGCTTGAGACCATAGTCAAAAAATTGATAAAATAATTTATCCTTACTAGAGACTCACCTCATTCTAGTTATAAATTGTTTTGTATATGTTCTGCCACCCCATAAATGAGATGTCATTGTCACTCGAGAAGTATTGGGATGTTTTTAAATCATTGATTTTTAGGATATTAGTATTCACAATAAAATTTTAAAAATTAATTTGAATAAAATATAATAGGGGATTTTACTGAAAGAATCTCCTTAAATCTAGCAGAGACAAAAAAAAAAGTCCTCAAAGTTTTTTATGCACCAGGTTGGTCCCAGAGGCCCTTTTTCAGGTTTTTTTTTTTTAATCTTATTTTTTCTGTACCGAGCTGCTTACCTGTATACTATCACTACTCATTGCATCACTTTCTTTTATACTTTTCATGTTCACTCTTTACCCATTCAACTGAGTAAGGACCCACCTCGTTTTCTCAAATCATTTCCAAACCTGCAACCAAACAAACTTGACCGACCAACTTGCAACCCGGTCACCACTGCCAAACACCCACATACAAACACCAACCAACATTCATGATCATCCTGCAACCCCCTCTGGTTTATGCAAATTTGAATCAGTACTCCAACTTCGACTTTGAAAGATTTGAAAGAATAGAAATCCTTAACCCTTATTGAGGCTTTAAAAGATTTAAGAAGAACTTGATTCAATCCAGTCGGATTTTCTCAATTTATTTATGAATTCAATGAGACGTTGTGAAGTTTGTAAAGATTTTACAACGTTTTCTTTTATCTTCCGATCAAATTCGATGAGGGTTTTTGTTTCAATTTGAGAGATTCATCTTTGTGAAAGAATCTAAACAACCAAAAGTTATAGGAGAAAATCAATCTCGTCAATCCCTAGCAGCAGCATCAAACGCAGGCGAACAAAAAGATGACACAAGCTGACTCACGTTATACACGAATAGCGATATCGCTGCTTAGTTAAACAACAAAAAAATAATAAAAAAATAGCGAGAGGGCCTTTGTGGTTTATATTGAAGTTTAAGAGCCTTTTTGGTCTTCAACCATTTTAAGGGTTTTTTTTTTAATGTAAAACCACCAATATAATAAGTACACATATAAACAACAAATGATAGTAATTTTTTTTTACACAAATAACATATTATAAATTTCATGAAAGCACGATGTATCTTATGGTGCATACAAACTAGGGACAGAAGTGCACCTCTCTTGTATTTGAAAAAACTCCTAGTAAAACATATTTGTTCAATGTGAAATATGAAGGTCTCTTATTAATTATTCATCAATGGTCTTGGTCCCTTATTTAAGAACAATTAAAATGAAAACTGAAGTTGTTTTTAACCAAGATTCGAAAAACTTTATTTCTAGAGAAATTTAAAACAAAATTATCTAACCAAAAAGAGTGGATATTGACTACAAGATCTCCATGGCACCAGGGAAAGTGCTCACCCATTGTGACTTTGAGGTTGTGGGTTAAGTTATGTCACTGAACTGTACATATTGAAAGAACAAAAAAAAAAAAAAAAAACATTGTCTCAGTAAAGGAATTTTGAAAACAATAAATAAATACAATACAATGTTCTTTTGAACCAAAAAATCATAAATTACCTTCTTTCAAAAGGAGTTCAGAAAGAAAATTATCTAAAAGAATATTTGAGAAAAAGTAAAAAAAAAGAAAAAGAAAAAAGGAAGGTAGCTAGTCTTTTAAACCAACTTTCAACCTGCGCATCCCTTGAAAAGAGAAAACAAGGACCGGGTAAGAGGGCCTTTTGTTATAATTTAAACAAATGAAAGGAATTATAAGAAGGAAACAAATAAAGAACGAAGAACGAGAAGATTAGGAGAAGGATTCACTACACCTATGATTGGTACTCCATCCGCCCTCTCCGTCCATCTACTTTTTGTAGTTTTAGGACAAAAGAAAAAAACTTTCTATCTTTTACAACTTTGGCAATTAACTAGTAAGGTTAAAGTGAAGTAAAGTTTTCATTATTCAGACAAGGGGTCATATCAAAAGTATACACATTTAGGCCTTGTTTGGATCGTCTTAATGTTTTGACGTCTTAATCTGTCTGAAAAATATCTGTGAGTTTAAGATCTTATTAGAGCTGCGAGTTTAAGATCTGATTAACTGTTCTGTAATAAGATCGTTTGGCAACACCTAAACGTGATGAGATCTGAATTGAATAAGACTGTTTGGTAATGCATCTTATCCATGTCTTAAGTTAAGGGTAATTTCTGTCATTTAAAAAAAATGGTTTTAAGCCTGAAAAACATCTATGACATAAATTTGTTTCTTTTGACTCGGACAATGTCCAGTACACTCTATACTCATTTTTTTAAACTTAAAAAAAATCATGTTTTAACTATCACAATGCATGTTCCACGTCATAATCACCAACATTATTACATAAACTTTTATAATAGTTTGCTTATAAAAGGACTAAAGACACATTACTATAACGACCACCAAAATGATAAAAAAAGGTGTAGTGAAAAAGTTTGTAATTTCTCATGATAATATATTATTATATCATATTATTATATTTGGAGGTGGGCCCCACAATGGTGTAGTGAAAAAGATTGCATTATAATATTTTAGGGTGGGCCCCACAAAGGTGTAGTAAAAAAGTTTACAATTTTTCATGATAACATATTTTTATATTATATTATAATATTTGGGGGTGGGCCCCACAATGGTGTAGTGAAAAAGTTTGCATTATAATATTTTAGGGTAGGCCCCACAAAGGTGTAGTAAAAAAGTTTGCAATTTCTCAGAATAATATATTATTATATTATATTATAATATATGGGGTTGGGCCCCACAATGGTGTAGTGAAAAAGTTTACAATTTCTCATAATAATATATTATTATATTATATGATACTATTTGGGGGTGGGCCCCACAATGGTGTAGTGAAAAAGTTTGCATGATAATATTTAGGGTTGGCCCCAACAAAGGTGTGGTGAAAAAATTTGCAATTTCTCATAATAATATATTATGATATTATATTATAATATTTGGGGGTGGGCCCCACAATAGTGTAGTGAAAAAAGTTTTCAACTGTCCACTCTTTTATAATAGTAGTAGATAGTAGATAGTAGATAACAGATATTTGGAGATGGGCCCCACAATGGTGTAGTGAAAAAGTTTGCATTATAATATTTTGGGGTGGGCCCCACAAAGGTGTAGTGAAAAATTTTACAATTTCTCAAAATAATATATTTTTATATTATATTATAATATTTGGGGGTGGGCCCCACAATGGTTGGGTGAAAAAGATATTATATTATAATATTTTGGGTGGGCCCCACAATGGTTGGGTGAAAAAGATATTTTATTATTATTATGTTATAATAATATATTATGATATTTTATTATAATATTTTTGGTGGGCCCCACAATGGTTGGGTGAAAAAGATATTATATTATTATTATTATTATGATATAATAATAATATATTATTATATTTTATTATAATACTTTGGGTGGGCCCCACAATGGTTGGTTGAAATGTCTTACCGCTTAAGATGTTGGGGTCTTAATTCCAGAAGCTGGATTTTGAGCTCCTAGAATTAAAATAATTTCGTCTTAAATAACAAGACGTCTTAGCGCTTAATACATGTTGTTATTGCGTACCAAACAATCTTATTTAGTTTTTTTGTCTTAGCGCTTAAGACACAAGACATTAAGACCCAAACTTAAGACGATCCAAACATTACCTTAGAATCCCCTCCTATTAAAAGAAAAAGGATAAAAAAAACAACCTCCTTTCTCCACTAAATAACAAAAAACTATTATCTTTTTACACCAAAAGTCAAAAAGATTTTCTATCGAACAACTTAAAACAAAAGACCATCATATAACCCACATATTTTATTCTCTCTTGATTTAATGCTTCACCTCATTGTACTTCAATTAACCATGCATCCAAACATGTCCAAAGATTGTTGCCTTTTACTTTTAAATCTCCTTTTCTAACGTAATTTCGCTGTATGCCTTTATACCAATGGGTAAATGTGTTATTTCTCATTATCATATGGATAATATGCTTTGTGATGATTTGAAAGCATCTCTTCTAAAGATAAGTTAAAAATCCAATAAGCAGCTGCTAGAAGACATGAACTATATGATCATTGTTACCAAAGTAAAGTCATATTGTATTTTCAAACTGCTTGACACCCACATTTTAACTAATATCAAATGTTCAATATATGAATTTTAGAGCATTGATTTTATAACAAATTTGGAGTTTAATTCGGAATGCATTTCTATCCATTGGCTAGCTTTTGTTTAGCAAACTATTCGATCTAATGGGATTCAATAATGACATTATATATATATTTAAATTCATGTAATTGTCGTAAAGTACTTTGGTGTTCTCCTCTAAAGGCTATTCTAGTTTTTTTTTCTCTTCGTCATGTAATTCTTAAAGAGGAATTTACAGGAAAAATCCCCGTAGGACTCCATACGTCCTACTAGGACACCATATCATGTTGGACACGGGAGGGGTCTTCATGTGGCCCTTTCAATTTTTTTCATCATTTTATGATATGGTCAATATCGACCATTCTGTCAATCAGGTTTTTTTCACCTTGTAACTGTCTTATTGGTTGAACACAATAGAATGGTCGATATCGGCCATTCTGTCAGTCAGATTTTCTTCAATATGTAATTATCTTATTTGCTGAACACAACAGAATGGTCGATATCAACCATATCATGAAACAAAAAGGAAAATGACAAATCTGCAGGTCCATTTGCTGATCCTCCGCCCTCACCTCCTCTCACTCCCATTGGGTTTGCAAGTTCTTGGCCCCATCCCCTTCCTCCCCTACTACCTCCAGGCGCAGCCCTCTTTCTCATCTCCGCCTACACCCTTGTCCCCATCTCCCCTCCCCTCTTCTCCCTCCTCCTGTCCCTCCACGGCTATCCTCTCTCCTCCAACGAAGACATTCCATGCTCGTCGCCCTCCATTCATTCGTATCCTCCCTCTCCTTGCCTCCCCTAGCCCCATCCACTGCATCCACCACTTGGGAGTAACACCAGCAACCAAGAGAGAAAAATCCAGTTTTTATTTGGGTTCTGCAAATCGAGAGCAACAACCACAGAATGGTCGATATCGACTATATCACTAAATGACAAAAAAAAAAAAAAGAAAAAAGAAAAAGAAAAAAAGGCATCCAGAGGAACCCCCTGTGTCTATACTGTGCTCTGGGACCTCATCAGTGGTATGGGCTCCTATGGGGCTTTTACCCGTAAAATTCTCTTCTTTAAAAAGAAAGATTTTATCTTGGGAGCTACAATTTTGGTTGTTTTTTTGTGGAGAGGGAGATGCTGGAATACACTTCACCCTCTTTAATAGCAACATATACTTTTTTCTTTCCATAGCAGCCAATACTTTTAGCTCATATAAAAAACAACATGGTGTATTTAATAATTAAAAGATCCATTTTAATTCAACCAAAAGTGCCCATCTACTTTAAAATCTAAACCAATAAAAATAAATTCCTCTCTTTTGTTTGGTTATATAAAAAAACTCTAATATAATTGGGACACACGTAAGATTTAATAAATATAATATATTTAAATAAAATATCACAAAAATTCATGTCTTATCTACGATGAGACTCACCTATTTAAAACCTCAACCCGGCATAAAACGCCTTTCTCTTGAATGGGGATATGAGGAAATTTCACTCTAATATGGCCCATAACAAGATTTATCATATATAATACAATAGAACAAATTGTTTTTAAAAAATATCATGTACATTTATGATAGTGGGGCCCACCCATTTTAAATCCGAACCGCTTTTAAACAAAAAATTCCACTATTTTTATATAAGACATAATAAAAATCTCAATTATTATGCTCCCATCATAAGAATGATCAAATATATCACAACAAGTTTATACATAATCTGATAGTGTACTGATCTCCAATCAGTCATGATTAATCCGACGGTGGAAAACAAGCCTCAGCTGTCCAATCCAGTTCAGATCAAATTGACTCCAACTTCATATAATTACCAAAACCAACACTATTTGATTTGGTCAAAGACTAGTTTTCATACCAAGTCAAACGATGACTGTGTCCGTGTAGGCAGTTTGTTGGGATTGTTTTGTTGCATTGCACACGTGTTCTCCCTTCAGTGACCACCTCCGTACACAGTGAAGTTAGATCTCATCAGAGATGATCTCAGCCCTTGATTGAGGATCCCAATGTTCAACGGTTCTCTATGAAAACCCACGTCCAAAATTTAAGGGCTATATACCCATATGTAGGGTTTTGATCTGGTGTCGTGAGCCCACTTATACAATGGACTTAGGTGGCCCATGAAGAGGATTTAATGAAGTTTCTTGCAATCCCAATTGCTCTATGGATCTCATCCTATGGGGTTGGTCAAGCTGTCGTGACCACGGTTCCTCTATCTTTCAGAACTAGAGATCCCTGATGTCCCCCTCTTCAAAAATCGAATGTTGAGTCCACAAGTACTACCACCGGGAGGCCACAGGTGTTTTACTCGTATTCTCTCAGGACCCAGAGGGATTAATGCAGCCCAAAGGGTTGAGAACCCTCCATTAGCAAAAACAAATGAAAAAAAATACTCAATGGATCTTAATAAGTAAAATTGCTAGACAAAACGTAAGTCGAGCCAATATCACAAGGCAAAGGGTGTTGGATTGGTGTTTCATGCACCATTCATTCCCACTTGGTTAGCCACATAGGCCATTATTGAAACTTATCATCGTTCGGAGTCTTTTTTTTGAGTTTTCATACTACAAGCCGGTTTTTTTTATTGTTGTGCCATTTCTATTTGTCATACATCCAAATGGGCCCCAGCAAAAGGGTCATTATTTTTCTAAAATGAAAGAATGCACATGGGGTTTATAAGGCACCCCATAATTATGTCAACTATAAAAAGTTCTCTCCCTGATGACACTACATGGGGGACACCTTGCGGCGCCCATGGGCCCCTTATGACCGATCCAACGCTTTTAAACTCACTGACCTCCCCTAAATTGCCGCTAATCCCGAATTGATATTCATTAACTAACACCCACCATTGCATTGAAACACTAGATTTCTTTCATATGATTATTGAGGCCTTGAAATCTACACCTATCCAAATTTTATCAGGCTGATTTTTGATGAATTTCTTGTCCATGCATAGTCATTCATTCTCCTTTCACTCTCCTTATTGTTGGTAACCCAAAGTGAGTCTCACAAGCACAAAGAGTTAACTCAGCCATCGAGTCATGGGCTAAAGATCCTCTGATTGGAGCCCATGGGCTTAATTCTTGTGCAATCATAAATTCTTGTTGAGAACTTTCCATCCCCTCCCTTGTAATTAGTGATAACATACAGGCCCAATCATACACTGGGCCCCATCTTAATTGACCGATTCTACTGTTCTGTTGTAACCTCTTCTAGTTCACAGGACCCTGTTGCTGTAGTATCTCACTCATCATACCTGTAGTATATATTTGAATATACTACACATTACCGAATAACAAAATATTTGGTTTTTCAAACAACTGTTGCTCATATCAATTGGGATGTATCTGGATCTGGCCCTTGAAACCATCAGCAAAATTTGTTCAGAGCACCGAAATTTCATAAAAGTACTACTTAAAATAGATCTCATTCAACACTCCTTCCTACTCTCACTCCCCAACTGCTTGGACTACCTCTCAGCATCACAAACCAACAAGAACTCTTCTACTAATCTGAAGATTCTGCATAAGAATCAGAATATCCATCTTCTCCTCTGCAATGAATAGACATTAAAGCAATCTTGCAAATTCACTGCAAGATCATTTAAACAGAACTGCAAAGTTTCATTGTAGGTGAGATTTTCTAAAGCAGGGTATGTATGTCATAAATATATGTATTTAAAATCCTCGTCAGATGTTGTTTATTGTAGTACTCTTTTCTAGATTAGTGTTCTTTTTAATAGTTTGGACTCTCCATCCATCCATTCAATTGTCATTCATCATTCAGGATAATCATCGTCGTGTCGAAGAATTCTTAATAGAGTAGACCTTGAATTTGGTCTCTCGACTGTGTGGAGAAATACCCTGATCTCCATGAATGAAGAATTCAAGGTAAAATCCTAATGGATGCATTAGGCCATGCACAATGGTCTATTGCATCTTTTGTAAAGTGGGTCCTGCAAATGATCCTAAAAGGTTCTTTGATGGGGTGGGGGTCTCAAATGGGTGGGGATGTGATGGAAATCACTGATGTGCAATAATTTTGAAATGAGCCTTCTAAAAATGAAAATAAAGCAGTGTAGGGGAGAAAGGGCTAATAAAATATAAAGATATGATTTTCTTATGTTTTAAAAGAGGCCCTCTGATCATGCAAAAGTAACTGATGATCAAACTATATATTTTGAATCTGTATGAGTGGGTCCATTCTTTCATATATTTGGGTGTTTAGTTCTTTAGATTTGCTTAGTCAATAATTTTTCCTTTTTCTTTTCTCTTACTTTTTTACTCTCTGTTTTCTAATTTCTTCTCCTTATTTTTGGAGTTAAATCATTTAATTTTGTTTTTCTCTTCTTTTTTACAATTATTACTTTTTCTTTTTTTTATTTTTTTTATTTTTAAGGCATTTTTCAAGATTCCATCTGCATGTTTATAAATTCCTCATTTTTCAGAAAGAAAATATTAGATTCAAATCCATGCATATGGGACCCAATTTACTCATGACAAACAATTGGATCTCAAGACATGGTGACTTATATTTTTTAATCATTTACCTTGTTTCATGTACTTTATCAGAGATGAATGCTGTCATGAAGTTATAACCATTTATCTAGATTAATTTTTTCATTGGTTTAAATTGTTTAAAATGATGGGTCCCACCATAGATAGATCATCAATTGAAAAAAATACACAAAATGAAGTTGAAACAGTATGTTTATGTGGGATGAGGTAAATTTGGATTAATCATTTCTTCTCTTATTTCTTTCTTCAGGACTCCCTATGTATTTTTCTTACAAAGTAAATTTTGTGGGACTGCTCACTTACCATTTATGAAGCATGATTTGTGTTTTCTGTAACAGAAAGCCAGGGAACAAGGGATTTCTCCTCCAAACTAGCAGCTTGAAGAAAACTCGCTGTCCGAAAATTTCCAAGCACTTGCAATTCTGGCTTCCAAACAAGATCTTATTTTAAATTCATGATGGTGGCACTCACTTCATTATCTTTGTGACGAGCCAAGGAAGAATCAAGAAGGTATTGGTTGAATTTCCACCTCAAAATTTTGGAGCCTTCAGATTAGTGTAATCAGTAGGAGAAGCTGAAGACTATACCAACACCAACAGCAATGGAGAAATCTGAGACATCAGTGCCACCCAAAGTTGTGAAGAAACATAGAGGACTGAGAGCAATGCCATATATCATAGGTACAATTGCTAGAGATTAGCTACCCCTCTTTCTTTTCTCTGTTTACTCTTTGCTTAAGTAGGCTATGTTATTTTCTAGACATGGGGCGCCATTGACCTTATGCAAACTATCATAAATAGGGAAAGTTCTAACCATTGGCTCGGTGGCCTACCTATCGATGGTTAAAGAAACTTGTACCATCACATGATAGAAATTAGAAATTTGAGGTAAAGTTGGCTCTGTTTTTTAATATGGTTCTAGAGCATCCTGAAATTGAATCCATTGTGGACTGCAGCAAAACATGGACCACACATTGAGCAGCAAAACATGGACCATAGTTCCTCAGACACCCTGTTGTTGGAAAATTGAATGTGTCAACTTATAAAACATTGGAATCATCTTAGTCGAATTAGAATCACACTCTTGACTTGCAATGTGTGACAATGCAGGAAATGAGACCTGTGAGAAGCTTGGGACCGTCGGCACTACATCTAATCTCATGGTCTATCTCACTACAGTCTTCAAAATGAAGCGCTTCTCTGCTGCCTTACTTATCAACGTCTGGCATGGGACTACAAATTTGGCAACATTGGGTGGGGCTTTTCTCTCTGATGCTTATTTTGGCCGTTACAAGACAATTGGGTTCGCCTGTGTCACTTCATTTGTGGTAAAATAACTTATCAGAACATGTTTATTGGTTCCTAAACCATTCTACTTATGAGCACTTCCATCAGCATCACCATTAACATCATTAAGCCCTTATTCCATCTAGATATGGAATCGTGTTATTTGAACACCAACCAATATAATTCATTGTACCATGCTGTCCGATAGAAGTGATCAAGTACAAACCTGAAGTGCATTCATTGTCAACAGATGCAAAAAGTCCTTTCAAATTTTGAGATGGATGAGCAACTTGCTCTAGCATTTCAAGTGATTGTGATTCATAATGCTGGACATATATGTATGAATTGGTATATAGAATAAAATTTATTATAACTCTCAGATATCCTCATTTTCAACTTTTATGAACAAGTGACTTCAATTTTTTTCAAGGAAAGGATTATGGAAAACAGCAATATTAAGATCTAATCAAGTTAAGCTATGGACTCACTTTCAATGACAAAATGATATCCTTGACTTTGGTATAAGCTTCTGAATGGGACTGGATTTGCAGTTTTAAACCTCAATTACATACTCTTACCATAGTTGCATTAGATACCTCATGCAATTCCTTGTTATGCTAATGTTCTAGTTTTAAACTACATTTCAAATATCTTGACTACTTTGTGTGATGTTGTGAAGGGAATGATTTTCTTAACCCTTACCGCGGCAGTACCCAAATTACATCCTATGGATTGCGGGGTCGGAATAGATTGCGAGGGACCTACACCTTGGCAACTGGGTTTCCTATACTTTGCATTGGGGTTCCTAGTACTGGGGGCTGGTGGGATTAGGCCATGTTGCCTTGCCTTTGGAGTTGATCAGTTCAATCCACAAACAGAGTCTGGAAAGAGAGGTATCAACAGCTTCTTCAATTGGTACTACTTCACCTTCACCACTGCAATAATGATTTCGGTGACCGTCATCATCTATGTGCAAGATTCTGTTAACTGGACTGTCGGATTCGCTATCCCCACAGCTCTCATGCTGTTATCATGTGCTGTATTCTTTGTGGGGTCAAGAATCTACGTTAAGGTGATGCCTGAAGGAAGCCCGTTTACGGGCATAATGCAGGTCATCACTGCTGCAATCAAGAAGCGAGGCTTAAAGCTGCATCATGAGCCTCAACGCTCCTTCTTCAATCCAGTCCACACCAATTCTCTAAATTCCAAGCTTCCACACACAGATCAGTTCAGGTAATAAGAGATCACTGCAATGCTAGAGATGATAAAAATTTGCAATGAGAAGTGAGGATCCAATGAGTATACTTACCTTTTCGCATATACTCTCATATAAACATTGCGATACAATTCCTTTCCGAGTGTCTGTTTCGTTCTATTATGCCTAGATATGGATATCGATACAGACATCATACAGGGATCTAGGATACAACTCCTCACTATTAAAAATCTAGGACACGGATACGGGTATCCTAATTTCTTCTCTAGATCACTTTTGAATCAATGAGATTATCATTGCATTCGTCCATTTTTAGCATTTTTTATGGTGAGATAAAAATATTAGAAGAACTTTATGAAATAAAGGACTTTATAAGTAGAATATGTTATTGTTCCTCAGAAGTATCAGTGCGGTATTGGCTACCAAAAAAAGTGTCGTATTGGTCCACTACGGATACGTTTGGCTGATACAAGTGTTCGAGTATCATAGGTTTGGTTGGAGAATGTAAGAGATAAAATCTGAGCTGATGGAATTCTAGATTCGTAGGCAAGACAAAATTTTCTCCCATAAATTCCAAGTTTGGCAGTGTGTAGGATTTCAAAGCCCAGCAAATTCCAAGGAGTTTCCAGTGACACATACTTTGTTATTGATTTTCACTTGCAATCAGAATTTGAAAAATGACGATATGAAATCTCCATCCCTCATATTCTCCAATTTATTGCCCACTCAACATACTATATCCGAAGTATTTGCTGAACTCCTCTGCCAAACAGAGTCTAATCTGCGGTGTTCATGAACCCACACATTCAGGGCCTGTTGTTTGCATTAGAATACATTGGATTTTCTGGTTAAATAAGCTCTACCTAAGGATTATTAAAGAGGGAGGAGTGAATGATATGAAGTGACTTGTTTAAAGATAGAAGGTAGCAATATAGATGGGGTCTCAACTTTCTTATGTATTGAATTGTGACAGATGGGTACTTGTTTCCCATCTTCCCTTGATTCAATTCCTCTTAAAGGGGAGGTTATTTAATGGTCACTTTTGGATATTCACCTTTGGTTCATTTTAACCACTTTTATAAAGACAAACAGGCCCTCAGGAGTCATTTGTTTGTACTCATTTATATATGTAGATGATTCACATGTGTAATGGTTATACATCATCACATTAGTTTGTGAGGTGTGATAATGGTGCGTCAATAAGGCCATTCACACCAAAATCAACAAGGCACCAATACAAATCTTTGCACAGTGATCGCAATAATTGTGCAATTGGTCAAGGGATCAAATCTCATCAACCACTTCTAGGGCACATTTGTGGAGAGGCAAATCTGTGGAAGAGGATCAAATAAGGGAGTCAGTTTTGTGCACCGTATTTTTTCTTACATTCAGTGCAGCAATATCTCAGTGAAGAAAACATGAGAGTTGCCTATTTTAACTTGCAAGCTGAGGAATGGCATTTTTGATAGGGGGTTGAGATTTAAATTGTTCTTGAGCATTTCTTCTTCCGTGGCTCTTACACAAATGTATCTTAGTGTTATATGTTATTTTAGTAGCATGAAAATAACATTGCAGCTGTTTATGCACCAGGTTCCTTGACAAAGCTGCAATTGTAACTGAAGAAGACACGATGAACGCTAATGGTTTACCGGTAAATCCATGGAGGCTTTGCAGTGTGCAACAAGTCGAAGAGCTAAAATGTCTGATCAGGGTGATCCCCATATGGCTCTCTGGTGTCTTCTTCTACATTGCCAATGCCCAACAGTCCACCTATGTGGTTGTTCAAGCCCTCCAATCTGATCGACGCTTAGGACTCTCTGAAGTAAAGATCCCTGCAGCTACATTTGTAGTCTTCTCCATGGTGGCACTCACAATTTGGATACCCATCTACGATCGCATCATCATCCCCGCCGTCCAAAAGAACACCGGCAAAGAAGGCGGTATCACATTGCTCCAGAGGATGGGTGTTGGAATTTTTATCTCCATAATCGCAATGCTCATTTCGGGAATAGTTGAACAGCATAGGAGGAGCATGGCACTTCACCATCCGCTGGGGACTGACTCCAGAGGCGGTGCAATTTCATCCATGTCTGCACTATGGTTGGTTCCACAACTAGTGCTGTCGGGCCTCGCCGAGGCATTTAACACAGTGGGACACCTTGAATTCTACTACAAGCAGTTCCCGGAGAACATGCGAAGTGTAGGAGGATCACTCTTTTTTTGTGGCATGGCGGGTACTAACTACTTGAGTGGTCTGTTAGTTGTGATAGTTCATCAATTTACAGAGGGAGATAACAGTTGGTTGCCTGAGGATCTCAATAAGGGGAGACTGGAATGCTTCTATTACCTGATTGCTGCTATAGAGGTGGTGAATTTTGCCTGTTTTCTTGTTTGTGCTAAGTGGTACAGATACAAAGGCAATTGTGTGCCACTTGAGCCTGACATGGAAGCAACTCCTGCTTGAGGTTGGATTAAACTTTTTATACATCATTGCTTGGTAATAGGAGTGTTGGAATTCAAATTTCTTCAACAACTACTACTTGCCATACTTAGGTAGCCACTGAAAGGGTCCCACATGCAGCCATTTTTTTTTTATAAGTTTTAGTTCAGTACCAGTAATATACAAAAGAAGCCTGAGGGCTCATTCGAGTTCCAAGTGTTTGGATATCCTCACATAGGGAAAAAAAAATCTAAAAACACTCCATTTTTGGTTCAACACAAGAAGCCATTTTTCAAAAGTTCTAGTTTTCAAAATCTAAAAACTCACAGGGGGGAATCAATTAACACACTCCATGCAGGTAATAGAGGGGTCCCAATGTCTTGCCCTTTCACAGAGCTTCCTTCATATTGAACGTATTAAATATCGGCAAATGATCATGTCTACAGTAGGAGGTAGTACACTGGGCCAACTTATCACTAATCTGAACCGTCGGCACAGACATTCCCTCCCTAAATCACACAAGATAGAATGGATTTGCACCCATCCGAATGGACTGAATCATAGGATAGATGGTTGATTTTTTTATTTTTATTTTATAAAGGGGTTAAACTTGTGGGCATGAATCAATGGGTTAGACGCATGTGATTGATTTCATTTTTTATATATGGGGCCTACCGAGATGGATTATTCCATTCCAGTAGTCCCATGATCAATGGGGCCCCAAGTGGGTTCCATTTTCCTGCTCATGATAAGATGATGCTTCTCTTGCCTCAAGCGTTTGGTTACAGAAGGTATTTCAATATGTTTGAACTTTTTTTCCCTCAAACTAAGTGAGTTAATTTCTACATGCTTGTTCTTTGTATGAAATTCCACTGGATTAGTGGACAATTTTATGTTACTTTGAAGGTAAAAGTTATTATTCTTGTGGTCAATGTTACAATGTATGCAATAAGTTCTAAAGACCTTGTGGATTTTTAAATATAATTGATACTAATTAATTGTACTTTGAATATAAAAGACTAGGGGGGAAATCTTCAATTCTATATGGCCCGTCTACTTTTTGTACACATTTGTCTTACAACTAAATTAAATAGATGTTTTGAGTGCTTTAAACTATTTGACAATGTTTATATGGATGTCTTGATTCAATTAGTTATAAGACGTTTGCATCTTTTTCAAAGGTAACTAAAAGTAACATTTTCAAATAGACATGGATGTCTAAAGCGATTAGATACTTTTGCCTTTTGCTTTTCTCAGTTAACCCGTACAATCTTACAAAAAGTTTGACTTTCCTACTTTTACTTTTACGAAGAACTTGCTTATGATTTTACTAGAAGACAACTTTGCCAAAGTAACTTCTCTAATATGACAAGTTTTTTTTTTTTTTTTTTTGCTTTCTAATTGAATTAACATACCAAATTATCTATTTGTAAAAATATCTAATTGAAATAGCTCTATTTCAAGCAGATAAGTTGCCTACATGGCCTTCATCTATGAGGGGATCATATTTTGTGCTTATGCAATCTAGCTTGTGGGGTCCACTTGGATTCATTCCTATTATCATGGTAAAATAGATGGAAAGGTCTCTTTATGGATTAAACCACCATCAGATCCTTGATTTAACAACCTTAAAAGTGTAATGATCTTCTAACCATAAAATTTTGTGAGATTCAATCCAACATGAGTAAAGGTTCGATGAGCATAAAACTAGGCATGATGTCAAACGAGAAGGATAAGAGTGTGAAAGGAGCTGCACCAATCAAAGGTGGGCCCAAGTAGGCCCCATGAAGCTGGATTTTACAAGCAGTATGCTTGTAAGAGAAAATTCTCCTGGTAATGGATGCCTTTGATATGTCAAACTGTGATGAGAAAAAAAAAAGGGTCCCCAATAAATGTGGAATTAGTAGTTCACTTTCCAGTCATTCTTTTAGTCCTCTTTCTACCTTTGCCCTTGGCTGTACAGTTGGAATTTAACAAGTTTCTTTTGAGATTCCATCACTTCAAGTGGAAAACAGTCATTTTCAGCTGAAGGGAGCCAATTTAAGGTGTGTCTAAGGGGCTGGGCCAGATCTGATCAAACCAGGCCCACTTAGGTTTAGTACATCCCTGTGGTCTTCAATTACTGATTGTGTTATGAGTGGTCAATGTGTTGGTTTTTTTTTTTTTTGGATACATCAAAAGGATAATTAGAGCAAAAGCAACATAAACGCAAAAAACACAAAAGATAGATACAGAATATTCATATGAAGTGCCATTCCCTCAGGCTTAAAGGGACCAGGAGAGACTGAGATCCTGAGGGGTTAAGGTCTTGAAGCTTGTGGACCTTGGTAAGACCTTACTGCAAGACTGAGTTATGGGATCAACTTCTGTCTTCCTGCTTCTGAGGTTGGAAGCTCATTTTTTATTTGATTGCAAACTGTAGAACTCGGATATGGAGCTCATGAATGAAAAATGGAAGGAAAGCCTGGAAGGTTGTCACCATAGGGGTCAGTGAGTTGGGTTGGTATATTATCATTGTTGGTATGTTTGTCACTTAATCCCATTTCATTTCAAGCACCATTAGTCATACAATTTTGCCACAGAAGAAGAATCTGATCATGAATCATACATATGGAAAATTTATATGAGATTAAACTAATCTAACCAGAGAACAGAGTACTTAACAGTCAGGTCATGCTTACTGAGACCTAATGGGCTAGCATTATATACTCTCCTTCTTCCTCTCGGCCGGGTCGGGGCCTACTCAGTGACGGACCCAGAGTTTTCCTTTGAGGGGTTCAGCCCAAACAGGCAATTGGGTTTTTGGAACAAACATTGGATTTTCTTAGGGCAGATGCAAGATTTTTATGTAAGATTTTGAAGCACATTTAGAATCTTCATTATGGTTTTAGAGTAGGACTGAAGTCCAACGCGTGCGTCTGTCCCCACATGGATGTATGTGGCTCCGCCTTCGGGCCTACTAACCAGATCTTTAATGGACTTGACTAAAAGTACCTTTTTACATGGAAAAAAAGGATCAATTGTGGCCTTGATGCTCCACACGTATCTTTGTTTGGGTTGAATGGTACTTTAATTCAAATCAAAATCAAATTTGACTCAACAAGTATTTATGATTGAAATCAAAGAGACACTTGCTATGATCAAACACATGGTGGCGTGGTGGATGTGGAATTGATACAGAACTTAAGATACACTGATGATACATCAGCTGATGCTTCTGCGTGGACTTTGTCCAGCACATGCTTATTGACAAACAGAGAGATGAGACAAATGAGTCCGAGGGACATGAAAGTGTTCATCTTGTGGGCCCCACCTCGCCAAAAGAATCCATGTCTATCATGATCCCAAAGAGACTACTATTCATTTAGTGGGTGGAATTATCATTTTTTTGTTTTTTGGCTTTCAAACTAGGAACTAAATTATTGAGGCTAATTACAAACAGAATACAAGTTTGTCACGTTGGGATTCTTAGGAAGTGCTGACCACTTTTGGTTTTTATGATGAAATCAAAGAGCTGATTCCATTGATGACACTAGAATTTTGGCAGGATTGGGAAGATTCAGAAAAGGGAAACTAACCAGAATTGCTAAGCCAACTTGTCTTACTCAAGTGGCCTGCTGAAAGGTCTCATTCTTTGGGCCTGGGTTAGAATCAAATTATTATATATTAAATTCAAGAGTTTTGACTTTAATTTTAACCGTCTGATATAATTTGGACTGATAATTATCTTTCTTTATTAAAATATTTCACATTCTCTCCGTATAACTATTCAATCATATCTTTATCTCATGAACCACCCACTACTATCCACTTTAGCTCTCATCAAAGTCTCTTGCTCCACCCCATCCCTTTTACTCCCTTTCTGTCCAAGTTTTATTTATTTATTTATGCAACTTATTTAATGGATGGAAAGAGGTACTCCACGTAACCTTTTTAATACACGAAATTTTAATTTGCAATGCAGCCGTGATGAACATGGGTGGTTGTGCTAGTTTCTGTATATGCAAGTCCAATTGAGCTCAAAATCAGGGTTGGGAGCAACTGGGGTCCAGTACATTGACAGTTCTAAAGAACCCTGGGGACACATCAGTCAAGTTGGTCTCACGAGGCCCATCAACATGGATACATGGGATCTGAATTGATGGTCTCATCAGGTATGTGGCCTTTAATAGTGGGAAATTGATCAAGATGGAGTCTTCACTTCATGTCTCTACTTAAAGACCTGGACCTCACATGACCCATGCAGTGAAGGCACAACCCAATTTAGAACCTAGTTCGGCAGATTAACATGTGGTCTGACCCAAAATTGTAATGCACAGTGGTGACCATTACACAATCATGATGTACACATAAATCCAGTCAAACCAATACACAACACACAAGTAAAAAATACAGCAAGATTTACATTGTTCAGTGATGTGTCTACGTCACGGCAAAAGATAAATCTCTTGACCAAATTATAATACAAACATAAAAAAAAATCACAGTATACTAGAACGCGTATGAAGTAGTGAATACATTACAAGTGTGAATGATACGTAACCTTTTACATAATAAAATAAAAATAAAATAAAAAATTAGAATGGGAAAGAAAGAGTCCACTTCGAGGGGGACAGAGACCTCCTAAGTTTTAATTCGAGAGGAAAAAGCCTTGAATTGTTCTTCATTCATATATTCAACCATATGGTATCAATCTACAAATATTTATACATATTCCATAACTGTTAAACCACTCTACCACTAACCCATTACTCTACTAACCCACTAACCACTACTCCAGTAACCCTCTATATCTCAACTCCTCCACATACATAAAGCATATTTACATACAGTCTGGACAACACTATTTTAAATACAATTAAAAATCCTAATAAAACTAATTCCGAAATAAAATGCTGTAATAAAATATATAATGCTGAAATTAACTAATAGGTATGTATCAGTGCATAAGCAACATTACTCAAAATGACAAATTTGTATATTCCAAAATTGCATGAAATTGAAACACTTGAATGATAGACACGTACTGACGTGCTGTAAACATTTGACGTTTTCTTACTAACAATTGCATATTTCTCTTGAAGATGAAAAACCACACTTACTCGTGATTGCAACTTTCTCCGTGATATGGAAGTATTACGGTCTTTAAACCGTTGGGAACATTACTTACAAAGAATGTGCAATCAAAAAATCAAATAAATGATTAGTACATAAATAACTAATGAATAAAAGTGAATGATTGTGAAAGTGAGAGATTGAATAAGAAAGCAATAAAAAATGGGCAAGGCACACCAATTAAGATGCTTTCTTAAACACAATAATTTCCCACATGCAGATAGTTTTGATGAAATTTCATCCCCGGCCAGGCCCAACTCTAATTCGAAGTCTGCACGCTAGAATCAGAAGTATGGAATTCCCCTTAAAATCAAAGTAAAAATACATATAAGAAAATGCTCATAGACATTTGGGCTGAGAGTCCAAATTCAAGATCCCCGCGGCCACATGCTCTATCTTCACCATGATCACAGTCGCCATTTGGCTACCCATCTACGACCACAGCATCGTCCCCGCTCTCTGAAGGATCACAGGCATAGAAGGTGGCATCACATTGCTCCAGAGGATGGGGGTTGGATTGTTTATATTCATAATCACAGTGATGGTATCAGGGCTAGTTGAAGAGTGCAGAAGGAGCATGTGCTTAACCATCAAACACTGGTTGCCGGTAGATCTTGACAAGGGGAGGTTGCAAATGCTTCTATCACTTGATTACTTCACTGGGGCTGGTGAATTTTGTGTATTTTCTTGCGTGTGCTGAGTGGTACAGGTACAAAGGCATGGATGATGCAATTGAGGTTGCCATCGAAGCTAAGAAGACCAAAGATTCTCCTATTTGATTTTGAAGTCTTACACTGAAGTTAGAGTTACTTCACTTAAATCATAGGCATTGTTCAGCGCACATGTCCATAAGGATGTAAATGGGTCCCCGATTATCTGATTACCCAGAAGTTTCGACCCGCTAAAAACCGGGTCTGGGTCCTTATTTAGACCCCGATAAATAAATGGTCTTAGGTCCGGTTCCACCTTAGTTTGGACCCGTGGACCCGATACCCGACATATTACTTCAATTTTCGAAAATTTCTCCTAAAAATCACATTTTTCTAATATCATTGTCTACCTAGATTCGGACTCAGATTCGGATCCGTCTTATATATGATTTTGATTCCGGTTCCGGGGCTAAGAAACCGATTCCGAAACGGTTCTGAGTCCGGATCCGGTTCCACCTTCTCCTTAATGGTTCCACTATGGACAAGAACCAGAAGACCCGAAACCGAAACTGACCCATTTACAACCCTACATATACACCATCAATTTGATGCATAAATAAAATGCAAATGAAAGTAAAATTAAGAGGGCACAGGAAGGTGGGCCATCATAATAGTCCCAAGTTATCCATTTGTTCTCGAGAGCCTCCTTGAATCTAATGTACTTTATTCTCACGTATATTCCTGTTTTACAATTATGAAGTTAAATAGCCTTCTCTTCTGTCTTACTTTTGTTTGTCATTTGATTTTTAAATTCTTTATGATGATTTTTATTGTTGAACTCTGCTTGTTTTGCTAGAATGAAAAAAAGAAAGAAAAAAGCCGAATTCCACTCAAGCCCATGTATGTAGGGATGCAAATGGGTGAGATCTAGGGCAGAACCATGGTGAGTTTGGACCCAGATCTGCTTTTATAGATCCAAATCCAACACAAATCCTTTGTGTTCTATCCAGATCCAAAATCAACTTGAAAAAATGGATCCTGTTCCAGATATGAAGCCAAAATAAGATGTCGGCCGGTGTGAAAGCTAGTGAGAGAGTAGCCAATCTTTCCATGTTAATCGGTACATGCACACTTGCGTTGCCTTCTCTTCCCACCACAATTATTCCATGGAGTGACTGTTGAGTCATGTACATACAAAGTCGGCAGTGAATATTTTGCTTTTACCAAATCAAATGATAATGGTAAAGATGTACCCCGTGAATGAGAGGGCTTATCCTATGCGTGAGGTGCCCATAGAGCTCTCCATGCACACCCTGGTGTGTGGCCCACATGGGGTTGGGCCGGGGGATTTGAACATTTGGGTGGGGCCTACCGGTGTATGGTGATGGGGACTCGTGTGATCATGGTAAAGATGTACCCCTTGATCAAAGACCTGCGAGTTTTGACTGTCTAAAATGGGTGTACAATCAATTCAACGGTTCAACTCATTTTGATGGGTGCAAATCCAAGGATCCGGTGGCTTACCGGCGGTTGGGGGGTCGTGGTTGTGTATGTGCTCCATTTGGGTGAACTATCAAGTGGGCCCCATTATGAGGTGCAGATGGGTGTACACTTCATAACTCTCCCCTTGTAAATATTAGGCGGACTTACATGTGATATCCTAATCTTCACTATCGTGCCCAAGTCCAGATTGCCCATAACCTGATAAAATGACTAATCGGTGATCTACAATTACTAACATTAAATTTGTGGGTCACGGATAAAAAATTTAAAGGTATAAAATTGACCTCAAATTTAATATCTGAGCCATACCCGACAGGATCTTTTCATCCCACTCTCTGTGCCATGTATGTGGGGCCATGAGCCCTAGTAAGGTGGTGTGAAAGGGAAGCCCATGAGCACCGTTCTCACAGGAATATAAACACACAGTATAAGTAAAACAACAACCTCAGAAAGAATACATTTCACAGTGCTCGCAATAATACACACTCATTGCCGGTTGCCACTGAGAAAAACAGTTATCAACCCAATGCAAGTGGGGGCAGGTCCCACATTTAATATGACCTGTTGCCGTCACCACTGCGTTGTGTTGACACCACACCTCCACGACCATATAAATAATGGTGGGAGCATTCACCTCTGGATAATTCATCAAGAAGTCTGAGCCCTGAGGCTTCTTGAGATTCGAATCATATAAAATAAATGCCCTGCAGGCATAGGGGGGATTCTTAGGACTTTCATCAATTGGTGTTTATCCCAACATTGAGTTGACCATTTGATATAAAATAACGAGTGAGTGACAACGTTTATTTGGAAGAAATTGATTTTGAACGGTTTGAATTTCAAGAAATTAGTCTAATTATAATGTTCCACTCCTTTTTAAACTTGTTGTTTCATTCTTTTAGTGGGTTCAAATTCAAGAGGGCTCTTTATTGTTGGAGAAAACAGTATAAATTAAAAACGGCTACATTTATAATTAAATATTGAACTAATCTTATCCTAAAGACAACACAAGGATAAGGACAATTTAACTTAAATCCTAACAACATCCTGTTTCTCCAGCTTGAACAATGAATTCATAAACCGAATAGAAGTTCTAAATAAGGAATCTCTTATTATGGATGTGCTTGAAAAAACAGACTAAATTTTATAATGAGAAAAATAACCAAGAAGATATGAACAATCATAACCAAGAAGATAAGATTAACCAAGAATGCTTGCCTATAGTGTATGATCCTTTTTCGAACGGACCATAACATTTATTGTGAGTGGGCTGATTGAACAATACCACATGCTAAAAGGCTTGGCTTTCACTTCACCTTGTTGGACTCCAATAAGGCTCTCTCACTCACGAGTTGAGTAAGTCGTCGATCTTGAAGGTCAACTATGTAACAGCTGGATCTATGCTTTCCATTGTGTGATTGCACATGTGGATCTTGGTGGCACACTATAGTTTGTGGGACCTTCCAATTCTTCTATTGGCATTTCCAGATAGGCCAAGAAAATTTCAACTCTTCCACTGAAGATATATATATTAAATTGTGACGATGGTGATGTTCTTTTGTCTTTATTAAGGAATACAACTGATATAAGGGTCCTCAGCCTCAATATTGTGATGCCATTTCCCTCAGATCCATCTCTTCTCTTCCACAGAGAGAGATCCAACTCTTCTCTTCCAGAGAGAGAGAGAGAGAGAGAGAGAATGGAGAGAGCAGCTGGGGCATTAGAAGTGGAGAAAGCAGAAAAACCAAGAGAGAGAGAGAGAATGGAGGGAGCAGCTGGGGCATTAGGAGTGGAGAAAGCAGAAAAACCAGACCCACCTCAAGTTCACAAGTATGGAGGACTGAAAACCATGCCTTATATAATAGGTATTGTTTCAAGCTTGTCACTGTCTCTGTGTTGTTGATCACACACTCACACTTGACTCAGCTGAGTATGGCTTGGGTTGGCCTATAACCAGGCCATTCTCAAACGTGTTCTCTTATAGGAAGGTTGAGTCACCCTACAACCGTACATCAAAGCAGAATTTTCTCCTGTGATGCGGACTATGTATCCATGAGCGAAACTACATCCCCACCTTTTTAATGCAGGGTGGATCCCTACCGCATTAAAGGAAGGCAGTGAGATAGTTTTACTCATGGAGAATCGAGAGGACGTCCACGGAAGAAAATGAGCTGTGACTCCAAATTGATGGAATAAAGCTATAACTATATAACAATAATGATGATATGAGTAAGCTTTTTAATCTCTTAAGTTCCATGATAGGGGCCTATTGTTTGCTTGGAATTGAGTTGCTAGGAACTCAAGGTGAAATGGGCTATAAAAAAGAATTATTAAAGAGGTGACGGGTGTAGAATATAAGATAGAGATGTAGTTGGGGCCCTGACTTTCCTGGTTAATGATTTAATAGGGTGATGGTAATTGGGTGTTAATTTTTCATTAGAGGAGAGATTATTAATTAAATGGCCTTTTATGAGTCTTCGCATTTTTTTCTTCAATTCTTAACCATTCTAGAAATGAATTTATTAGAATTGTTAGGAATTCAGTTCTATGTAAACAAACCAGCCCCATAGGTTGAGACATACTGAGTTCGCGCGCGGGTTAAAAAAAAAAAGAGATATCTACTGATATTTTGGTTGATAATATACAAGAAATATTGTTATAAGCCAGCAACAAATTTTGCAGATCTGGGGTCAGAGACGGACCTGGATTGGAAAGTATTGGTGTATCTATGATAACCATGTCAGTACTAAACAAGGGCTGAACATTTTGCAGGAAATGAGACCTTCGAGAAGATTGGGACCATTGGTACATCTTCCAACCTCATGGTCTATCTGACCACTGTCTTCAACATGAAGCGCGTCACAGCTGCATTACTTATCAATGTGTGGACTGGGACCACAAGCTTGGCACCATTGCCAGGAGCTTTTCTTTGTGATGCTTATTTTGGGCGCTACAAAACCATTGGATTCTCCTCAATTGCCTCATTTCTGGTACTACTACTATTGATTTCTCTAGATCATCATCTCTGCGCCTCTCAATTTATAAACATATAGCTCAAAAAACATGTGCTCTCACCAATAAATCCATTCATCTATCCTGCTTCAGCATTGCGAGTTCTACCTTTAAATTTATCGGCCCCAATATAATATGTTACTTCATTTTATTGAATACTGATTTTCTTGTACCTGTAACACTTCAATTCTACACGGTAAAGATTCGATTTTCATATAAAATGAATTTCTATCGTGTACAATAAAAACATGCATTAGCTGACTAACTCATGTATGAACATTTTGAAGGGAATGTTACTCATCATGCTAACTGCTGCGATATCCAAATTGCATCCACCACATTGTGGGACCAACAATGAGGGGCATTGTGTGGGGCCGACGGCTTTGCAACTGGGATTCCTAATGTCCGGATTAGGATTACTAATTGTGGGGGCAGGCGGTATCAGGCCTTGTAACCTTGCCTTTGGAGCTGATCAGTTTGATCCCAACACAAATTCTGGCAAGAGGGGCATCAACAGCTTCTTCAACTGGTACTACTTCACCTACACCTTCGCGTCGATGATCGCTTCGACGGTCATCATCTATGTTCAAGTCAACATAAGCTGGAGCCTTGGGTTCGCCATTCCCACATCTTTGATGTTCTTGTCATGTGTGTTCTTCTTCATTGCTTCAAGACTTTATGTGAAGGTTATGCCTGAGGGGAGCCCCTTTAAGAGCATAATACAGGTTATAGTCGCTGCGATTAAGAAGAGAAGCTTAAAACAGCCAGATGACCCGCGAAGCTCCCTTTTCAACATGATTCACATGAATTCTCTCAACTCTCCCCTTCCATATTCTGATCAGTTCAGGTAACAGGCAATTAGCCCTCCCATCTGCATTTCAATCCACTGTTCAGTGACATGTTCAACAAAGATGAAATGGACAAACTGTGACTACATTTCTTTAGTCTTTGCATTTAGTACTAGAATAGTAGAAGCCAATATACAATTGACACAAGTTGACCTTCGCATGAACGCAACTGCAAGTTGCTAATATAAAAACATGCCGCTGCATGCAGTTTGACTACTTCGTCTTTTCTAATCTAAATTTTCACAATTTAGTTGAGTAACATACCAATAGACATCCTAAAAACAAAATTATCTTTTTATCCCAGAAAGAGAATATTTGGATGCTCTTATGGCTTAGCCTACGCTATTCAATGGGCTTGGCCGAAAGCGCCTTTTCTATATGAAAAAGAATCATTTGTGGTCCTTATGCTCCAAATAATTGCGGAGGGATGATTGATGGTGTCTCTATTATGGGGTGAATGATATTTCGTTTACAGCAGTGCTACTTGTCCCGACTCCACATGGGAGGGGCAAAATGGTCATTCAAATGACCATTTTGCCCCTCCCATGTGGAGTCGGGCCTTGTCCCGGGATTAAATCCCGGGACAAGTATAATTTTTCTTTCGTTTAAAGCAGAATAAAATTTGATTTGGCATTTTTTTTATGGACGAATACACGTTGCAATGAAATTGATAACATATGAAAGGAGCAGTAAGGAAGAAAAGATAAGACTAACCAATCAGCTGATGTTTCTAGCTCGTTTGAGTCTATATTGTTTCAGTGTGAACTCTCTCCAGCACACAATTTTCTGAAACAGAAAGAGTCCAAGTGACATGAACCGTTCATCTGCTGACATATGATTCAAGATTTTTGATTGACCGGTCCATGTCTATATCCCAAGGAAGGAGAGTACTATTCATTACCAACTGGGAATTAAATTATTGAGGCTAATTCAAAATTGAAGATGTTTTGTCACGTTGGGTTACTTGGGGAGTGGGGCCCACTTTTGTTTTTTTTATGATGAAACAGCAAGATTGATTCAATTGATGACAATGAGATTTTGGCAGGATTAGGAGGATCCAGAAAGGGAACTAACTCGGATTGGTAAGCCCAACTTGTCCAATTCAAGGGCCCTGCTAATGGGTCCCATCCCATCCCCTTGTTACCACATGGGGTGCAATGGGTCTTGCTTAGAATAGAACTTTTGAATAAGCAAGGAATGGCCAACCTTTTTAAAATCCGGGTGTGCATCAATTAAGATCTAGGTCAACGATAGCGTTAGATACCCTAGATATCCCGAGCTGGGAATCACATGGGTAAATATGATCTCGTAAGGTAGGGCCATTGACATAGATGCATGGCCCCTGAATTGGTGGGCTTATCAGTTATGTGCCCTTTGAAAAGTGGATAAGAGTTCAAGATATAGAGTATGCATGTCAAATCCGCGCTGTGGGCCCTTCACAACAAGTTAAACCGTTGGATCAAACCCTCCTGCTGTGTTGTGTGATTGGGCCCACTATCGTTGCATATATCTGAGGAGATTTGGTTGAATTAAGCTGTTTGAATTGAACAATATATTAATTCATTTTAGTTAATCTCTCTCTAATCATAGTGATATTTTAATCGCATATTCAATCACAGTTCAATCCAAATGGCCCATAAATATCTTTTAATCATTTCTCTCGGGTTTACAAGTTACATCCTATACTTATAACTTAAACTGGTAGGTATAAATTATCAAAACAACACTGAACCCTGAACTTCAGCCCTGGGTGGATACAAGACTTTTAATCTAACAACTATTTCATCCTAACCACTAGCTATGATTCAATGCACAGCTTTTGAGCTACCAACAGATGCCAGTCTTCATGGATCTAAGTCAGATGCTGAATACACAGTATGTAAGAAGGACTATAAGAATTAACTTCACACCTTCTGTTATTACTAGGTTCCTTGACAAAGCTGCAATTATAACCCAAGAAGACAAGATCAACACAGATGGTTCAGCTGCCAATCCATGGAGACTATGCAGTTTGCAGCAGGTAGAAGAACTGAAATGCCTACTCAGAGTCATCCCCATATGGGCCTCTGCCATCCTCTTCTACATCACCATAGTCCAACAATCGACCTACGTCGTCGTTCAAGCCCAACAATCCGACCGACGTCTAGGAGCATCTAATTTCAGGATCCCTGCAGCCACATTCTCCATCTTCACCATGATTACACTCACAATTTGGATACCTATCTACGACCGCATCATCGTCCCCACTCTCCGAAGGATCACGGGCAAAGAAGGCGGCATCACATTGCTCCAGAGGATGGGGATTGGATTGTTTCTGTCTATAATCACAATGCTGGTGTCAGGCCTAGTTGAACAGCGCAGGAGGAGCATCGCGCTTCACCATCGAACACTAGGGACTGAAGGTGGTGCAATCTCATCCATGTCTGCGCTTTGGTTGGTGCCACAACTGGTGCTGGCAGGCCTCTCCGAAGGGTTCAACCTGATCGGACAAGTTGAATTCTACTACAAGCAGTTCCCTGAGAACATGAGAAGCGTCGCCGGGGCTCTCACCCAATTAGGTATTGCCTTTTCAAACTATTTGAGTGGTTTTCTGGTTGCTGTAATCCATCAGGCGACGAAAGGAGATGGGGAAGGCGGCAACTGGTTGCCGGAGGATCTCAACAAGGGGAGATTGGAATACTTCTATTACTTGCTTGGTGCACTTGGGGTGGTAAATTTTGTGTATTTCCTTGTGTGTGCTAGGTGGTACAGGTACAAAGGCATGGATGATGCAAATGCAATTGAGGATGTCATGGATGCCAAGAAGAGCAAAGATCTTTCTGTTTGAATTGAAATCTTAAACTGAAGTTAAAGACTTACTTCACATGAAATCATGCATGGTTCAGTGCATATGTATAGCCCCCTGGAATTGTCATACACCAATCATGTTGATGCATGAACATAGTGCTAATTAAGGGATGGTAAAATTAAGAGGGAAATCACCCATCATGGGAAGGTGGGCCATCTTGATTGGTCCTTGATTCTGGAATTTACTTCTAATTCCCATATCTGCACCAATTTCCAATTATGTAGTTAAATTGCCTTAGAGAGCTGTTATTTGACTGAGAGCCATTGTGTGTATGATAAATTAATTACTTTGACATTGTACGAGGAACATCTCCCATTCATTTGCTCTTGTGGTGAACTTGAGAAGTTCTCTTTCTGTATGAAAAATGCTAAGGAGACGTATAAATTTGAAATGAAGTAACAAAAGTGAATCTCATTGGCAGCTGGGCCGGGCCTGTTGTTGTCCTTACTCAGCCAGACCTCAATAAATGTGGGCCCCAAATCCAACCTCATTCTCAAACCTGATTTTTACTCGGAGTCAAAACTGATCTTATTCAAACAAGCATGATTTTTTATTCATTTCAAGTTAACCAAACTAAAATGGGTCGAATTATTTGACATAAATATTATTTTTTCTTAATTCCACTTGCTTATAATTAATGAATAATTCTTCTATCCATGTATGATTCCCTAATCTGCTGATCAATGGGTTCGATTCTTTAATGAAAATACAAGCAAATACTTGTCAATCTATATAAATTAATTTATATTTATGCAAATAAGTAAGAATAACTATAAATAAGTAAGATTAGAAAAACTAAGAAAATTATATTTATGTCCCGTATCTTGAGCCATTTTAATTAATGCAGGCTATGTAATATGAACAATAATCAAGTATGGTTTAAATAAATACAAGACTTAAGAAAAAAAAATGAGAAATTACATTTGAGCCCGATATTTTGACCCATTTCTATTCGAGTGAGAAATTTCTTCCTCATCTGTCCCTAACTGAAAATCAAATTTGCATTTGAATATAATTCGGTTTTGATCTAAGTAAAAAAAAAGTAATCAAATATGAGGTTATACGGCCCCAAGAGCTAGCCCGCATCCAGTTTTAAGAGTAAATCATCATACTTTTTAATTGAAAAGTGTGGAAGCAATATCATTCTTTAAACTTTATATACATTTATCTCGCATTTATCTTTTTTAATTTTCAAAATATAGGCTCCAGGACAATTTGGAATGAAATAGATTATATGGTATTTACATGTCCGATCGAGAAAGTGGGCCATGATGTATGAAACACACCATCGTTTTTTAGATCTCATTCATATGTTTCATATAAAATCGATCTTTTAAGATTTGGCCTTGTCCCTAGCCACTTGGAGTTTTACTTCTCTTCCATTGGGTACAAAAATAGAGAAGAAAAGAGCAATTCAGGAAAAGAAACATCCCTTTCATCTCCTAGTTAAATCACAAGACTCCCATCTTAGCAAGTAAACCCCCCACGGTTACTTCGTTTTAAATTGAACTTCATCTCCCTAGCACTACTGCATTGATCTTTCTATAGAAATGTGATATAATGCAGTGACTGACTTGATAAATGCCATTAAACAGTAAACAAAATACAAGGGAGAACAAGAAATGAAGAAATTGCAGGCAAGTTTGTTTGTTTGTTTGCATTATAGATAAGCTGAGATAACATTACAAAAAGGGGAGTCAACAACCACAAAATAAACTAGACTGCCATTAGGAGAGAGGTTACTAGTATAATTGCAATCTCCACAAAAGGGAGTAAACAATCACCAAAAGACACCACAAAGAGGATCACTGAGGAGCATATATATATAAAAGAAGTGGAGGCTGCAGGATCTCTTCCATATGGGATAGTGCCTCCTTCCATGACTTGTGGTTCTGTGGTCACCATCTCAGCTCTAGTAGCATAATTGGCTCGTCTGAATGTATGAGTATAAGCTGTAGCACGCTGCATCTCATCAAGATAAAACTTAAAGAGAATTAATGGTGGCAGTGAGGTCTAATTATATGTAGGAGGCAGCTGGTACGGGAGTTTTGACAATCCATCAGCGACTCAATTTAAAGGTGGGAGTTAATCAACTGCCTTTTTCCATGTTAACATCAGGTCCAAAGCAAGAGCTTTGGGTTGATGCAGTGGCGGACCCAGGATTGAAATGCCTTGGATTTTCATTTGAGGAACGCTGTTGATGGTCAATTGAAATAGTATATATATAAAATAATTTTAATTTAGATGACTAAGGATGAGAAAATAATATATCTAAAGATAAAAATGAGAGCAGCCCATTTATAAAATTGGAACTTGAGTTCAAGCACATATAGCCCGACTTAAGTCCATTGAGAACCCTACCTTATCAAGAAAGTTTAGATGGTTGTATATAAAAAAAAAAAAAAAAAAAAAATCATTGTAAGTGGTTAAGAGAGTGCGATCCACCAACGCCGGAGGGGTTAAGAGGGTGGAGGAAAACTCATAGTCAAAATGAGGCTGGGAGAAGACTTGAAGTTGAAGAGAAAAAGGGTTGGTTGGAGAAGAAACAAAGTCCCAAGGTCCCTTTATGGGCCTTTCTGGGATTTGGTGGGGGCTCAAAGTCAATGAGGAGAGTTTCATGGGAGAAAGGCTCCAAGTCCAAAGGCACCTTATGGGTTTTCTCTAAATCATGTGGGGGCTTGGGCCCCCACCAGCTAATACATGGGTCTGCCCATTGGTTGATGGATGGATGACACAATTGCGAGACAATCTCCCCCGATAAAGAATATCTTCAAAGCCTAGACAAGGTCGCATTGAAAAAGATGAAGAACATCATCAGCAAACGCTTCGACTTCGACTTCGACGGTGCATGTTTAGTTGACATTACAAGCTTTTAGGTCACACAAAAAGTCTTTCAAAAGAGACTCTGCACATATCAAGAATGACTAGGGTGATATAGAATCCTCTTGTGGTACTAGGCCTCTAGTAACCACAATATGGTCGGTCCATCAAATGGCCATTGATGCAAACTCGATGTGTAGCGCTCATCACACAATGCATGATAAGTAGGGTAATTAAAAATCCCCTTGTCCTAGGCCTCTGGCAGCCACAATAGGGACCGTCAAATGGCCATTGATCCAAACTCGAAAATACAAGATCAGTTATTCATCATCATTCAACTTTCATTTGGGGTGGTTTGAGGTCAGCACTGTACTATACTAATTGAAGTGAGATTTGCCTTACACCAAGCACTTGGCCAATAGTTTTGAGTGGTTTCTATCTCAGATGTTGAGCCATAGCTAATGAGCCCTTGATCAAGAAAATTGACCACATAAGGTACAGCCATTCAAATTATACTATACCAAGGACCATTTCAAACGTTGGTGTAGTGGAACTTTTAAGAGCAAGACAAAGGTTCATTTGGACATTCACTCGTCCACAAATCCCAATGTCCAAACACTACTAGAAAAGGGAGAGTTCATGGGTGTTTTCAGACTAATCACATGGTGCAAAAGACTGAATAAATGCATATCATACAGAGACATAAGAGCAAATCCTCTCAAACTACTAGAGAACAAATAAACACAATTTAAGTTTCATTGGTTAGCAGGTTATATCAGCAAACTCATCATTAAAAACATTTCATCATAAATACATGACTTAGATGGAAATTTTTATCTATTGCAAAGAATGAGAGGACATATTTACATTGAGGAGTTAAGAAAGAAGAAAAAAAAAAAAAAAAAGTGTGACTGCACATGATCCAGAACTGAGATCCATTCAATACAATATAAGATGAATAGATCACCTGGAAAAAAAAAAAAAAAACATCGGTATCTTGGAGTAAGAGAAGCCTCGTTCTTCAGCAGGAAGAAAATGGAATACTCATGTGCCCCACAAAATGAACGGTAAACAAAGGCAATTTACTCGCGCTACTCTCTGCAAACCTTCAGCCAAAAAAAAAAGAAGCTTGCATCTACCTGTCGGTATGTTGTCAATGAACAATATATCATGACTGCCAAAACACATTTGGATCCTTGCTGTACAAAGAGCGGTCTTGGATTTCTAGATTTGCGACATGCCAATCTATAAGTCGTGCCTGGATGCACTTACACAGCACGAGGCCAGTAGGAAACAGCCACCACCAACTGTCATCCCTGTGGCACCAGGAATTCTTGTCATAAGTATTAGCAGTCATATAACCAGTATTCATTGGCTATTTTAAAGATTGCAGGGATCTACTCACATGTTCCAAGGCTGAACGTTTGGATGCTTTCTACTTGCAGTTTTGTAATGGACAAATCCACATATAAAGGCTACAACCTGCACCAGAAAAGACAGCATATGAGGGCCCTCATATTATATGTTAGGAAAAGTCTTCAACATAAACTTCATGGCGACAGCATCGAGAACATTGACAAAGTCAGTTCCACCAACAAACCATAACATTAAGACACAAGGGGGAAAAACTTACGACATTAATCAACGATGTAATGTTCCACAAAGCATATACACGCGCGAGACCTGCAGATCGTCTTGGGCCATGACTGAATAGCGCATTGATTCCAGCAGGGAATGGCGAAAGTATGCCCAAAGGAAGGACAAGCAAAACTAAAATGAAGACCCCCAATGAAATAGAATACAACATGAGCAGGGTCAGCAGCACTAGGCTAAAATCCCCTAAAAGTAGTATCGAAATGACCAAACCAACAAGATCCTGCAATGATAAATAACATGAGGTCCATAAGAATACAATAATAATGATGAAAAAAACAAAAAGGCTGCACTTGCACATGTGTGCAAGCATGCACACAGAAAAAGAAAATCATTCAGTAATGGAGATGGTAGCAGTGTAGCAAATGTATAATGTACTGATGCATCATTTTGTATAATGTACTGATAGTTCAGAGATCTAACACTTGATTTAATGGGCCTCAGCAGTCAGCAATGCACGGCAGATAAAAAAATGTGTTTTAAACATAAAGATCCTAGTCAAGGATTAAAATATCATCCAATAAGTAGCATATATGCTGATATATCAGCCATCTCGGCCAAGGTCAAAAAACTTTTCAAATTATCGTCGATCTTCCATGTATCGGCACGTAGCAGCCAATAATTGATGTGTAGGCCCATAGCATCCATATTTCACATTCCCAAGAAGTCCTTATCATCGTTCTTACCTGGATCGGCCTGTAGCAGCCAATAATTGAAGTGTAGGCCCATATAAACCCTATTTCACATTCCCAAGAAATCCTTTTTTGCCTCTATCTCTGTGGGTGGTTGGGGGTTGGGAATGTTATTTTGGGTTTTTTAAGGAAAAAAAATCAACTTCGTTTACAATATAGATTAACAAAATCATATCCAAATGCCTTCTAACCTGTAGATCTCTGTTTCCCATAAATTATCCCAAACAGATTGTGTTTGAACTTTGAGCTTCAGTTCATTTAAACATTATGTTTGATATCTATATCTCTAATCTTTATGAATGACTTGTTAGGGATTGTGTGTTGCAATTTGATGGATACATGCTCATTTATTGTCATTGAATTTTCTACACATACATTGATTTTGAAAACCTTGAAATTACTCAGGCATGGGCTTATGATTTTTCAAAACTTGATTCGTCATGCATGTTTTGGCTTGGATGCATAGTTTTGAAAATTAGATTTTAATCATGCATGCCCGTACACTCATAGTTGGACCATCTTAAGCACAATAAGTTCATGTTTTAGAAAAACATTTTTTAAATGATTTAAACACGAGACCAAGCATAATTTCAATGGCCCAGAGTTCCCACAAGAAAAACATGGAAAAACCAGGAATTCTGGGAACTGGCAGTCAGGCCAATGTCCATGGTCGACTGACGACATGGCCGCGGTCAACTGATGAAACTAGCTGTTTTTCGACTATTGAATTACAGTCGACCGAGCTCTTGCCTACGGTGAGAACTAGCCCTTGGGTAGTTTCTCATATAAACTCCAGCTCATTCCAAGGCCTAAGTGGTGGACTGTAGATGAACCTTTGGAACTATTTCAAAGTCCTAACAAGGGGAATGGACTGAGATGGCTAGAGGACGAATGGAAAATCTAATGCTTGGTTTAAATAGCTTGTTTTCCATAAACTTGGAAAACCTAACCTCTAATCTTTTCAAGTTAGCTTGTTTTCCATAAACTTAGAAATTACATGCTTGTGTAAACCTTTTGATTTGCTAACATAGCATGATTTCTATTAATGAATGGGCTCTAGCTTGTTGTTTTCCATAACTTGGATCTAAAATTAGACTAGTTTGCATTTGGAAATTGCATTTGGAAACAACATTGCTTATGCATCACATGTTTTTAGTGTTGAAATTTCACACAACCTGCATATCTTCATCAAGTAGGCTTTACACGTGATTAGTATTTTTGCCTCAATCGAATACTTTTATGATTTACATTTTCAAATGTTTTAGGCATACATTCTCGAGTAACATTTTAAATTTGATTGAAGGCATCGTGCATACACTTTGAACTTACATATTTGCATCATTGAGTGTATGTTTTGAGTTAGGATTTAACTTTCATATCAGCCTATTCTAGAGGCATCATACTGTACTAAAATTGTATCTCTTCAAGTGTATTTGCATCATTGAGTGTATGTTTTGAGTTAGGATTTAACTTTCATATCAGCCTATTCTAGAGGCATCATATTGTACTAAAATTGTATCTCTTCAAGTGTAATGTAGAGACATCCTTGAGAGATAATCCTAGTAGTACATAGGTTATTGCTTACCCTATTGAAAAGCATATTGTAAGGTTACTGCTTAGCCTATTGAAAAGAAAATTGTAAAGGTTATCGCTAAGCCTTGAAAAGCATATATTTTTAGTGGAATGCGGGTGGAGTGTAGGAACACAAACCGGGAGTGGATGTAGGCATTTTGGCCGAACCACTAGACATAGTTGTGTTATGGTGAATGCTTGTGGTGATTGTTTATCTTGTTTGCTTCCGCTATTTACTTCTCATAAACATCACTTTTGCTAAATGGTAAAGAATTTAGCTCACCCTATTCAATAACCCCAACCCCACCCCACCCACCCACCACTCTTCTTCCCTCTTTTAGGGTTCGGATCCCGGACTGTCAATTATGATCATATATCTATATCATCTGCCCCGTGATAAATTGAACTTAGAAACATATGATAGTGATGAGACTTGGAGGAAACTGCTTGAACATTAGCATTTTATTAGTTTCTAACCTAATATAGCCAACTTATGCGGAGCGGGGTACCAGATGGGGTGCGTAGAGATGGAGGCACTAGAGATGGAGGGTGTCGGTTAGGCTTTCGCCTGAAAATTGGCCTCACGCCAAACTCCCCCATCACAAGCGAGGAAGAAAGAACTTGGGACACCCTAAAATCAATTTTTTCCAGTAGTCACCGTCTCCAAAGCCAAGAGGCTTTACATCACTAATACAGGAAAATAACAAAACCTAAAACTAATTTGGACTGTCCAAACAAATTGATGGCCAGGATTAAAACATCCAATATAAACCATAATATAGCATAAAATAAAACTCTAATGAGCTAAAACATGAAAATAGAAGGGCTGGACCCAAAGGCAAGTCGACCCATGGGGACCACGGGTGTGTCCTGCATCAACTCTCCCCATCTTCGAGAGAACTCGACCACGAGTTCTGTAGATGTCCTTTGGGATCGAAAATCCACCATATGCACTTCCGATTTGATGGTTGATCATCATTTTCTTTGCATGGTTTCGAGTCTTGACTCAATCGTTTCCTCCACTTCGGAGTAGCTTGGAGGCGCTGCTTCAGATGATTTCTTAATTTAGCTTGAATGTGCAGAATGTCCACTAGATGCTTCAATTCTTGAATATCTATCAGCTGCTCACCATCTTCGAATATGTCAATTGTCTATGCTTGAAGATAAAATCAATGTGCAGAATGTCAATGACTTGATCTTCTTTTGCAACCTCTTGATCAATGGCCTTTTCATCTAATGGTTTAAATGGCTTTTCTGGAAGTGGACTTGTGATAAAATCCATCAGATGATCAAACACGTTGCTAACCATGCTCAACTCCTTAATTTTCTCTAATGCTTGCATCTGTTGATCAACGCTCTTAGTCCTTTTGTCTTTCGGGTTTTCCAAAATATGAACGTCTTCAAAAGAGCATGCTACTTGATCCGTCATGAAACCTTCTGTAACCTGTATTGACAGGTCAATGCTAGGCTTGATATCCTCTACCATGGGTTCCATAACATTAACTTCTATTAGTTATGGAGGCTGTTCCTTATGAGAAGAGATTTTCGCATGTGAAACCGTCTAATCCTGTACTCAACATAGATTGATACCTAATATCCTTCAAAAATGTCTTTGCAATGTCTCATATTTTTCAAAATGTTTGGTCGTGACCCTCTAAGGAAGCAATCGAAGCCATAGTTCTCGCTCTTCGTTTTACATACTGATTGTAGCCTTGAGAATTCTTCTATATATTCATCCACAGTCAATTTTTCTTGCCTCAAATTAAGGAACAGGTCAAAGTAAACTCTACTGTCATACAACCATGTTCCATATTTAATGGTATACTCAAGCCCTTTTAGTTGATCGCTAAGGTCACTAATTTTGAATTTCATGTTGAATTGGATGAGAAAGGGATGTACAACTTAATGTCCTTCAAAACTAAATCAACCTGAACTGATGTTATGGTCTGGATTCCAATAGTGTGCGAGTGAAGATAGATCATCAATCGGAGTCTGGATGGCTTTGATATCACCTTTTGAAAATCAATGTCTAGAATTTACTTGAATGCGGACTCTTGATTGGTCAAACCTACTTTGACCTGCTTGTTGACATCAGATCATGTCAGACCTGATGATGTCATGATCCTTTTATGTCAAACCCTTACGGGTCGGGGCCCACTTAACGTGGACCAAACCTACACTTGTACTGGTTGGCTGGGCTCAGCTGCAATTGAGTTTTTTTTCAATGTGCCCGGAACAGAGAAAACAGGGCTGAGACCTTTCGGCCCTCTTTCCTTTCTTTTGCTCTCTGTCATCTAGCTTTGGCTTCTCCGCTCGGTTGAAGATGGAAGAAGATGGAGATAAAGAGGGCTCGACTTCAGCTGGCCTCGGCTTTGAATGGTGAGTGATGTCAACGGCAATGGTTGTTCTTTACCGCTGCTGATGACAATCGGAGTGAACGACATTGAGGGCGTCGCTTTATGAAGTCTATGGTGACATGCCTTATGAGGCGACGACGGTGGAGTGGAGCGATGGGCTGCCGTTGTCGATGATGCTAGGTACTCTTCGTTCAAATCTTCTTCGTTTTTCCTCCGTTCCTCTTTCTTCTCTCTTGCCTCCTTTTTTTTAGCAAGTTCGGGACTTCGGGTGACCGAGATGATGGGTTTGAATGATTTGGGGGTTGCGGCTTTCTGAGAACGGATTTTTCAGGGGCTGGGTTCTCATGTTTGGGGATTTCAAGGGATTTGAGGTTTAGTCGAGGTGAAAATGGCAAGGGTTTGGCTTTGGTCAGATGTGATGGGAGTGGGGATTTGGGGATACTATGATGTTTGGCCAACTGAAGTGGAAGAAGATATGGGGTGAGATTGGGTTCCGGGTGGGCCAGGGTTGGCGTTTGGCTTCTATGAATGTGATGATTTCTACGAATTGAAGGGGATCTGGGGACTATGGCTTCGATTAGGTGATTTGGGTATTAGTTTCGCCAAGGAAGGATTCGGATTTTGGGGATTTAGGGATTTCTGTTTGGAATTTGAGACGGGATAGTGCTCGAGTGTTGGGGATGGGATTCGGGGTTTCCAAAAACTCTATGTTATTGGATGGTAGGGTTCGGTTGGGTTTAGATTTGGATCTGTGATGGGTGTGATTACGATTGGATGATGACTGATTGGTTCTGGTACCAGATGAGGGTTTTGGTGAGGGTGGGTCTTGCTGGGTTTTGGCATGGACTGTTGGGTGTTGATTGGGGTTTGTCCAGTGGGATTTTTTTTTTTTTTTTGGTTCGGCTTAGGGTTCTAGGAGAACAGAGAAAAGGGAAGTGGGTGATGGGTTAGATAGAAGGGAAAGGATTGATGGAATTCAGGATCAGTTCAAGGATCTGGGATTTGGTTGGAGGATGGGTTTTGATTTTGATGGGACTGCCGAATGTGATGGTGATGGTTCGGCAAGGATTATAGGGTGCCGATTATCGAATCCAGTGGATCAATCTTCGTGTCTGATACCAATTGATGCGGAGCGGGGTACGATGCGCGGGGTGGGTAGAGATGGATGGTGGATGGCGTAGGTCAGGTTTTTGCCTGAAAATTGGCCTCACACCAAACTCTCCATCACAAGCAAGAAAGAAAAGAGAACTCCGGAAACCCCACAATCACTCATTTCTTTCATTAATCATCATCTCTAAAGACAAGAGGATTTACATCACTCATGTAGGTAAATAATTAAGCCTAAAATAATAGTTATCAGAATCCTACAATTCGTATCCCAAATCTTAAAGAAAATTATTCGTATCTATGAACCAAATCCTATTTATAGATGAATCTTAGGATTTAGGTGTGAATCTTACGATTCGATACTCGTTTCGTCGAATCTTATGATTCCAGCGATTCAGCTTGGCAGGAATGGCTACCACTAAATTAATATTAACAATCTTTTATATATATATATATAACGGAGGGCGTCCCAGCCCTTTGGGCTAGAATAATATTAACAATCTTTCACCATTTTTCTCTCTTTATTTTTTTCTTTTAGCGTTTTTACTTCTAAAAATTATTTAATAGCTAACAAAACCTCTTAAGAATAGTGACAGCTTTGGGGAGGTTTAAGAGATAAATAAAGAAGATACATTTTATTAAAGCATTTGACTGTACATATGGTGCTTTTATATCTCTTTTTTTTTTTCTTTTTAAGTTTTTTGTCGTTTTTTTTCTTCATGAACACTTTCTTAACTTCAAGAGACTAATGGTTTGGATTTCATTTTTACTTTTATAATTTGATTTAAAGATTACAAGACTTAAATAGAATGTTTTTTTTTTTTAAATATTGACGATATATTGCTCAAAAGGACCTGAACAGCATAAGAGACATGCTGACTCAAAAACACCCCATAGCAAAGGATGGTTAAAAAATAAAAAATAAAAAAAATAAAAACCATAGAAATAAATAGATATTAATACCTTAAACTTATTACACTGTTTAGGCATATCATGTATTAATATACGTCACGATGTTCTTGATATGGTTGTATGATAGACTTATTTCTCATTGTATTTATGCTGTGATAATTGGGATAATGGATGGTCATTAAAAAATTTAAAAATCCTATGATTCACGATTCAATTCAATTCATGGGTACAAATAATTTGCAATAGGATTACGATTATCAAAAATATTCCTAAAATTGATCTGGACCTTCCAAACACATTGATGGACAGAATTAAAACATCCAATATAAACCATAAAATAGTATAAAATAAAACTCTATAGGCATAAAACATGAAAATAGATGGGCTAGGCTCAAAGAGCTTGGTCGAGGTAGATGGGCTGGGCCCAAAGGCGAGTCAACCCATGGGGACCACAAGTCTGTCCTACATCACTGACCCACAATGAATATGTGGATAAATAAATATATGTTCTTCTTTTATAATCATTCACTATAAAGGACTTTTAATGACACAACTATGATCAGAGAACTTGAAGAATTGAGAAAATACTCTTTCTTGTCTCTCTCTTTGGAGATCGTATCATCATATAAATAGGTATTACAATGCCTTAATCAAGGCTCTAAGTTAAGAAACTAACTAATTACAATCAATCTTCCTTCTAAGTTAGGAAACCAAAACCTAATAGAATATGTACAGTAGAATGAGATATTGACTAAAGCAACCCACGTATGATATGTGTTGGACTGGATCCTGATATGGGCCTTGGGCCTGTTTAACACCCCCCCTCAAATTGATGTGGGAGAATCAACAAGCATCAACTTGCTAACCAAGAACTAATGACGAGGTCGTGGAAGATCTTTGGTGAGAATATCGTCAACCTGAAATTCAGTGGAGATATGCGGAAGGCTAATGACATCACATTTAAGCTTATCACGTATGAAGTGACAATCAACCTCGATGTGTTTAGTGCGTTCATGAAAAATCGGATTTTCAGTACTCCGAATTGCGCTTGTATTATCGGCATAGAGAGGGTAGCTCCTTCTGCTGGAAATCCAATGTTTGATAACAGACCCTGGAGCTAAAGAATTTCGGAGCATGCAGCAGACATGGCACGGTACTCAGCCTCGGTAGAGGATTTGGAAACTTTTTCATGCTTCTTGCATTTCCAAGAAATCAGACTATCACCCAGAAACATGCACCATCCTGTCGTCGATCTACGAGTATCTGGACAACCAGCCCAATCAGCATCGAAATAAGTTTTGAGAGATAGCGGATTGTTGGATGGAAAAAACAACCAGCGAGTCGGTGTGCGAATGAGGTACCGAATGATGCGGCGAACAGCAGCCATATGAAGATGACGAGGAGCAGTCGTGAACTGACTCATGAGATTGACCGCATAGGAGATATCAGGACGAGTGATCGTGAGATAGATCAAACTTCCAACTAACTGGCGATATGTGGTAGGATCGGGAAAAAGATCACCCTTCTCTTTACGGAGTTTAACATTCAGTTCAACTGGCGTATCTACTGGAGCTGAAGTAGTAAGGCCAGCCAAGTCAATGAGGTCAACTGTGTATTTGTGCTGATTGAGAACTATACCTTTAGGTGATTGATGAACTTCAAGACCAAGGAAATAGGTTAAGGGGCCGAGATCCTTCATGTGAAATGTCTTATTCAGAGAATCTTGGAGTTCCTGAATCATATGGGCATTGGGACCAGTAATGACAATGTCATCAATGTAGACCAGTAGCACAGTAATCCCGGACGGAGCATGATGTAAGAATATAGAAAGATCATACTGGCTCGGATGAAAATCCAAGTGGAGAAGAGCATCTTGAGACTTCTCAAACCATGCGCGAGGAGCTTGTTTCAGACCATAGAGGGAGCGACAAAGCTTAGCAACCATACCCTTCTCAGATGAGTACCCCTGAGGCAGATGCATATAAACGTCTTCTTTGAGATCACCATGTAGAAACGCATTTTTGACATCCATTTGATATAAAGGCCAAGACTGAGATGCCGCAACAGCAAGAATGGTGCGTACGGTGGTCATCTTGGTGACCGGAGCAAAAGTTTCATCATAATCAATGCCGTATTCCTACCGATTTCCAAGAGCAACAAGACGCGCCTTATGATCTAATGTGCCATCAGATTTTAACTTGAGAGAAAAAATTCACTTACAGCCAATCGGTTTGACACCCACGAGAGGCGGGACAACATCCCACGTATGGTTTTGTTCTAGAGCCTCCAATTCAGCTTGCATAGCCTGGTTCCAACAGTGGTGTTGCACGGCCTGAGAATAGGATTGAGGAATGGAAGATGATAACAATGTTGCCATTAAGGAAGTATGAGAGAACCCATAGCGGTCTGGGGGAACCGAAATGCGAGTGGAGCGGCGCAATGAAGGAGGGTCGGAGGTGGACCAGATGCGGGAGGAAGATCAGGGGAAGGATGACCTAGAAGCGTTTCTGTATTCCGTCTGCGATACACAAAGTTAGGATTAAATCGAACAGCAGATGTGTCATCAGAAAAACCAGGTAAGGAAACTAATGAGTCTCCGTCCGAAGGATCAAGGTGTTTGTGAAAAAAATACATGTTTTCAAAAAATACGACATTCCGAGAGGTACGGATGCGACGAATGTGGGGATCATAGCAAAGGAACCCTTTCTGGAAGGGTGCATAACCTAAAAAAACGCAGTGTGTGGATTGAGCGGTAAGTTTGGTCTGTTCAGAAGAAGGCAAATGCACAAAGCAAACTGAGCCAAAAACATGGAGATCATTATAGGATGGAGATGTCTTATATAGACGATAAAATGGGCTCTAATTTTCAATCGAAGGGGATGGCATACGATTAATAAGATGAGCTGCAGTAGCCAATGCCTCAACCCAAAACCGGGTAGGAACCGATGATTCAAGGAGAAGGGAACGAGTGGCATCAAGGAGATGTCTATTCTTCTTTTCAGCGACTCCATTCTGCTGTGGAGTACAAGGACAAGTTCTTTGAGAAAGAATACCTTTGTTTTGCAAAAACTGTTGAAAATCAGAGGACATATATTCCCCACCTGAATCAGATTGCAGGATTTTTATGCAGATGGAAAATTGAGTTTCAACATAAGCTAAAAATTTTTTAAAAACATGAAAAACATCAGATTTGGAATGCAGAAAATAAACCCATGTGAACCGACTGAAATCATCAATAAACGTCACAAAGTATTTATAGTGGTCATGAGAGAGAGCTGGAGCAATTCCCCATACATCGCTATGAACCAAATCAAAACACTGAGTGCTGTGTGAAGTGGAAATGGGAAAAGGAAGAGTTTTGCTCTTTCCCATTTTGCAAGTAGCACAATCAAAAGGCACACAAGGAGATAAACCAATAGTTTTATTTAATAAATCAGAATTGAACAGAAGAGACAAAACTTTGGAATTCGGGTGTTCAAGTCTTTTATGCCACAATTGGCAATTATCTCTAAGAGAAAAACAAAACACATCATTATCAAGTTTATTCCTAAAAGTCTTAGAAAAATCCAGCGGAAACAAACGTCCACACTTAGGCCCCCTCGCGATCTCCGTCCCGGACATCTGGTCCTGCACAACACAACCAAAAGAAGAAAACGAGATGTTACAATTATTTTCAACAAGCTACCCTATAGACAAAAGGTTGGAAGTTAAATTTGGACACAGGTAAACATTATTCAAGGGAATGGGAGCAGGGATGTCACCGACAGCTGTAATGGGAACATGGCCCCCGTTAGCAGTTTGTATTTGAAGAGAGCCAGTATATTTTCGCACATTAGAGAGTGGTGCGCAGGAAGACATCATATGATTAGATGCCCCGGAATCAAGGAACCAAGTAGAAGAGGTAGGAGATGTACCTGAGAGACCAAAAGCAGAGAAGGCATTTACAATCATCTGTTGAACCAATTCAGGAGTGAGAGAGGATGAGGAACCAGGCTGTGAGGGTGCAGATGTAGGAGCAGGCATAGCCGAAGAAGCAACATACGCATGTGGAGGCTGATACTGTGGAGTCGGATACTGTGAAGTCTGAGGCTGTGGTGATGGACGTTGGGGGCGGCGGCGACATTCAGAGATATGTCCCGATTTTTTACAGTAACTGCAGACCTTCTGTTTGCATTGAGTTGCAATGTGCCCAAATTTTTGACAATTGTAACATTGCGTTTTACTCAAGTCACGTGACGGAGGCTGAGAAGTTTTATTAGCCGAGAACGCGACTGAATAGGTCTCAGTCGTTTGTTGCGCTATATGAGCCGAGGTCACAATGCGCTGTTCTTCACGTAGGAGTTCATGTAAGCAAACATCCAAGGAAGGTAATGGCGTCCGATTCATCAAGGCAGATCGGACACTTTCATATTCACTGCGCAGTTTCATCAAAAACTGATCCCTTTGACTAGAGGCCTGAAGATCTTGAATAACGAGTAAAACATCCGCAGCCACATCAGCATACTTAATGCCATCGTATTCCGACCACAATGTACGAAATCCCGAATAGTAATCTTGGATGGACAAGGTTCCGTGTATATTCAGCAATTGCACATTCAAGATGAAATTGACGTGCGGAATTATCTTGATGGTATACTTTCTTTAGGTACCCCCACGTCTTTTGAAGTAGGGTAAGGTTTGAGATTCATGATCAGATGTGGCTCGACAGAGCCGAGGATCCATGATTTGATCTTCGCATCTTTAGTAAGCCAAGAGGAGATCTTCTTCTCATCTTCAGTGGGTTTAGGTTAGGGTCAGATCCAGAAATATAACCCCACAATTCCTTAGCCTCAAGATATATTTGGAATTGAAACGACCAAGCAAGGTAATTCTTTCCAGTAAAACAGATCAAGGTAACTTCGGTTTTTTCCATCTCAAAGTGATACTGGTCAAAGATTGAGTGAATAGTGAAAGAAACTAACAACAGAGATGTAGAATGCCTTTGCTGTGTGTAGAAACACAATCCAACCAAGCAGGAAGTAAATAACCCAATCACAGAACAGAAAAAATGCAAGAACAGAGCCCAGACGACCCTGTTTGTGGCTAACAATTCACCACGTGGGCCCCACTGATAATCCTGGGCAAGGATCAGAGGACTGATTTGAGTAGGGCTTCTATTCTGTCTTCTAATGAAACATGATTTGTCTGAATCTTCCGAAGATCCAAGATTCTGGACGGTCTTGATGAAAACAATCTAATTTTCTAAAAAAGACTTGAGAAGGAGTAAAACACCAACCTGGATGTGCTGAAAAATCTGGGAAAAATCACCAAAAGACTTCAAAAATCCAGGCGACCAAGGCTAATGTGGATTTCTTAAATAGCTGTGATGATCTGGGGTGGGCCACTTTGAAGATGAAGATGCCGCAAGATTGAGAAAGGGCTGAGACAGATCCTTGATCTGTTTTCCTTGCACGAGAGATGTAATCTCTTAAATCTTTGTGTCGTAATGCTCTGTAAGAAAGAAGGATTACTCCTTTTTTGAACCAAGCTCTGATACCATGACACGACTATGATCAGAGAACTTGAAGAATTGAGAAAATACTCTTTATTGTCTCTCTCTCTTTGGAGATCGTATCATCATATAAATAGGTATTACAATGCCTTAATCAAGGCTCTAAGTTAAGAAACTAACTAATTACAATCAATCTTCCTTCTAAGTTAGGAAACCAAAACCTAATAGAATATGTACGGTAGAATGAGATATTGACTAAAGCAACCCACGTATGATATGTGTTGGACTGGATCTTGATATGGGCCTTGGGCCTGTTTAACATTTAAGACAATGAGGGGACCTATATTCCACCTATCTTAGTTACTACTGAAAAAAAAAATTCCTACATTTTCTAATATTCTAAGTTTTTTGGTTTTTTTGGATTTTTTCGGCCTCGTTCACACTGAAACACGGATGTGTATCATTTTGCCTGCCAGCCGATATGCCAACCACAACCGATATTTTAATCCTTGACTCTCCCCAGCATTCTTCCACTGGCCTACAGATTGACACTCAAAGAAAATAACGCAAGTCTACAAAAAGATCCAAAGGTTAATTAGCTCGAATCAAGCTATCTGAAAGGATTTTGGGAATCTCCCATTCAGTAAGGTCCATCAAAATCAACAGTCATGAATAAATATCAGATCCAACCTGTAACAAAGGACATCAGCAAATGTGTCACATAATTTCTCAACGTGCCAATCCTACTTGTTCTAATAAAATTGAGTACTAAAATTCACAACAATTGAGTTGAGCATAAAAATGCACCTGGTGGCCAACAGGTTTAGTATTATAAAGTATAAGTGAGAAAGGGTAAAATATATCCTTCTTCTCCCGAAGCATACGCAAACTATAAGTGTCTAAAACTCCTCCACATATCTTTTTACGCATCATGGTAACTTCAGTGCTCAAATGGCCTGGTGGGTTCCCTCTATGAATAATATATGCACTGCAATATACATAAAAGGACATTCAGTAATAAGCCTGTGAAAAGTACAAACATTGCAAACCAGAAACAAAAACCAGTCAATGCATAAAAATGCACATATACAAAAATTTCATTCACAAAATAATCACCTTGGCGCTTGTTCAGTTCTAATTGAACCATTTTCACCTGCTGTAGGCTCAGATTCTTCATCTACAGCATACACTACAAGACCATACTGACAATACCCAAATCCTGTAGCCTGAAACCAGGCAAGATCAACCCTTACACCATGCCTGATCAAAGAAGGATTTGCATGAGTTTCAAGCCAGCTGAGAACTGGAAGAAATGTCGGCTGCAGGCGGCCGCGGCGAACTAAGCGCAAATGTGCATTCAACCCAGCCACCAGCCGATACCAAGTGGTGGGTGGTACAGACTGCAAGACAGAACAGAATATTTAGTGCAAAAATTAATGATTTTCAACCATAAAGGATACCATCCAAGAAATTACTGTCAAACCTGACTCATGAGGCTAGTAAGAACATTGTCACTGTGAAGAGAGAAGGGTGCCATGTAACTTCCATCACCACCAAAGATCAAACTCATAGGAAATCTTTGATGAAGACGTGGAGGCAGATCAGATCTCTTTTCATCTCCACCAAGAAAGAAATCAACATATGCTAGCATTAAATCTGGAGTAGCAGCAACCTATGTGCACAATAGAATATTGTAGTTAGCTTTGAGAAATTCAGATGGCATGCCAGAGTCAAGTTCAAGATGTACAAAAGCCCTTGGAATCTCACAGTCAAATTCGAACATCATGCTACATCTGACTAATGAGTCATGATTTCTCAAGTCCAACAGGGAAGTCAAATATACCGTATACATACATGCATTTACATATAAGCTTATGTTTGTATAAGTGGCACAGTCAAGACTTGTTAAAAATAAGAATAGCAGAAGAAAGAACCTTCAGGCCTTCATAAAGAGCACGTGAACGGCAAGACCTCAAGCAAGCATGATCATATTCTGACCGAACAAACTCACGAAGCCGCTGCAACTTCTTTCTCCTGCGCCATTGCTGCCATGACCAGGCAAGAGGATAGGCTAGAACAGAAAGAATGCTATAGACAGATCCCTCCCACCATTGATATGCAGCCAAGGCATTTATCTCATCAACAAATCTGTTAAATGCATCTTCATACCTGCCAACAAAAAAATGTGAATAGAGAAAGCCCCCAAGTAAAGTTAGCCACAAACAGAAAAGAAAAATTCTCCACTGATGAAGATTTTAGTTTTCTGAAAATCAATGTAAGTAGAAATAACAGCAGCAGAGCAATGAACATTCACTTACACAATCTCTGTTACTTGGTTTGGAGGTGAGTGAGGAAGATGCCAAGGTTCACTGAAAGTATTAGGACCCATAAAGTACATTCTATGCACATGAGTCTGGGACTCTTCGGCTCTATTAGTTTCAAGTACCTGCGTGCGTCATGACAAGAAATAAGTGCACCCTGAACAAGAATTAAGCATGATAAGGTGGTATTGCAACTGCCTCATTAATTATGTGAGCTACAATGACATTAAAAGTGGATAAATACCTCATTTAGTGACTCCAGAAAAGGGAAGGAGTGGTCAATTTGAGAACCATGTTGAGTGGGAGCAGGACCCGGCAACTCATCAGCACCAACAAATTTCATGCGTGCAACGCTTAGCACTAGAGCTAAAAGGACAAGGAGACCCGAGAGAAGAAGTCCAAATAACCATGGTCCTCCAAAAGTGTATATTAACTCTTCAAGAGTAGTATAACAGTTAGGCATGTGATACCTGTCTGATATGCATGTGTAAGGACATGGAGTCTCAGCAACACCACCTGTAGAAAGAAACATTGAAATTCAGGACAAATTTAACATAAAAAGATGACAAGAAAACTGATACAATCACAAGAGTTCAATTAGGTGTTGACTAGAGTGCAACTCTCCAAAAGGGGAATCTAAAAAGAGAAAGGAAAAAAAAAACCTCATTCTAAGGGCCACTCGGTCATGGAAGAAACAGATGGAAAAATTAAGTAGAAACAACTGTTTGCATTACAAATTTGAACTGCGGGCAGTTGTTCTCCACCTATTCTCCTCACCCAAACACACCCTATGAAATGTCACAAAACCCTTTAATTGTTTAAATCAAAAGATTTACAGTATCGAAGGATTATACCGAAAGGATGCCATCTGGAAAGGATGCCCAGGAAAAAAAGATTTTTTAATCAAAAGATTTATAGTATAAAAGGATCATACCGAAAAGATTTACAGTATAAAAGGAAAACTCAACCCAAAAAGCAACAGCCACCATTCAAGAAAGGAAAAACAGCTAGAAGAAAACATGCCATCTGGAAAGGATGCCCAGGAAAAAATTACACTCAAGAAACACTCCAAAAAGGATCCAAGTTAAGAAAGTGCCACCTCCCTCCAGTTGTGAAAATGGAATCGGTGGGAAAATCCCAAAACTGAGGAAAAAAAAAAACCCTCATACAAAACACTTTTTCTTAATGGTGAGAGTTACAAAACTTTGAAACAAAAGGAGGAAATTGTAACAACTAAAGAAGAAATCCCTGTCCAGAAACCAAGCTATATGCAAATTGATGAGGCTGCAGTGAGAGAAATGAGTTCTGAGCATTGAACTACATTCAGCTCCTGCATCTGAAATATAATGTTTTAATATATTGATGGCTTGAAACTAACAGGTTAACAACCACATACCTCGAACATTTATATATATGGCACGATGCGGGAGCTCATTAGGTGGGCACTGAAGACAAAGGTCAATACCAGACCCACTAACATTTTTGTATGTGCCTATTGGACATTCCTGTTGATCAGGTTCAATGAAATTATATCAGACAAACAACATTATCAATGGAGTCATATGGCAGAGGAGCAGGAAAGATTCAGATCTTTCAAATAAATGTTCCTTATGCTAAGTTGTTCAGCAGTGTAGGAAAAAACAAGCAATATTAGTACTACAAGATCGTGCACGTGTAAACACAGTAATTCATACAAGTCAACAACACTTGAAGTAGACCATGACACAATAAAGAAGATAGATGCAAACTTGTTAACATGCAAGAAGGGTTTTGGTGATTGATGATGGTGGGTCTAGATTGGAAGATTGCAGCATAACCAGGGCCATTATTGAATTCTTAAAAAAGTCAATGTACATGGTTGGGGAAATGATAGTGGAAGAGAAGGATGATGATGCACTAGTAAGGAGTTTTGAGAATAGCCAAAAATTAGAAAAGCAGTGTTTGGGCTTCAAGATGATAGGGCACCAGGTCCTGATGGTTTTCCTATGTTCGATTGTATGATTCTCCGAGGACAGCCATAGAGATTCCTTCAATGTTTTCCCTCTCTTCCGTGGACTCATAGTTGGTATACAGATAAGAGGAGGGATTCTCTCCATGCATTAAATAAGTTCCAAGAACAACCATATATATTCCATGTTAAACTGCAATAGGTTTATTAATGACGTAATGGTACGTACCCAATAAAGCCCAAATGCCTAGGTTGTGGCAATTAATCTCAATTGTATGGCAATTAAGTCTCGGGCTAAAGTAATCTCTTGGGTGATTATACTAATGTTTTTTTTTTCTTTTCGGTGCCCCCAAGTCTGATTTTTGGAGGGGCTAGATGAATTGTTGCAGCGTCTCTTCAAACAATTGAAAGATTACTGCTGAAGTCATCCTTTCTATATTTTAGCCTATAAGTTGTAACAATCATTGCATTTTTCTTGATTTATTTTTTGTAGGGAATTATGGATCATATAAAAAATAAAAAATAAAAAAAGAAGCTATGTTAACCACCCAGTGGCTCTCCTAAAAGTGCATCAAGTGTCATCACTCAGATCTCACCTCTTTGAGTCACGGATAAAGCTAGAGCAAAGTATATGTATTAAAGCCAGGTATTTTTCATTCAATTTTGACCGCTTTTCTACAATTTTGACTTCTAGGAGCCAACATCCTCCCTAAAGCGCTTACTTAATCTTATAATAAAAACCAAATTATATACATTCTAAACTTTCAAACTCACAACATTCACTTTTTCATACTCAATACCAATGAACCACAAAAGATTTTGCTTTAAAATTGGTTAGAATATATCTAAAATAGATATGAATGGGGCAAGGCAGCAAAACCCAAATCTACCCTGAACTCAAGTCGGATCACAGTATATAAATTCACACCCAACCAAAACTAAAGACCCCACTGCAAGAGCCATGCCAAGGAAGTGGCCTCTCCAAATGTAGCAATTGCAAATGGTCAGGAAGGCTTATTTGTAGGTCGGATTTAGTACAGGTGGTCCAAACCAAACCCAACCAAACCGACACATATCTTGCCCCATAATGGGTTTATGGTTTGTAATACAAAACCTAACCCTTGACAAGTACAACTTGGGTTGGGTTTGATACTGCTATTTTTTTATTTTAAAACTAAAGAAATATTCCCTGTCTTGTTAAGGACCAAAATCAAACTTGTGACCTAATGCACTTATAGAGTATCAGATATCAATTGTGATACAAGTACAATGGTGTGTATAAGTCCTACTGAGTAATATACTAACTATGACAAGTTGGGTTAAGCGCAAGCAGAACCAAACCTACCTTGAACCTGAAAACCCACTAGGCCACTACCAAATTTATCCCTATAATAGAAGCAATCGAGGAAGCTCGCCTGTTGTCACCCGAGCTATTGCCATCTCTACTGAATTGGAACTAACCCAGTTAAAGATAACTTTTAAATCCTAAAAATCACTTTTAAAAAATTCAACCAAACACAGCCTTAGCCCATCATCATCATCATCAAAGCCTTGTCCCTACCATGATAGGGTTGGCTACATGAATTCTATTTCACCATTCCGATCTATCTAAGCCAAATCCTCAGATAAGTTGCACCTTCTCAGATCTATTGTTACTACTTCCATCCACGTCCTATTCGGCCTACCCCTCACCCTTGATGGGCCATCAACCTGCATAGCAAACGCCTAAAACATGTGAGCAAGCTCAATAGCCTAACCATGCCTACTTAGTATGCAAGTTTCCAATAAAGTTTCCAATATATAGATAAGACAGCTTAAATCTAGCAAGATATTGATTGTCATATAATCAATTAATGATAACTGATTGGGATAAGTAAGGAAAATCCCTTCCGGCATGTTTGGTAACCATCCCAGAGAGAAGTCCCCTCTAGTTTTCCTCTCAATCGAGGAAACCTCATGATTAATAAATTTTCTAAGTTGTGGATTTTCCTCGACAATGATTTTCAAAGTCGCTGTATCCAACGATTTGGACCTCCCCTCATAGGAACAGAAAAATCCTCACTTGAAAAGGGGGCAATATAAAAGTTGTTTTCTTCGACAGGGGAAAAGGGCTCTCTCTCTGGTTTAAAGCTGTTTGAATTGTAATTCATTTTAGTTAATCTTTCTCTAATCGTAGTGATATTTTAGTCACATATTTTTCTCCAAATTGCCCACAAATATCTTTTATTCCTCCCTCGCTCCCTCTCTCCCTCCCTCTCTGTGGGTTTTATCAGTGCATATCAGATGAAATTTGGTTTAAATCTGTTTGAATTATAATTCATTTTAGTTAATCTTTCTCTAATCGTAGTGGTATTTAAGTCACATATTCAATTTCCAAATTGCCCACAAATATCTGTCACATATTCAATCTCCATATTGCCCACAAATATCTGTCACATATTCAATCTCCAAATTGCCCACAAATATCTTGTATCCCTCCCTCCCTCCCTCCCTCCCCCTGGGTTTTTCTTTTTATGCCAGCACAAGCATTCATCTGTAGGATATAAAGCTATGGCCTGATGCTTACTTGATTCTAACTTGGAACATGTAATCATTCAAATATTGGGCTATTGAATCTCTAGTTTTCTACACTAGTGCAATTCGATCCTCAATCAAATCAACTTGGTTTTGGTTTGTCAAAAAAAAAAAAGGACATTGAATCCAACTCTGGAGCATTTGTCCATGTAGTAAAGCAAGATAACATTACAAAGGTACATTTATTCCAAATGTCCAATCCGGAGCATCTAAATCATGTGCAGTAACCCATTCAAAACTCGCATTGATTGGATCATCCGTGGCCTCTTCAAATGGAAATTTCAAGGATAAATTTCATTTTCCCTTTCTTTTATTTTTATCATACGTTTCTTTATTTCTGCTCTTACTTGTTGGGTTTTTCAGTTGAATGTGAGCCATGGATTGGTGATATTGATTATGATTGAATGTGAATGTGATGTTTATTATGATATAACAAGAGAGTCATGTTTTTTCAGTAGAATGTGAATGTTCTATTGATTATATAATGTTAAGATTCAAGGGTCTTTTTTTCCGCTGGTTTTGCGATGCATATTGCATACCAAATGTGGATTTGAAGAAATTATCACCGATTCCTCTACCTCATAAATCCTCACCAAGGAAAGCCTGATTTTGCGGTACCAAGGATTCCTCTCTCATTACAAAATGTGCCCTTCAAGTATAAAGAGAATGGCATGTAATCGATTTCAAGTGAGGAAAAGAAAATCCTAACTAGACTCCTAATAGGAAGGATTCATAATTAGTACTCCCTCCTCTATAAACACCTTTAATCTCTCATTTTAAGGCAATGAAAGTCATCTCTTTTCCTCTCACTGATGTGAATACATTGAACAACAGTTTCCCCTTGTGTGACTTAGGTTGCCAATGGTGATGACTCGCAATGCATCCATGATGAATGTATGAAGACCTTATCCAAGATTGGGTCCTATCAGCCTAGTTGAATTGGGCCCCCTAATCTGCTATGTTGCAGCCAATTCTGGAACAGTTTTCTGGGCTGGGTCAGGTTATGACCTCTTTGTGACCTAACAATCTGCCAGACTTTGGATAGAACCCCTTGCAGCTGACTGTATCATCAAACCAGTCCCCTATTTCATCAAATGAGTCATCCTTGATTTGGATTACTCCAGCTATGGATAAATTTTAGGTATAGCCACAAGTCGCCTAATCTTTCTTTGGCAGAAAGCATTGGGCCTCCCACTTTGCCTAAACTTAATGAAGAGAGCACTATCCCAGTAACAGTGCCTCCCACTTGCCTAAACTTAACAAAGCATGCACATGGTTCAAAATTTCATTCAGCACCGAGTCAACTCAACGCCGGTTGTAAGAGTCAAGGACCATGACCCCAGAAAAGCTCTGACTCAAATTGACGGCACAGGCAACACCAGGTCATCTTGATCTTAACCAACTGATGAACCTAGGATCCAAGATCGAATGGACCAAACCCGCAAATGGGATTTGGGCAAATCCAAAGGGATTCCAAGCACAATAGAATGCAAGAGCAGAGGAAACAAACACAAATCAACTCAAAACCAGAATCCTCCTACTCAATAATCAAAGGTACTGATCCCAAAAGGGGATTTACATATTTATATAAAAGAGGGAAGAAGGATCTTGAGGGAAGAACGATCCTTTTCCCAACTAGGATTCTACTCGGTTAAAGATTAAAAAAAATAAATAAATAAAATTTCATCAACATGGAAACTTGACTAATCAAACACAAAAGCAAAACAAGAAACTAATTATAACTTAAAGAATCCTAATTAATGGCAACTTCCAACAGCAAAAACATTTGGCTGATCCCATTAGGATTGTGGGCTGATCCAATGGGTTTTGGGCCAGGTTGACCCAATGTCATGGGTCCGGCCCAGTGGACCTGGGCCTGGCTCGTCCTACACCACTGACACAGATACCTGCACCATGACATAGAACCATGGGCATGCACTAACCCAGTAAAAGGGTCATTCATGCAATACATATACAATTGGTCATCCAAAGAGAGATTCATGTGTTATTGACCATATCAATTGACTTCCTGGGCTATACATTTGCAACAAACAATTGAGCGAACCAAGATCTATGAACCAAATGATTGAGTGAACCAAATGATACAAAAAGAAGGAAAAAAAAAAAGTATCACATACTGCCCAACCAAACCGAATCTAATGATCTTGGCAACAGAAGGTGTCATTAACCAAGAAAGTGATACTGAATTTAGAGAAGAAATGGTATAGACTAAATCTACTAAAGAATTAACAATCGATTACTCGCTTATATGAAACAGTGCATTTCAAAACTCAAGTAAACTCACGTACTTCACCCAAGTTTAATGGCTGACATTGATTTTATTTCAATCATGTACTCTCTATTTTCCTTCACAGAAGCTAATATATAGTGCAGCTGTATAAATTGTAACCCTCACGAGATATACAAAATCTAAATGATTTAGAGAGACAATAATGGTAAAATTACCTCACAAAATGTTCCAAAAAGTCCTTTCGGGCAGTCCTTTCCTGTTACAGTTCCGTTTTCCCCAGCATGACCATAATCTCTTGCAATACCTCCCCTATTGCATAAACACATAATTCAAATTCAAAATATAACTCAAGGGCCACCATAAAACACATGCAGTATATATTCTGTGATAATAAAAAAAAAAAAAAAAAAAAGTTCCCACATACTTTGTTAAATATAGATAAATAACTATAAATTCCACATAACTTGAATACAGAAATAAATGTCAGCATCAACCACTAGCTCAAGGCATTACGCACATCATATTATATATAAATATATATATAAGCAATACTTTCAAAATATCACTATATATCAAGACAAAAACCAAAAGAATTTTCAATGAAGGTAAGAATGACACCATTTTTTCACAAGATTTCACCTAAAATCCTATATTTTTTATGCTATATATCTTAAAGAATATTTTAAAATATTCAAAAGATTCATTTTCCTAATGTTCCCATTTTTAGTTATTTTATTTTTATGTGATCTAAAGTGTTTCCCAATAAGTACTTCATGGATACAATAAATTGTCGGGAAAAAAAAAAACTTGCACCAATGGTTATGGAAAGCAAGTACTTGAAAAATTCCATACAAATGAATTTTTTATGAAAGCTATTAAAATACTGAATAATATATCTCAATTGTGTATATGAATTATTTAAATGATGGTGTAAGGCCCCCATGATGATGACATCAATTACCAGAAACTTAAAAAATGTAATTTGACAAACCAGCTGGTGTCGCTTCTAGCCTTCTACAACCATTGGGTGATTTTTATACCCCAAGTCAGGGTAGGACAAGTGAATATGATTTAGGGACCTGCGTTGTTCTTGGTAAAGAAGTCATGTAGTGGAAGAAGTATGCACTTGGCAAGATATTCATTATAAGCATCTCGCAGTCATGTCAAGGGAAATGCTAACAAGGCTAACACAGGAAGGCAGACATTCTGGCAAAACAAGGAATCGACAAGAACTTGTGCTTAGAAATACCTTACCGGTTCTTTTCTAAGAGGATTGCTTGATGGGTTTGGCTCTTTGGTGGGAAATTCGAGTAAAGGCATCAAGACCTTGTTTTCGGTATTGTAATTCCACACCTTTTTGGGTGGGCAGTCTGGGGACCCTAATTGGCTCTGGCCCCTTTTTTGCGTGTTAGGTTGGTGGTGCAGGCTACTTGTGCGGGAGTTCACCCACCCCCTCCCCCTTTTAAATATTAATTTTTTTTCAGCATATATCTCTTATACTCTACAGCTTTCTCAATTCCCATACATTAATAAAGTTATCGTTCCCCAAAAAAATAAAAACAATAAAAAAGAACAGAGAAGGAAACGAATATACATACTGCAACACCTTAAGGTAATAACATCATCATCATCAACATCAATATTGTAGCCTACCACCCTTTTCCTTGAGGGGTCATATTTCATCTTTGCACCACTTATATTGTAGCCATTGGCCTTGGATTCTAAAGCCTCCCACCATCTCTCATGTTCACATTCACGCCCTCTCTCAATTCATCCAACACTATATTATGCGCACATAGCATACACCAAGGTACCTCCTTTCAATTTGCTAACCAATACGCCCAAAAAATGCTTAGGCATTAAAGGTGCAGCAAACTAACCACCACCCCCCCCACAAAAAAAACAAAAAAAGCACATGGCCGCATAAGACGCAACATGGGGCCTTTTTGCCCTGCGCACGTATGCTAGCACACAAAACGCATTTTTTGCCCTACACGGATTCAAACCCGGATGTGTTATCTTTGATACCATCTCAAGTTGCTAGCCAATACATCCAAAATGCGAAGGCGTTAAAGGTGTGGAAAACTAACTACTTAACACCTCCCTCTTGAATATAAGTAATTAAGTCGTCCATAGTCAATGGAAAGAGATGAAGGCAAGCTGACCCCGATGCAAATCAATGGTCACTTCAAACTCACATGTCTCTCCATAGGTAGCTCTCGTACTCGTTATTACTTAATATTGTCAATATAACCTCTTAGGACACCCTTTCATCTAAAACCCGCCAAATCATAATCGCAAAAAATACCCTATCATCGGCTTCCTCTTAGAGGTAATAAGAATGGAACCCCATATTCAAACATAAAGAACCTAAAACTTGAAAATATATCATGATATTGAAATATTCTAATAAACCAACACCCCCATAGTTTAGTGGTGTCGGCAGCTTAAAACCACACACATGCCCAAGGATCAATCCCTAGGTCTTCCAATTTAAAGTATCACTCCTGACTAGTAACCCAACTTAGCAAAAGAAATATTCTAATAAAAAAAAGTATTAAAATCCATATGATTCCAATCCTCAATATAGATCATCAAGGCCTTGTTTGTTTGGATAGAATATATAGGAATTTGTGGATAAAAATTAAGATCAAAGGTGAATATCCAAAAATATGCATCAAATGACCTTTCCTCTTATGGAAATAGAATCGAGGGAGGAATTCAAATCCTTGGATGGTCAAGGTCCCATCTACACCACTACGTTGTACCCCTTCACCCCTCACTTTATATCCTTAATCCCTCACCTCATTAATAATTTTAAAGATGAAGCTCATTTAACCATGAATTCATATGTATTCAATTCCTATGTATTTAATGTAAACAAACAGGTCCCAAGCGTTGAGGTGCACTTTGTAAATTGTCTTGTGCGCATCCAAGGTCAAATTTGTTGAACTGAAACAAAATACCCAAACAACATAATAATTTTAAATATAAATCGATAATGTCAAAAAGAAGAAACAATACATCAATTTAGATACTAACCTTGCATGCATTCTTCCTTTAACACTTGCAATCGGAAGGTACTCATCGCCAGTAGGAATGTCAGACCAATCAAAATGGATCCTTCCACCACCTCCACCACCGCCACCATTGTAACTACCATGTCCACCAGAACTTGAAAGGACGGAAGTATCACCAAGTGCTAATGTACGCAAAAACAAAAGAATAGTTCCACCAGATCCACCACCTGGCCCTCCATTTGAACTATCAAGAGGCCCATAATCTCGCTTCCTCACAAGCTCTTCAAAACCTTCTCCATCTGCTATGAGCGAGCCATAGACAGACAAGCTTGACAACGAATGCTCCAGTGAACCCATTACTGTTAAGGAAAAGGAAATAAAAAATATTTAACTATTTCTATGAAGGAAAGAAAATCTGCATGCTATGCACAATAGATAGGGATACTTAGTTAAATTGATCAATTATAATAATATCTTAGTTAAACACTGAGCCCAGTCCACTAGGACCACACCAAGACCCAACTGAGCATTATTTTCATGGTTTGATAAATGGCATGATTTGATGAACCAAATGATGTGTGAACGACATAAAATTGGATCCATTGGATGGCTAATTGAGTTAGCTTTCCAAAAAACCCAAGTTTGGCAATTCCAATTCTGTTTGAAAAGATATGCCCCTTTTTATATGATATAGGATAGTAACAAATTTAGGGTACTTTACTCATGTATTGTTTATTTATTTTTGAAGGTTAGGATTAAAACATGGCTATGTTGATTTGATTGTTGAGATTTTGTTTAGGGTGGTTTCTTTTTTTTATATATCTGACAGCACATTTAATCAATAAGAGGGCTCAAAAAGGATAGCTCTTGGACTGTGTGAAATTTTTGATATTATGTGAAGTTCACGCCTAAACCCATGGAGGGAGCATTGGAACTTTGAGAGTTGAGGAAAGGTTCTCTCAAATGAGATTAAGGTAGTAACTTTCTAGGTTTTGTGTAAGCTTCTTGCTAGTATCTGGCTGGATTTTTACTTTGTTTATTGACGGATCATGGGAATATAAATCTTGAGGAATTTATCAAGTTGTTCAAGGCCTTTGTAGTCTGCATTAGACTGCAACACATAATAAATATTGAAAAAACCAGAACTTGTTCATTTCATTCTGTTATCATTTAATGTCCAACGGTTTCTTTTTTCCAACTTAAACATGTATGGATACAGAAAAACCAGAAAACTTTTTTTTGTTTTATTTCGTTATCACTTAACTAAACCTGAGCCCCTACAAGGTCAACAACCCCAAACCATCTAAGTTAGCAATGATATTGTTAAGGATGATATTGTTAAGGAACTTAATCTAAAAAATTAACATGAAAAAAATGCAGCAGTAAATAGGGAAAAGAATCCCTAAGCACAACATCACAAAGAGGCAAAATAAAGAGAGATCAGAAGAAACTGATGTCAGCCTCCCTGAGTGGATTAATGAATAAATGCATTAGGAAAAATGTATGAGACAGAAACAAATGGAAAAAATAAATGAATATTAGCAGCTAAACATCTAAAATGGGTTGTACGTATAATACTCTCATATAATGATTTATGCCCAGCAGAAATCAATCACAGAGTTAATGAACATGCCCAGATGAGAAAAAAAAATGATAACCTAATAGAACATGTAAATGAAAAGATCCAGATGTAGATGCCAGATCAAATTTGAGGATTCAGGTAATACCCTAGGAATTCAAAGGGCCCAAAATTCGCCTATTTTGATCCAATAAATTAGTCCTCGTTCTATCTGATTATCATTAATATTGTGGACCCAGAGTATGTTCGGAGACATTAGAGTTTTTGGTGGGACCCTAGTATTTAAATAATATAATACATAGTAGATAAATTGAGTTGTGGGACCCCAACCTTATAATAGCATTATTATTAATAACAAGAGAACACCAAGATGGGACCCAACTTGCATTGTTGCGCACGGCCCAAACCCATAATGGGCAATGCACGATTCCCAATGAGGAATCCTCATGGATGCAGGACCCTAGAAGGGATCCAAACCGAGAGAACTTCACATGAGCCCTCTTTCTCTTGTTTTTCCCCCATATCTCATAGTTGCACCTAGAGGGAGGGAGGGAGGGGGAGAGAGAGAACCCTAACTTGAGTTCTTGCGTGGGATTTGGTAGAGAACGGAGCGATCGGCGAGGAAGACGAAAGAAATCAGCCACGTGGAGAGTAGCAGATGACATTTGAGGACTCACATCGAGCGTGCAATGATTAGCTACACAAGGTGAGTAGGTATTTTAAATTGAAGACATGATTATTGAAGAAAAACACATAGAAATCAAGATAGAAGCCCTAGGGTTATTGAATTTATGATGGTTTGATGCACCTACGGAATTGGTAATGGACTATAGACAAAACCTTTGAGCCATGGAGCCAAACCCCACCTGCGAAGGAGATTTAACATGGCCAACCACCATATGGGTGGAACCATGGTGTCCGAACCACATGTGGGCAATGCCATGATGCCCGAACCCAATTAGGGTTTGGTCCATCATGGCCAAACCCCATAGGAGGGTTTTGGGGCTGGCCAAATCGCATTGGGTGCTGGTTTAGGGTTGGACAATCCCTAATTAAACTCTATACAAATGTGATAATCATGGAAAGTTGGAAACACTAAATCAAATATGATTGATGATTGGCCATATTCTTGGAAAACACAAACTAAGGTTTTATGTCTGAAAAAGGGTTTTTGATTGGATATGATGAATTCCTAACCACCTGTGATTGAATTAGGGTTCCGGCATTCTGCCTTGTGTGACAAACTCACGATGGAAAAGAGTTTTGAATACTCTTGAGAATGTATTATTTCTGTGTGTCTTTCTATAGAGATTATACATCAATATATAGGTATTTACATTCTAATTACATCAATCAAAAGTCTAAACATAGAAGGCAACTAATTATAGCAATTGTTATTCTAAGCAAAGAAGGCTACTGCTGACTCCAGATTTGACCCAATTCAATCCCACGTGAGATATATCCAGGAGCTGATTACTGATGGGCCTCTGATTACTGATGGGCTTTGGGCCTATTTAACATCCCCCCTCAAATTGATGCAGGAGAATCAACAAGCATCAATTTGGCAACCAAGAACTGATGGCGTGGTCGAGGAAGCCCTTTGGTGAGAATATCAGCAATTTGAAGTTCAGTGGAGACATGTGGGAGACTGATAACATCACGTTTAAGCTCATCACGTATGGAGTGACAATCAACCTCGATGTGTTTAGTGCGTTCATGAAAAATCGGATTTTCAGTAATCCGAATTGCACTTATATTATCTGCATAGAGGGGGGTAGCTCTTCCTGCTGGAAAACCAATGTCAGAGAGTAGACCGCGGAGCTAAAAAATTTCGGAGCATGCAGCAGACATGGCGCGGTACTCAGCCTCGGTAGAAGATTTGGAAACTTTTTCATGCTTCTTGTATTTCCAGGAAATAAGACTATCACCCAAAAACATACACCAACCAGTCGTTGACCTGCGAGTATCCGGACAACGAGCCCAATCAGCATCTGAATAAGCTGTGAGAGATAGAGGATTGTTGGATGGAAAAAACAACCCACGAGTCGGTGTGCGAATAAGGTACCGAATGATGCGGCGAACAGCAGCCAGATGAAGATGACGAGGAGCAATCATGAACTGACTCATCAGGTTGACTGCATAAGAGATATCAGGACGAGTGTTAGTGAGGTAGATCAGGCTACCAACTAACTGGCGATATGCAGTAGGATCGGAATGAAGATCAGAAGATCACCCTCCTCTCGACTAAGTTTGACATTCAGTTTAATTGGCGTATCGACTGGAGCTGAAGCAGTAAGACCAGCAAAGTCAATGAGATCAATAGTGTATTTGTGCTGATTGAGAACTATGCCTTTAGCCGATTGATGAACCTCAAGACCGAGGAAATAGAGAAGGGGGCCGAGATCCTTCATGTGAAATGTCTCACTAAGAGAGGCTTGGAGCTCCTGAATCATGGGTGCATTAGGACCAGTAATGACGATATCATCAACATAGACAAGTACTACAGTGATCCCGGAAGGAGCATGATGTAAAAATAGAGAAGGATCATACAGACTTGGATGAAAATCCAAGCGGAGAAGAGCAGCCTGAAATTTCTCAAACCATGCGCGAGGTGCTTGTTTCAAACCATAGAGGGAGCAACGAAGTTTGGCAACCATACCCTTCCCAGAGGAGCATCCTTGAGGCAAACGCATATAAACATCTTCGTTGAGATCACCATGGAGAAACGCACTTTTTACATCCATTTGATAGAGAGGCCAAGACTGAGATGCAGCAACAGCAAGAATAGTGCGGACAGTGGTCATCTTGGCAACCGGAGCAAAAGTCTCATCATAATCAATGCCATATTCCCGCCGATTTCCAAGAGCGACAAGACGCGCCTAATAGCGATCTAAAGAGCCATCAGATTTTAACTTGAGAGAAAATACCCACTTACAGCCAATAGGTTTGACACCCACAGGAGATGGTACAATATCCCACGTATGATTTTGCGCTAACGCATCCAATTCATTTTGCATACCCTTGTTCCAACATAGGTCCTGCACAGCCTAAGAAGATAAAGTGGCCATTAAGGAAGTATGGGAGAACCCATAACGGGCCGGCGGTACCAAAATCCGAGTGGAGCGACGCAGTGAAGGATGTCCGTATGGATCAACTGCCGGTGGTGGATCGGTTGCCGGACGAAGATCAGGAGGGGGATCCCTAGTAGGCGCTGTGTTGTTCCGTCTGCGATACACAAAGTTAGGATTAAAACGAACAACTGACGGGTCATCAGAAAAACCAAGTAATGACACAAAAGAGGAGCCAAGAGTGTCAATGTGTTTTTGAAAAAAATACTGATGTTCAAAGAAAACGACATTCCTAGAAGTACGTAAACGACGAATGTGAGGATCATAACAAAGGAATCTTTTCTGGAAGGGTGCATAACCTAAAAACACACACTAAGCTAATTGTGCCGCGAGTTTTGTCCTCTCAGAAGGAGGCAAGTACACAAAACAAGTGGAGCCAAAAACATGAAGATCCTCATAGGATGGAGCGGTCTTGTACAAACGGTAATATGGGCTTTGATTCTCAATGGAGGTTGATGGCATACGATTGATAAGATGAGCTGCTGTAGCCAGTGCCTCAACCCAAAAACGAGTAGGAACCGATGATTCCAGAAGAAGGGAACGAGTAACATCAAGGAGATGTCGATTTTTCCTTTCAGCGATTCCATTCTGCTGGGAGTATAAGGACAAGATCTTTGAGAAATAATGCCTTTGTTTTGCAAAAACCGTTGAAAGTCAAAGGACATATATTCCCCGCCTGAATCAGATCGCAAGATTTTAATGCAGGTGGAAAATTGATTTTCAACATAAGCCAAAAAGATTTTAAAAACATGAAAAACATCAGATTTTGAATGCAGAAAATAGACCCATGTGAACCGACTGAAATCATCAATAAAGGTCACAAAATATTTATAGTGAGCGTGGGAAAGAGCTGGAGCAATTCCCCATACATCACTATGAACTAAATCAAAACACTGAGAGGTGTGTGAAGTGGAATGAGGAAACGGAAGAGTTTTGCTCTTTCCCATTGTACAAGTAGCACAATCAAAAGGCACACAAGAAGATAAACCAAGAGATTTATTTAATAAACCAGAATTTAACATAAGGGACAAAGCCTTGGAATTAGGATGTCCGAGTCTATTATGCCACAATCGGCAATTATCTCTATGAGAAAAACAAAATACATTATTGTCAAATTGATTCCTAGAAATTTTAGAAAAATCCAGCGGAAACAAGTGTCCACACTTAGGCCCCCTCGCAATCTCCTTTCCGGACATCTGGTCCTTCACAAAACATCCAGAAGAAGAGAAAGAGATGTTACAATTATTTTCAACAAGTTGTCCTACTGACAATAGGTTGGAAGTTAAATTAGGACAAAGGAAAACATTTCTCAATGGGATGGGACCAGGGATATCTCCGACAGCAGTAATGGAAACATGTCCATTGTAACTTGTCATATTGGAGAAAGGGGTGTGGAAATATGTCATATGATTAGATGTCCCGGAATCAATGAACCAAGTAGAAGAGGAAGGTGACTTACCTGAGAGACCAAAAGGCAAAGAGGGCATTGATAATCATTTGTTGAACCAATTCAGGAGTGAGAGATGATGAGGGCCCAGGCTGTGAGGCAGATGGAGGAGCAGGCATAACCGAGGAAGCCACATATGCATGTGGAGTCTGAGACTGTGTTGACGAACGTGGTGGACGGCGGCGACATTCAGAGATGATATGTCCCGACTTTTTACAGTAACTGCAGACTTTCTATCTGCACTGAGATGCAAGGTGCCCAAATTTTTGACAACTGTAGCATTGGGTTTTGCTCAAGTCTCGAGGCGGAGGCTGAGAAGTTTTATAGGCCGAGAACGCGACTGAATGGTGTCAGTCTTTTGTTAAGCAATATGAGCCAAGGTCGTAAGGCGTTGTTCTTCACGTAAGAGCTCATTCAAGCAGACATCTAATGAAGGTAGGGGCGTCCAATTCATCAGAGCAGAGCGGACACTTTCATATTCATTCCGCAGTTTCATCAAAAACTGATCTCGCTGACTAGAGGCCTGAAGGTCTTGAATTACGGCCAACACATTGTCAGCCACATCCGCATACTTAATACTATCGTATTCCGACCATAGTGTACGGAAACCTGAATAGTAGTCTTGTCCCTTGTGTATATTCAGCAATTGCACATTCAAGATGGAATTGTCGGGCAGAGTTATCTTGATGGTATACTTTCTTCAAATACCCCCACATGGCTTTCAAAGTGGGGTAAGGCTTGAGATTCATTATCAGATGAGGCTCTACGGATCCCAGAATCCAGGATTTGATTTTGGCATCTTTAGTATGCCAAGAGGAGATCTTCTTCTCATCCTCAGTGGGTTTAGGGTCCGTGCCAGAAACAAATCCCCACAATTCCTTTTAGCTTCTAGGTAGATTTGGAATTGGAAAGACCAGGCAGGGTAATTCTGTCCAGTGAACTTGATCAAAATGACCTCAGATTTCTCCATCTCAATGTTAGATTTATAAAAAAAACGGATTGAAACAGAGAAATACAGCAATCAAAAGTGTACTAGAGTGTAGAATGCACGATCCAACCCAGCAGAGAAGAAAAAAATCAAGTCAGAACAGTAACAGTGAAAAAAACCTTGCCAGACAACCTTGAATGAGCCTCAGATCCAACACGTGGTCCCCACAGATGGATCTAGACACTGATCAGAGGTCTGATCTACTGAGAAGCACTATTTTCGCACCTATTGGAACAGGTTTGAACTTATTCCGTTGAATATCTAGGATTTTGGACGGTCTTGATCAAACTTTGTGTCAAATTTTGAAAAACCACGAGAATGATCAGAAATCCTACCTTGCAAGGTCAAAAAATTCTGAAAAAATCACAAAAAAACTCAGAAGAAGCAGGCGACCTTGACTGGAATGATCTCTGAAGAAGTTGTGATGATCACAGGTGGGCCATGAGTAGAACTGATGCTATCGCAGGTCTGAATGGCTGACGCGCTCTGGAAAACAGATCTCCTATCTGTTTTTTTTCATGAGGGACAGAGGATTCTCTCTGATTGTCTCCTTGGATGATTTCTAAGATTAAACACCATAACCTAGCTCTGATACCATGACAAACTCACGATGGAAAAGAGTTTTGAATACTCTTGAGAATGTATTATTTCTGTGTGTCTTTCTATAGAGATTATACATCAATATATAGGTATTTACATTCTAATTACATCAATCAGAAGTCTAAACATAGAAGGCAACTAATTACAGCAATTGTTATTCTAAGCAAAGAAGGCTACTGCTGACTCCAGATTTGACCCAATTCAATCCCACGTGAGATATATCCAGGAGCTGATTACTGATGGGATTACTGATGGGCTTTGGGCCTATTTAACATTGTGTTCAATACATGTTTGATAATTGTTTTCTCATTCTTTAACATGAGTTCTCCTTTTTTTAATCACTGTTTGCATATGGTTGTTGATGAACTGAATTAACTAAGAACTAATTCAGATTTAACCAACAAATAAGGAAACTCTAATATGAGTTTTCCTCATTTACTTGATGTGCAGGATGGGCTTTCGATCAAAATGGACGTTTTGGATCAAAGAATGCATTTATGGCTCCCCATATGGATTTTTTCCAGCTGAGAGGGGCTTACGCCAGGGGGACCGCTTGTCTGCATTTCTATTCGTCATTATTTGGAAAAGCCCTTAGTCGGATGCTCTCCAAAGCAGAAGACTACAATTTGATCCACGGATTCAAGCCTTCCCAGAATTCTCCTTCTGTCTCTCACCTCCAATATGCAGATGACACCCTTCTCCTTTGCAATGCTGATGAGGACCAAATCAAAATTTTTGGTGGCTATTCTCAGATGTTTTGAAGCTGTCTCGGGTCTTAGGATAAATTTCTCAAAAACCTCCATCCTTGGAGTCTCAATTGAAGACATCTCCCACCATCACTATGCTACCATTATGGGGTGCAAAGTTGATTTCTTCCCATCCACCTACCTTGGTCTTCCCCTGTGCCTAAACAGAGTGCCTAAATCTGTATGGAATCCAATGCTTGAAAGGATTGAGAAAAAGCCATCTTCTTGGAAAGTAAAGTATTTATCCTTAGGAGGAAGAATTACGTTGATCCAATCTGCTCTTGCAAACCTTCCTATCTACTACATGTCCATCCTCAAGTGCCCCGCTGCAATCATCGATCGCATTGAGAAGCTTCAAAGAGACTTCCTATGGCAAGGCTATGAGGATTCTAAAAAATTCCACTTGGTTAATTGGAAAACAGGATGCTCCCCTAAAGACTCTGGTGGTCTTGGAATAAGACCTTAAAGGATCATGAATCAGGCTTTGCTAGGTAAATGGCTTTGGAGACTTGGAGAAGATTCAGAAGGTCTTTGGAAAAGAATCCTGGTAGCAAAATACAAAGTGAGAAGAAATGGCTGGGAAATCTCTCCTCCTCCGCGAAGATGCTCAAATCTCTAGGAAGGGATTTACAGTTCAAACGCTTCTTTTACCCAATCCATCCGCTACTGCATTGGCAATGGAAAGAAAATTTTCTTCTGGCATGATGTTTGGGCTGGCAATACCACTTTAACGCTTTAGTCCCCTGATCACTACAAATGTGCCAGAGACCGAAATGCTAAGATTAGAGATTATCTCGACACAAGCACTAACAATCAATTGTGGTGGCCTATTTTCAGAAGGAATCTTTCTGAGGTAGAAGAATCTAATCTCTTCAATCTCTTCGAGGTGCTTAATGGCATAGATGGCTCCAGAGAAGGGCAAGACAGCAGGATTTAGATCCCTTCTCGTGATGGTTCTTTTTCAGTATCTTCCTTCTTCTCCGCCTTATCGAACACTTCAGTGGCTTCTCGAAGTTGGTCAGCTTTATGGAAGATCAAGGCCCCTCCCGGAGTCATTGCTTTTACTTGGCTTGCCTCCGAAATAAAATTTTAACAAAGGATAATCTTCGCCGCAGATATATCCTCCTTGTCAACACCTGTCCCATCTGCTTAGCAGATGAGGAATCGGTTGATCATCTTCTGCTCCATTGCAAGCAAACGAAAGCCCTTTGGTCTGCAATCATGTACAAGTTCAATTATAGCTGGGTCATGCCGCAGTCCTTACAAGACCTGTTCCATCAGTGGGCTTCCCCGATTAACACCTCCAAAGGGAAGATCATGTGGCGCCTATCCTTTTTGGCTTGCATCTAGACGATTTGGAAAGAGAGAAATAGAAGGTGTTTCGAAGGGATTGCTTCCTCCAAAGAAGAATTAATCCTTAGATTGAAATTCTGCGTTGCCTCGTGGGTCTCCTATCTTCCATATTTTTGGGGCATTTCTATTGTTGCAATCATGTTCAATTGGAAGGAAGTCATCTCAACTTGATTTGACTCTCTTTCCCTCTCCATGTTTTTTATTCCCCTCCTTTTGGGAGGTTGCTGTTTTTTGGGGTTTTTGTCCGGCCGCTTCTCAGTATAATTATTTTATACTGTAAAGCTCTTTTGTAATTTTCCTTTTTTCTATCAATACAAGTTACCATTTCAAAAAAAAAAAATTTGTGATGAATCCCAACGTGATAATGAGACTAATCTACTCCGGGGATGCAAGAAAGAAAGATCCCAACATGATTCTTGGGAAATTGAATGGATATTCTGGTCGTATCCCACTTGGCTGAACCAATGGGTTCGATGGATTGGAAAGATGATTCCTGTAGGTCTTGGCATGTAATCCAAGTGGGAAGAGCTCTCTAAGGAGATAAAACTGGTTATTAATGGAATTAATATGATCATCCTCAAATCTGAAATTGTGTAAAAACAGCACCAAAATTGATGCACATGAGGTGTTTGTTGAAATGTCCACATTACAAAAACCTTACATGCTTACACAAATGGAAGACAGTCATGATATACTTTTATTGATCACATGATGTATTCTGATGATGTTTATGAGCTTAGATTGGAAACTAATAAGCGGCACATAAACGGGTGCCAATTCCAAATCAGAGTGGGGACTAGTAGATGAAACCCAGTATTATGTGGGACTGGTCATATACTGCAACATGAATAAACACTGCATCCATGCACAGTATAACATGCTAGAGTTCCCAATTGATAGTAATAATCCACTCAACTCCTGGATCCAAGAAAATTGAAATTAGAGGACTTATGCCACTAGCACGGTACGGGGTGATGTCACGGTACTATGGTCGCCACGAATGAGTACTCACTTTTGACCATGTATTGGTCACTTGCATGGATTTCGGTTGATGATGAACCCTATGTGGGTGAGGAGCGATCACAAAGCACTCTAGAAGCAGGTCTCCACTTCAACCATTCAGCTTACTCAATGTTCGACATCTTACTTAATCTCTCCATCCTTACTAACTATCAAACCAAAGTATCAAAATGGATCTCTTTGTGGCATTTCTTGAGGTTCAATTCTTACAATAGTTTCGGCACTTTGTACATCCCCACTAAAGTTAAAGTCTATATATTGTCTTTATACAACTTATTTTAAAGCACTTCCAATCTAAATCCCCCCTTCATCTCTCGAGTTTCACATTTACTTCATCTCTTTATTAATCCGCCAACACAATATCATCTACAAATAACAGAGGTACCTCCTCTTGAATATTCGCAGTTAATTTATCCATAATTAGTGTAAAGAGATAATGGCTTAAGGCTAATCATTGATGCAAACCTATGGTCATTGGAAACTTACCTATCCATCCACAGGTAGTTTACACTCATTTTTGCTCCCTCATACATGTCTATCATGATTTTGATATAACCTCTTGGATTCCTTTTATCTAAAACCCACCAAATTAAATCTCTATAGTTACCCTGACATATGATTTCTTTAGATCGAAGACCATATGAAGATTTTTCCCCTTCTTTATATATTTTTCCATTATTGCCTAAGTGAGAAAATAGCTTCCATAATTAACCCCCCAACATGAAACCAAATTGATTTTCAAATATCTTGGTCTTTTGTTTTAAGTTTTTACTCTCTCTCTCTCTCTCTCTCATGGTTTCACAGTGTGATTCATAAGTTTAATCCCGATATGGTTAGTACAATTTTGTATATCTCCTTTGTTCTTGTATTGGGGTTTTGATGAAACAAAAATTACAGGAGGGGTTATATGCAAATTGCAGAAATTTTATCAAAATGGGAAAGCAAACGTGTTTTTTTAAAAGGGGCGGGCTGCTATTTTTAAATTGGCCTAGAAGTGTCCAAATCCAAGGAAAACCAATACCACAATGGTCGCCCAAGAGCCCTCTTGGCAATGGTGAGGTCCACATTCCCTAACAGTGAACCATGTCAAGTACACAAGCAAAATGTCTAGACAGTTCTGGACATCTCCAGCCAGAGGTGAAGATTAGTCTTCCTTATTTTCTATGATTTCTTTTCCTTCAATCAAGGTAATTAGTGATTCCATACTTTAGGGGGGGGTCTTTGGAAATGACATATTTCATGAGATTTTGCTATATTATCTCCTCCTCTAGAATATAATCCATTCACCTCAAAGGGAGGTATTTGGATAACTTATAAAGTATCTTACAATATCTCACTTTCTTTCAAAAACCTTCATATTAGATTATTCAACAATATGGTGTACAAAATAATCTTTTGTTAAAAAATCTTTCCTAAATACGAATGGAGAGTTTTAGTAAAAACCATTGGAGAGTTCATGAGCAACCATTAATTACAGTGGCCCACTATTAGTTTTCAAATTAATAATTCTTATAGGAATGCAACTATGACCCCAATATTAGATTGGTCCCACGGTGCTTACAAATTTAATGTGAGGTCCTATAGCCACATCACGATTACATAACCCTTGTAAATTATCAATATTAGGTGGGTCCTACAAATATCACACTAGGAGCTTTCATTATGATTGCCAACATTACGTGGTTCCGACAATACCAAAATTAGCTAGGTCTCATACAGATTACCAAGATTGAATTGTGTTATTGCAATTATCTTTTTTTTTTAATGTTACTTTCATTGAAAAATAGCAGATAGTACAAGAGATAAATACTGACAGCAAAAGACAAGAAGTAGGAAAACACAAGAGAGCCAACAAAAAAGAAAAAAAAAAAAAAAACTAAGGCCCTGCAATTTCCAGTGGCACACTATTTGTTGTAAGGAATATCCTCTAAACGATGGGTTGATGGACACCCAAAGAGCCACAAGAAACTTTGACTTCTCCACCAAATTGCTTTCGCTAGAAGCTATCCCTTCAAAACATCTTGAATTCATTTCCTTCCAGATTATCCAAATCACCGAAAAGATAACCTCCACATCACCTTTCCTCTAGAATCCCCAATAGGGGTCTTCCAAGCCTGAAAGAGCTCGATAAGAGAATTAGGAAGGACCCAACAACAATCAAACCATCCCACCACTGACATCCAGATAAACTGAGCTGTTCTGCAATTCAGCATAAGGTGGTTTATGGATTCCTCATATCTCATATCTCAAGCACATAGGACAGCCATTAACAATAGTCATCCCTCTCCTCCTTAAAAGCTCCATAGTAGGAATCCTGATCCTGAGAGCCAACCACCCGAAGACTAGCACTCTTGGGGGAGCCTTCAATTTCCAAATGCTGCTCAAAGTACTCCTCTCCCCCAAATTATTAAGGATAGTCCTGAAGAAAGAGGACACTGAAAAAGATCCATTCTTTGAGGCTTCCCGCACCCTAACATCTTCCCCTCTATCTTGAATATTTACTTCGTTTAGGAAGTATAGGAAAGAAATGAATTGAGATTCCTCATTTTCCTTTAAGTTTCTTCTGAAAGTCGGGCACCACACTACTTGGTCTCCACTTGCATTCACATAAGAGCTGACTGTTGCTTTCTTATAGTGATTGCAATTATCAGTTTGCCATCATTAAATGGGTCCCACTATTTGATAGCTTCCTAGTGATGACTACCAACATCAAATGGGTACCGCAATGATTTCTCATAGATGGATTCATCAATGATGTCTGACATTAGATAAGGTTAAAAAAAAAAATAGATAGGGTCATTTGTGATAAACACCATTAGATGTGTCAAACTATGGTTACCAACATTTAGTGGGCCCACATTAACTAAATAACATTGCTTGGATCTAATGGTTTTAACATTTAATCCTGTGATTTTTTAACAATAGATGGGTCCTGATATGATTATTAGCACCTGCGATTACTAATCAGTGGGTTATGCATTGGGTCAATTGATTACTCTCTATTTCTTGTTTAATATATCTTGTGAGTTTTTTTATAAATTGCTAAAAACTTCAAAGGTATATTGAAACTTTTGGAAATTGCCAAACACCATACCTGACATAATATAATAATATGACACTATTTTGTTCTATGATAATGAAATCTTACAATATTTACACTTGTTGATATTATGTTATGCACATATCCAAACACCCCCTTAGGTAAGAGAAGATATTTAGGGAGTGATTTAAATATGTATCTAGAGATTTCTAGGGTTAAAGCTATATAAAACATTATAGGTCGAGAATAATGGGGCACTTTAATATTTTCAGCTATGATACTCAGCTACAGCTGTTGACCTATGGTAAGAGAAGTTATTTAGGGAGTGATTTAAATATGTATCTAGAGATTTCTAGGGTTAAAGCTATATAAAACATTATTGGTCGAGAATAATGGGGCACTTTAATATTTTCAGCTATGATACTCAGCTACAGCTGTTGACCTATGGTACCCGTACCGACACGGTCCGATACTGATATGCGTACAGGATACGGCAAAGCACAGTTTTGGATACGGTGCCCAATTTCAAGTTACGGCAAAGTTAGGTCATTCCAATCAGAACAACAGAAATTGGTTGATTACAGTGAATTTGAAAATATCAGCCACACTTGAGGTTTAAAAGGGGGAAAAAAGCGAAGAAGAAGAAGAGGAAACAAGAAGGGGAGCGCACCTACTCCGGGCTCGCTACTGCATCTCCGTTGCTCGCTGCTGCTGCATCTCTCTCTCCCCCTCCTCGTCTTCTCTGGGTTCTCCATTTGCTCGGTTAATAGGAGCAATATCCATTGGGGGTTTTTTATCGCAGAGGTAAGGGCATCAAGCAGAAAGTGGTAAAAGACATTTTCCCCTTTCGCCCTTTCAATAGATCTCAAACTAACGAAAGTGTGGTGGACCAACAATGGGCCCATAGCATTAAAAATCTAAACCATATAAAATCTGCAGCGAGGCCCGTTAATTAAAAACCTAAATACTTAAACTAAATCTTACTCAGACATGGGCCTTTACTTAATTTCACTCAAACATAAAATGGGCCCCAGCTAAATTTTCAAATTTCACTCATAAAAATAGGGCCTAGCCAAATTTCACTCTCAACAAACACAAAAAAAAAAAAAAAAAAAAAAGGATCCTGGCCAAAATATAAAATGGATCCTAGCTATATCATGATGCCGTACCCGTATCCATTTCCTAAATTTTTTAAGATGCCGCGTCGAACCTCCATTCCCTGTATCCGTGTCTGTACCCGTGTCCGTATCTAGGCATCATAAGTTTTCAGCATATTAATAATAACTATGAGATCGTTTCTTCTCCCTATAGGGTTGACTGATGCTTCCTTTAGATAAAGATTTCTTTGCATCTAAGGTCAGTTTGTGGGTTAACTTGGTTTCTTTGCTGTTTTACAATTTCAGAATGTCAGTAAATCTCCTAGATTTTCTGATTTGTGATTTTTAGGTTTTCAAGAAATTTCCTGGATTTTCTGATTGGTGAGTTTTTGGCCCTCGACAGTCCAATTGCATTGATTGGGTCTGTGTCAACTGTCAAGTGATTATATAGAATACAAAGAAGGCTTCAACGGAGACAAAATCACGATGGCATCATTGTCATTGAAGAAATATTAATGTCCTTCATTGGAAAGGTAACCACAATTGCATCATTGCCATTGCATGAAAATCAATCTCATTCATTGGAAGGATATCATCATACCTTACGAAAACAACACCAGCTTAATGTCAGCCTATCTTATCCATGTAATACATGATTAGACATGAATTATGATATTATAAAGAGGCAAGTCTCCCACATTTGATATATGCTCTCCCTTCTTGACCAAGGTGATGATTAGCTGCTAGTAATTGTAGAGTTGAGGTCAGAAAGCCATATAGTCAAAGGTCCCACCTTCAAGAAAAAGCACTGGTGTCTAAAAGCTGACCCTTCACCTCATATCATTCACACTTCATCTCTTTAATATTCTTTGGAGGAGCTCATTTGACCATGAATTTCTATCTATTCTAATGCAAATAAACAGTCCCTTATTAATTCCACTAAAAATTTTAAGGTCATTGAAGTACGACAATGTCGACACATAAAAAGGATACTTCGCCGAAGCAACATTATACAAAAAGCCTGTTCCAGTAATGATGGTGGATCCATGTGATGTTTTTGGGTGGGGCCCACCTTAGGCCCCACCAAGGATGGGACCAAGGTGATGCAATCCTAGGGTTAGGATTGCCGGTGCCGGGGCACAATCTAAGGTTTCCACAAAAACAATCACAAGTAGAGAACACTCTCCACGATAAAACCAACTAAGGGAAAATTCTATTAACTCTGAAATCTGAGATCATGGATCTCTACAATGCCATATTTATAATAAAAGAAACTTAAGTCCTAAGAAGCAATCCGAATCACACTAGGAAACAAAATAAGAATCCTATCAAAATTAGAAACTAATCTTAATTACACTCTTTGCTAAAATTAAAGCCAATAACAATTAAAAATCAGAATTTCATGGGTCCCACATGTGGCCCATGAGCCTTGTTGCAACGATGTGGCATTTGATCTGCAGGCCAGAAGTTTAATGGCTTTATTTCCCCAAAAAAAAAAAAAAATCATCCCTCGATCCAATGGTCCGCTCCATTCAGATGGGTGCAAACCCAATGGATCCGGTGTAAATAGGGGGTGGCAGTTTTGATGGTCCATTTGGATCAGTGCCCAGGTGGGGCCCACTTGCTACCTTGCATGGATTCCCCTGCCCCGCCCCTGCCCGTTGAAGTGAGTGTACCAGAAATTGGGCAATATAAAACGGGTTCACGTGTATTATAGAGTTGTTAAAAATTATAGGGGGGATGTACCATATATAATCCTATGACACATATGGTGATGAAGATACTGACAGATAACCAGATAACTCATCTCTCGTATCAATTTGTTTACCTCAAATGTCCATGTAACTTTCCCACAAAGCCTAATTAAGACGGCATTTATGCGATTGCACATTTTTTTAAGGTATTTATATGATTGCACATGTTTTTGTAAGGTATTTATGTGATTGAACGATGCATGATGTATCCAACATTATGAGTCATAGTCCTTCCTCAATTGAAGGAGATGACCGTCGTCACCAACTAAAGACTCCTTCGCAATGTCTTCTAACGTCCACATCCCTTTAGTTGTTTTGAGCTTCAAGGTATCAGAGCCAGAGCTCTGAATTCCTGATTCTAAGGCACAACTTTAGATCTAAATCCACCAGCAAGTATTCTGCTGCTGCTTTTGTTCATCCAACTGCTGTGAGCACACCAAGTCCAGAACAGCGAAAGTTCACCTTAATCTGCAAGGATGAATTTTTCTAAAGATAATTCAACTTTTGTTCAGGTTAGTACAAAAAGATTTTGGGTTAGAAGGGCAGGTTAAGGTAACAACCTGATTTCCTATTTTGTCAGAATCTAAGATAGTTGTCTTCCCATCAGAATCTAAGATAGTGTTCTTCCCAACCATATATGCTTTTAGATTCTTGGGAAAACGACGGGAAAAACCCTAATAGCACGCCATAAGTAAGGAGAGGACCCAGTAGGAGTTTAGAGACAGGAGGGGTCCTCTGGGTGGGTTTCTGTATTTTTTTTTTTTTTTTTTTCGTTCAGCGATATTGTCGATATCGACCATTATGCGTAAACCCTTTATTCATCGCCACGAGTCTGCATTTCTTCGTCAAACCTTTTTTATCAACTGCAACATGTGCTCTGGCAATTTTCCTTATCAGAAAACACCTCAAATTAATCAAAGTGGTGGTTGGATTCCATTAAAAGATTGGTACACACAATAAACACATTCCTATATTGCATTATCTACCCTAAAATGTCATCAGCTTGATTCCTTTTCAGTTTTGACTTGTTAGAAGCCCTAGAACTGTGGTCTGAACCCTAAAAATGCCCTTTGAAACTGTACCAATTGTCCAATGTAAACACGCATGTGTATGTAGCTTTGCGTAAAGACTACCATTTGGTGTAGTAAATATCATTTTCGTTTTGGGCTTTGCTAATATCATTTTCGTTTTTGGTTTTAGGGTTTTAAAAAGGGTTTCTTTTTTGTAGGCACTATATGCTTGGCGTGGTTGGTGATATAAATGGGCGCCATGTATGCTTGATCTGTGCAGTCATTTGTTGGGGTGGTTGGTGATGCAAATGGGCTCCATGTAGGCTTGAACAGTGCAGAATTTTTTTGGGGACACTCATGATGCAAATGGGATCCTTGTAGGCTTGAATTATTTTTTTGGGTGGTTGGTGATGTAAATGGGCGCCATGTATGCTTGAACAGTGCAGTCATATTTTGGTGTGGTTGGTGATGTAAATGGGCTCCATGTAGGCTTGAACGGTGTAGTATATTTTTGGGTGTTTTGCTACTTTTGTAAGTATTGGACAACTATAATGAATTTTGGAATGTGAATGATGATATAAATGTGTTTTATGTAAATTTAGATCTTGTTGTATTGAGTCGCTCAAAGGTCCTTGCTTTGGTAGTTCATTTCACTGTCAAAATAGCCCACAAATGCACAACTTTATATTTCCTCTCATCATTAAAAACAGTCGATATCAACCATTTTAATGTATCTGCCTTACAACTTCAAATTCAATCCACTGACGAAAGTTGTCGATACTGACAAATAAAAATAGTCGATATCGACAATTTTTATCTATATCAGTAGCTACTGCCTTACAACTTTAAATTCTCCACAGACGAAAGTTGTCGATACTGACAAATAAAAATAGTCGATATCGACCATTATGTCAGTCAGATTTGAAGAAGAAGAATACATTAACGTTGAATCTGCAGGTTCACCTAAGGATCATTAGCCCTTGCCTCCTCTCACTCCCCCTGGATCTGTAGGTCCCTGACCCTCATCCCCTCCCTCCCCCACCACCTCTAGGCTCGGGCCCTCTTCCGCTTCTCTTCCTACAACTTCGGCTCTGTCTCCCCTCCCCTCTTCTCCCTCCTCTTCCTCCCTCCCTCCATGGCGATCCTCCCTCCTCCGACGACGAAGATGACCCCATGCTCGCTGCCCTCCATTCTCCCTCTCCCTGCCTCCCTTAGCCACATCCACCACTCTGGAGAAGCACCAGCAACAAACAGAGAAAACACCACTTTTTATTTGAGTTCTGCAAATCAAGAACCTGCACAGAATGGTCAATATCGACCATGTCGCTAAATGACAAAAAAAAAAAAAAAAAAGACTAAAACATACCCAGAAGACCCCTCCCGTCTCTAAATTCCTAGTAGGTCGTCATCCTACCAATGGCATAATAAGGGGACTTTTCTGGTAGTTTTTCCTAGATTCTTTTATTTTGGGTTTCATATCCCTGAATATATTATTCTATGTTTTAAGATTATCATTCAAAATGATATCTTATCTGCGATCCATCTACATCGGATATAGTTTGGGGTATGATGGACATTAATAAACCAGCTTCGCGGAAGCATTAGCAAAGCAAGAAGTGGACTGGTATAACTCTTTTATACCATTGCTTTCCCTACCTCTTACATTAGGATGCTATGTTATGGTTGCAACCCTTCCTTCTCAATACAATTCATCATTAATGAGCCCACATATTGAATCTCATCACCTGTGAGGAAGTGTATGGGGAATGGTACACAAGCAAACAATGCAATTGTAAAATCTTTTATATTATCATTTCTTTTCTATGAAACCCATGGAAGTGGCTCTCCCAAGCCTGTCCGTTGCAGGATGGCTCTTATCCAGCTTCTTTCCTCGTTGGTGTGTGTAGCCTCTTAGGTGATGTCCGTGTGGGTACTTGATGTCCCTTTTGTGTTTTATCCCTTTGGGGTTATTTCTCTTTTTGGTGTTAGCTTGTCGGTATAGTACTCTCATACTGCTTGCTTTTAATGAAAGTAACCATTCAAAAAAAAGAAAAAAAAGGAACCCATGACTAGGTAGGAACTAGTCTTGATAGTATTTTATCCATGGTAACTAAGATATCATAAATAGAGGAGAGTCTGGCCTCTTTTAGCTCATATAGTTGTGATTAAAAACATGAATTAACCAACAATGATTATGAATCAAAAATGGAGAAGAGATTCGGTAACTCAGTATAAATTGCAGCACCGAAATATATAAAAGATTAGAGAGATGTTTCTGTGTTTGTGAAAGCTATAATCATACCTATAATACCACCACCTGCACTTGAGCCACTTAAGCTATCATTCCCACTGCCACTACCCAGCTCACAAGGCAAAGAAGGATCTCCATAAACACCACCACCATCAATAAATTCTCCTTTATAGCATCCATCTCCACCTTTACCACCATGCCCACCGCCACCACTAAGACCGTTGCTTAAAACACTTCCTTTGCCCACCCCTCCTCTGCAGCCTGCATATGGTCCACCCAGAAAGAAGTCCAGAGAATTTTTATTTCCACCCCAAGAACGAATACTTAATCATGAATCAAAGTTAAAAAATAATATACAATTCCTTCATTGCCCAAGCAGCAAGGAGAACAGAACAAAACAATTGGAGGAAACATAAATGGAAGCAAACCAACCATAACTTTAACAGAACAAAGTACGAAACAGTACCCAACCCAGAAGCACTTATTGTTCCAAAAGAGTGTATGACAACAGTTCTTGCCCTGTGGAAATGAACAACAGTTCCTTTGATGGTGCCTTCAACAGAAATGTCTTCAACACGGCATATCTGTAAAAACAAACTACTAAAACCTTTACAAGAGAGACACGGCAAAGTAATGAAATCATATATCAAGCAATAAAGTGCAGAAATAATCTGTATTGAATCTAACAAGAAGAAACACCTGAAGAGTGAAAGACAGCGAAGAGTTCACATTGCAATCTTCAGGTGGATGAAGCAATTCCATGGGGCAATCCTGGCGTTCACAATAGAGACTTGGCGTCCTATTGTCATAGGGATGACCACTTGTACAAATCAATATGTAAAAAGCAAACTTAAAAACAGGAAAGGGTTTAAGTCTAAACTCACATGTCGTCAGCAGTTGCATTTTCTAAGGGACCCCGTAGTAAAGATCCATGCCCAAGCTGCATAAGAAACAGAGAAGTGTCGCTCCAACACATGAGATATGCTATATAAGACACATAATAATCTCAATGAAGGATTTGGTAAATGTTTTTTTGTCAATAAAATGAACATAATAATCTCACAGCATTTTGAAATTCAAAAGCATTAGCTAAAAAGCAAATGCAAAAAATCACATTGATAAAATGGTTAGGTTCCTCTCATTAAGCAGTTATTTCAATTCAAAAGTAATCCAAGGTGGGCTCACGTTATTTTCAACCATATAGGTCCACTAGTTACCTTCATCTTCTTGAGGCAGTTGTTTGCCAAAATCAATTTAAGATGAGACCAACAAGAAGGATGAACCAGATTTACAAATGGACCCTTGTTATCAGAAATGACCCAGTATTGTATAGCAATGATTAATCAATATTGTATAGTAATGAATACCTTTCAAAAAATATTGTATAATAATGATTCATCATCAAAGCCTAGTCCCAACTTTGTTAGGATCAGCTACATGAATTCTGTCTCCCCATTCCAATCAATCCTGAGCCAAATCCTTGGATAGGTTGCACTTCTTCAGATCTATCCTTATTATTTCCATCCATGTCCTCTTTGGCTTACCACTACTCCTTGGTAGGCCATCAACCTGAATAGAAAAACTTATCCCCAAAAGCGCAGTAACTGGCCTGGGTTGGTCATGTCCTAGTGTCCAAACCATCTCAAACGAGTCTCTTAATTTATCATCTAATGATTCTACCCCAAAATGCTCTCAAAAGCACTCATCTCTAATTCTATGTTTTCTAGTATTACCACACATCTATCTCAACATTCCCGTCTCTGCTACACTCATTGTGTGCATGTGTTGCTTCTTGATTGGCTAACATTCTGCTTCAGATGTCATTGTCAGTCTAATCGATGTCTTGTAAAAATTTCCTTTCAATCTTGTTAGCATGCAAACACTCCAGAGGCAAGTCTCCACTCCAGCCATCCCACCCTTATTCTATGTTTGACATTCTTGTATAGTCCTGATTGGAAGGTTAAAATAATTGCACTTAAACAATCTTCATAAGTTAGAAAATGCAGAATGGACTGAATCAAATGGTGATTTCCCCACACTAGCTTGGGTCCTGATGCATTTCAGGGATGGTCATGAGTCCCGACTACAAACCCAATACTAATAAGCTCAAGACTAGTCTAACCCATTATTTTCATTTATTTTATTTTTATTTTTTTAAATGATGACGATGTATTGTCCCAACTATGTTGGGGTCGGTTACATGAATTTTGTTTCTCCATTCCGATCTATCTTGAGCCAACTACTAAGATAAGTTGCACTTCTTCATATCCATTTTTACTGCCTCTACCCACGTCCTCTTTGGCCTACCCCTTCTCCATGAATTTTGTCCCAACTATGTTGATATCGGCTACATGAATTCTGTTTCTCCATTCTGATATATCTTGAGCCAAATCCTAAGATAAGTTGCACTTATTCATATCTACTTTTACTACCTCCACTCACGTCCTCTTTGGCCTACATGAATTATGTTTCTCTATTACGATCTATCTTGAGCCAAATCCTAAGATAAGTTGCACTTCTTCATAACCTCCACTCACATCTCCTTTGGCCTACCCCTTTCCCTTGGTGGGCCATCAACCTCCATAGCCAAACTTTTCCTTACTAGCGCCATTGCTGGCATACGTTGGACATGCCCAAACCATATCAAACGGATTTCTCTAATTTTATCCCCTATTGTTGTTACCCCTAAATGCTCTCAAAAGTGCTCATTTCTAATTTTATCCTTCCTGATTTTAGCACACATCCACATCAACATTCTCATCTCTGCTATGTCCATTTTGTGCATATGTTGCTTCTTGATTGGCCAACATTCTGCCGCATAGGTCACAGCTAGTCTAATAGTTGCCCTGTAAAATTTTCCCTTTTATATTGTTGGTGTTCGTTGGTCACAAAGCACTCCAAAAGCAAGTCTCCACTTCAACCATCCCGCTTTTATCCTATGTTCGATATCTTCATCAATCTCCCCATCCTTACTAATTATAGAGCCAAGGTAACAAGAAGAATCTCTTTGTGGTATCTCATACTCTTCAATTCTCAATGTAGTTTCAGCTCTTTCTATATTGCAAAAAATTCCAACACGAACTATCGCACGCCAATAGAAGTAAGCCACGAAAAATCCCATCATATTTCTCACTGGTCACTCCCAGAACTATGCGAACCTCTAACCTCTGCTCCTATTTATATCATTGTTTGGCTGTCCTCTAATTTCATGTTCTAAAACAATGAAAAATCAATGGAAAGTGGGAAGTTCCCCTAATGAACAAAGGACCTCTTACAATGAACACGTTAATTCCCAATAATGAACGAATATTCGAAGGAAGACAAATAGGTTTTGTCCTCCAACATCAGCCATGATCTATTTAGCAGCAGAACTGTAGAAGACCAAAAATTAAATAAAATAAGAAGCCAGCAGCAACATGAATCAGCTTCCAACCTGTAGCAGGCCTGTAGCAAGATCATGAGCATGATTCATTGCGTGATCACCACAAAAGAATGGAAAGTAATCTCAAAGCATAGAAAACATCAAACTTACCCAATTACGAAAAGTAATGGCAAATGGAAGTAGATAATGATGTTATGGTATTGCATAAGAGGTTTTTTCTAGGTTCAAGTTTATCCATTCTGATAGGGTTTTATTTTTATTTACAAAGTAAACTATTCCTACACTGTATAGCTTCATTTCTGTTCACTACATTTTTGTAACATCAAGGATAGTGAATGGATAGGATCCTTGTTCAATTAGACTGCATTGTGGTCGTTGATGAATGGATGAATCTTGTCCTCGAAAAAATCAGTCAAATAAAAGACCTGCCTCCGCCTCAGTCAAATGTACATCAGACTTCCGCTGGTGAAATGAACCATAAGAAGCACATCTAGAAATCCAGCTTTTATCCCACTCTCAACAGACTCAGCTGTACCATTCATTGATCTAGATCAACACGGATGCAAATTCCCACACTGCTGATCTTATATATCAACATCTACCGTGCAATTATCCTAGTTAGACAATAAGCTCACTTTTCAGTAACCGTTCAAAATAATAATAACAATAAGCTCACTTTTCAGATTTATTCGCACGGTTCTTCAACTAAGGAACCAACAATCCTAATTTCATTTTTTTCATTCAATGTTTTACAGAGGCAAGGCATGTATCTCTTCATCCTCCAACCAGTCCTATCTCAGAGATTCTCAATCATTCAATGTTTGAAAGGGGCATGGTGTAATCCCTTCCGCCCATTGGCAATATCCAGATATATTCATAACCATGCACTGTACCAATATCCCAAAAGTCCCCACGTGCCACTGTCTGATCCCGCCTTTTATCAAATAATAATAATAATAATAATAATAATAAGGATTTGCAGGATCCCCTTAAAGGCTTGGAAATGGCCATGGCAACAAAAGTTTTATGGCACCACTTAATATTGTACCTAAGTTGAATAATTTCTTTTTGGATGACCATTTCTTATGGCATCATTTCTTCTTCTTTTTAACTCAGCCAGAGGTGCCTTTACTTGCATTAAATCAGGAATGGTCCTGATGCAGTTTTGATTGGCTCAGGCCACTTTGACCACAACCCGGAAAATTCTCAACTCTAACTATGTGCACCCGGATAAACTCAGCCGATTAAATACACCATCAAATTCATCTCATTATCAGTCCAATGATATGTAAACTCTGTCCTCCTTTTAGACCCTTGTTTGAGAGTCTCTAATTTCAAGTTCTAAATAACAACAAACCACCATCAGAAAGTGGTAAATTTTGCACAGAATATGAGGCAGACAGTTCTCAAATCATTTGCAATGGACCTCTAACAAATATATGAATCAGTTCCAAAGGGGCTGATTTGCACATATCTAAGTTTGTCCTCTAAAGTCCGTCCCCTCAACTGTCTGTCATGATCTCCTAAGCAGTAGAAAATACAAAATGAAATACAAGGGCACCACAAACCTGAATCAACTTTCAGTCCTCTAGGCCTATAGCAGGCCCATAAAAAGTTGACAAGCATTTTTTTTAATTGCTCACATGTTGCACAATCATCATACAAACAAGGAAAGCAAACTAAAAGCAAATTACCCATGCAAACTTACCCAATTATCAAAAGAAGTTGCATGCCAAGGCGGTAATCAGGTTTCACACTAGATTAAAGGTCCTCACAACCTCGCAATGGATTTACCAAAGGACAAGTCCTCACAATTCGAAAAGGAGCTTCACGCCACACTTTCCTCTAAGAAATTCATAGCGCTCCAGAATTTCCATGGCGAAAGGCTTCAAACATTTAAACCTATAGGCCTTGGTTGCTCACTTCAACAGGGTGTATACATCCAAATCTCACCTCATAAAATTATTTACTTGGTATTAAGTATTAACACTCCATTTCAATATTTCATAAGTAGCAGTAAAGAAATTGTATCCAATTTTCATGATACACTCATGGATCAGATATATCATAGGCACTTCCTTGAAAACATGTCTCTAAACAATGAATCATACCATATATGTATCACGCCAACAAATGCAACATTGCTAGACATACTACACTGTGAAAAAAGAATTTATAGATCATCTTTTTGTACAGTGCAAGCTTTCAAATTAAGTATGAAACAAGGTTAAAGCATTATTTGGAATTTTATAGGTGTTTAATAACTCATTGCAGAGAACTTATTGTTCATGGGGAACGAGCCATACCAAAAAACAGGTGAAATAGTATGAACACTAACATCACAGGCAATCCTATGGCCATTATTGGAGGAAGGGAATGAGAGATTGTACAAACATTAGGAAAGATCCCCAGAAGAGGTACTTGAATTAATAAAAGCAAGAATACTGCATTGGACAGCTAAAGGAAAGAATTTAAAGGTCCGAACTCTTCAGATATCCTGAAGAATTGGAGTGCTTCAATGATGGGATGGAAAAAAAGAAACATAGAATGGAACCCGCCAGATCCAAGAAGGTTTAGTTTTTACCATGGATGAAGCAGAGAGAGGTAGATCTGGCACTATATCGGAGGTATTTCGAGGACTAGTACCAGTAAAGTGATACTTAGCTTCTCAGGGCCAATTGGGTTGAAGGAATCAAATAATACAGATTCTGTGATCCAAGAAGCATTGAGGATCGAATAAAGGCAATTGGGCAGCTTCATAACAGAGGGAGACTCAAAGAACACAGTCAAGTGGTTAAAGAAGAGGAGCATTTGAGGTTGGTTTTGATTTTATGGGATATGCGGGATCTTTGCTCGTCAATGAATGCCACCACTTCTCTTGTTTATAGGTTGGTGAATTGAGTGGCATTCACACTCGGAAAAAAAAAAAAGAGAACAGATGTGGAACTGATAGTTTCTGATTCATTTAATGTCACTTTTATATGATCAGGAAGGATCCTCATTCTGACGAGAAGACATGTTTTCTATCTTGAAAAGCAGAGTTATGCTGGTTTATCAGGGCAGGCAGAGAGCCAAGACCCAATTGCATGAAGAGGAAGACGATCGCAGTGAACAAGTCCTCCACAAAGGTGTTAATGAAGAAAATGCAATCTTTTTTTTTTTTTTTTTTGAACGGTAAATGCAATCTAATGTTAACATATAAATATCACAAGAACAGCAAAATTTAAGACAATTGGCCCAAAATATAAAAACTTACATTAATACTATAAAATAAAGAGAGAATTAGACGTTGTGCCTCAATCTTATCTCCTGTTCCAGTCAAATTCAGCAGACCTTGTCCATGAACTCCCAGATTTGAGTTAGAATGTATAACAGAGGATCCCTGACATGAAATATCAACCATACAAATCATAAAATATACAATGACTGACTAAATTAAGAAGAAAATACAGGCTAAAAGCCTAAAATGTCGAGAAGCAATACCCTCAGAACAACCAAATTGCTAGCTTCAAGCAAGGATGTTGCAACCATTGTATCTCCACCCCCATCTATGAGCATTTCGGAGTTCCACATCAAAAGCATTTTCACGGACATTCGCAAAGCTCCATACACCTAAGTAAAATTAGTTGTCATTAAGATATGAAGTAGATTTTCTTTTCAAAAGGCAACCTTGTGGTTGCGACACTGAGCACCTTCCAACTGCGTCATGGGCTGCCTCAAGATATGAAATCATTGAACATTACAAACATAAGCCTTCACTGTTATCACAATTACATCCATTAAACCCATAACTAAATAAAGCAAATATGAGGCAGCAAACAAGAATAGTGGGAAAACAAAGTAGTGGAACATCAACAGTATCTGCGAAGAACAGACAGCCCCTGTATTGGTGATGGAAACAGAGGTGAAACTGAAGCACGAAACCAGTCAGCATGAAGAGAGGGTGGAGGTGTACTATGCTGGAGCCTGGAAACTATATGCACTTATGGGGACTTGACCCGGCTCATAGAGTTTAGAAAAGGAAAGCTGTGCTAAGTGCTAACAAAACTAACATGCTGGATATGTGTTGAATAAAATGATCCAAACATATATATATAGAGAGAGAGAGAGAAGAGCAGTTAGTCAATTTACAAAAATTTCTTAAAAGACTATCAATTCACTATGCATTTTCTTGATAATTTTGCACATCCAATAGTCTCTGTATACCCAGGAAGTGTAGCTCGCTAAAAATAAAAAATTTGTGCCAAAAAGTTAGCATCGTGAGTCATTCCATAATGGAATCAAATCAATCATCTTATTTTGAGGGAAACAACGTTTTTTTTCCTAGATGGTTACTGATTCACCATCGAAGATCAAGGAAAGACAATCATGGTACAAGCCCAAAGGCAAAAATACAGAGTGTTAAACCGTAATCGCTCAATTGTGCAAAGAGACGCCCCAACAATGCAGCCAAAAAATTCAGAAATGGGGACATCAAAATAGATATTTTGGTACAATCACCCAAGAAATTACTTTAGCCAATAGCATAACATATAATGAAAGGACTCACCTTGATTGTTGAATCACTCATGAGGAGCTCTTCAGCCATCAGTTCAAACTCTGAAAGAGGATAACGCGATAGACCAAAGGTCAAAACTCCACCACATAGTAAACTAAGTTGCCCCCGAACCTGGATATCAATTAAAAAGAAAGAAAAGAGGGAAACAATGGTTCAACATTATAAAAAGTATAGGATGCTTTTGCATAGGAATCGATATAAATAATATGGTTGCAAAACAATTATGACTTCTTATGTTGTAAGCACAGGAACATGCATGTTGGATGACTACATCCATCATAACAACAAAGTCAAAGGAAGCAAGGTTAGTTAACAAGTGTAGTTATTTCTTCATTAAATTTAAAATTGCAGCCCAAAGACGGGATTCCTTCATTAAATTCAAGGTTGCAGCTCCATTTATTTCCATGTAAATGAGGTTGGGGTTCAAAACGTTGGCTGCAATGAAGTTAAACATGGTACTGTCAGAAAACTATAACTCATCTCAAAGTATGGTACATAGATCAACTTAGAAATCCATGTATTCTTTTTTTTTTTTTAAATGGGTAGAAATCCATGTATTCAAAACACTTTATAAGGCCATTCTGTAGAAAATTCACTTGCGATTTGAATTGATAGAAAAATTGGAATTCTGAAAGGTTGGAGCTCATTCTTTTATCACCCAATGAAGTTAAATATGGTACTGTCAAAAGACTATAACTCATCTCAAACTATGGTCTTTAAATCAACTTAGAATTCAAGCATTCAATAACATTTTACAAGGACATTCTGGAGAAAATTCTCTCAAGTACTCCTATATACTATTTGTCTTGTTTTAGATGTCCAAAGACAGTGATGCATTGGATTTTAAAACTCAATGGGATCTTCTTTGGAATGACTCCATTGAGAAAAGGAGGTATCATTTTGTTATGTGGGCAATAGTTTGTAAACCTACTGGTCAAGGTGGGTTGGACTTGGGCATCCATTCGATTGCTAAGGTTAACAAGTCATTACTTGGGAAGTGGCTTTGGAGGATGAGGGAATCACGTCAAGATTTGTGGCGTCAGATTCTTATCCAAAAATATAAGGTGGGGAATGATGGTTGGATGTGCCGAGCCGGAAATCTAATGCGTCAGGCTTTTGGAAGTCTATTTTATCTGTTAAGGAGGACTTTATTCAGAAGATAAATTATAGGGCTCATGATGGGCATAGAATCCATTCCTGGCATGATAAATGGTGTGGGTAGAATGTGCTTTATACTTTTTTTCCTACTCTTTATTTGCTAGATAGAAGACAAAAAGCTTTTGTTGAAGAAAATTTTCAATTGTTGGGTGGTGTTGTAGTTTGGGACTTATGTTTCCGCAGGTATCTAACAGATAGAAAAATTTCAGACCGATATAGAAATTTCAGGCCTTATTAGTCTGCTCGGCATGCTAGATTAGGTCTACATTTCAGGTGGAAAAGGTGATTCTAGAATTTGGAAGCCAATTGTTAAAGGCAAATTCTCGGTTAAGTCTTTTTTAATATTTTGTCTAACTCTTTTCATAGAGTGGAAGGTTGGCAAAGTTTTAGGGATAAATCTATTCCACCAAGAGTGTTGGCTTGTTGTTGGATAGCACAGTGGCATTAAATCCTCACCATTGATAATTTGAGAGGAAGGAAGCATATTATAGTTAATGGGTTTCATTTATGGAAGATGAGGAAACAGTTAATCATTTGATGATTCTTTTTTTTTTTCTTTTTTGCTAACAAAATTTGGGCATTCTTTCTTAATATGTTTGAGGTGCAATAGGACATGCCATAGTCTGTTGATGATCTCTTCTGTCAATGGTGTTTGGGGTGCACGTTCATGCGCTGAAATTTTTTGTTGAAATCTATTTTATATGCAATAGGACTGGTGCAATAGGACATGCCACAGTCTGTTGATGATCTCTTCTGTCAATGGTGTTTGGGGTGCACGTTCATGCGCTGAATTTTTTTGTTGAAATCTATTTTATATGCAACTCTTTGGAAAGTGTGGATGGAGAGGAATAATAAACTCATTAGAAATAAAAGTAAATCAGTGGAAGAAGTGGTTGATTCTATTGTTTGGTCTGTTTCAGAATGGGTGAGTAGGAGAAAGGAATTTGATGGGGGTCCCCTTAGAAGATCTTAATAGATCTTAGGCAGCAGTTGTTAAGGGTGTTCAGCAAGCTAAAAATAAGCGTCAAGCTACTTGGTTGCTCCTCCTGTTGAGCTCCTCAAGCTTAACTTTGATCGAAGTTTTGTCCAGCCAAATCAACAAGGCATTATAGGTGTTATAGGGGATTGTAAGTGGTAATGTGCTGGGGAGTTCTTCAGGCCCTATGTATTGCTTAGATGCTAATGAAGCAGAGGTTTATGTTCTTCTAGTAGGATGCGTGAGTTACGAAGCTTGGAAGGATGTAAAGCAATTATTGAAGGTGATTCTTTTTCGGCTATTCAATGGAGCTTTAGGAAGATTTCTTATCCTTGTAGACTCGCCGATTGGGTGGAGGAGGGTACACGATATTTCTAGACAGTTAGAGGCTACTTTTCATCATGTTTTAAGATAAGCAAATATAATAGCAGATAATCTAGCGAAGGAGGGAGTTATTCGATCCTTTATTTCCTTTGATGTTTAATTCTTTTGTATTTTAGGTGTTGTGTTTTTTTTTTTTTTTTTTTTCATGTTTCTAAAGCTGCTTTTGGGTTTGCGTTTTGCTTCTTTCTTTAGGAGTAATCAAATTTACCATTATCAAAAAAAAAAAAAAAATCCCTTGCCATTTGAATTTATAGAAAATCTGGAACAGGAAAGTGTGTGCTCATTCCTTTTATCACACACAGCTTGTTTCTCTACTAGAATTCCCGAAAGGAATTTAGGACATTGGGGTTTTTGGAACATGATGTGACATATTGTCCCTTGGCATTTGCAAATGCCTTGTTTCTTGCCAAGCATTTCAAAATTTTAGTCACTTGAAAGGTCTCAAATGACCTTTGGGAATTCAGAAATTCCAGCCCCTTTGCATTTTGGTGGAATTTCCGGTTGCTCAAGTCCAAGGGAGGATCTAGGAATTCCTTGAGTTCTAGCAAAGAAACGGGCCCACAATGTCTATATGAATACAGGGTAATGTTCTCCTACAAGCACACTGCATACTACTTCTCATATGGGGTCCAACTCATGGGACCCACTTAGATACCTAATTATCAGTTGGCTGGGAAGCACGAACACCTCTCTGAGGCCATGGTGTTCGTGTCTGACACGTGTCGGACACGCCAAAGAGAGTATCATATTTATTTTTTTATATTTTATATTCCGGACACGCTTGGGACACATTGGCCTCTTTTAATTGGAAAAAAAATTAAAATTAGAGTAAAAAAAGAAAAGAAAAGGGGGTTGTTTGTAAAAAGTTATAACTTAAGAGAAAGGGGGGCTCTTTTAATTCGTCCATCCAGCTCCAGCTCCAGCTCCAGCTCTTTTAATATCGATCACCTTCCACCGTGTCAGCTGCCCTTATCAGCTATAAAAGCACTTGCCAGCCCAAGTCCATGTGAATAATGGTTGCATTAGACTAGCAGTGGTGCAAGATAAGCCAATCCCAAGTCCATTGGGCCGGACCCATGAGTTATTGGGTCAGCTTGATCCAACCCAATGGATTAGCCCACAAATCCTAATGGGGACCAACTAGTTATTTTATTGTGGGAAGTTGACATTATTTAGGACTCTTTAATAATTAGCTACCTATTTGCCTTAGTATTTGATTAAGTAAAGTTTCCTTATTGATTTAGGAATTTTATTCTGAGCACAGAGTCCTAGTGAGTAGGAAAGACTATTCCATCTTTTCTATAAATATGTAAATCCCCTATTGGGATAGACACGTGTGATTATTGAATAGAAGATTTCAGTTTTGGCTTTGATTTGTGTTTGACTTTCTCTAATCGTGTGAGCTTGAGTGCTTCGAATCCATCTGGATTCGGCCAAATCCCTTCTGCAGGTTTAGTCCATTCGATCTTGGGTCCCAAACTGCATCAGATATTGGATCAAGCTGACCCAATAACTCATGGGTCCGGCCCAGTGGTGATGCAGGCCCTAGGGTTAGGGCTTGCATGGAAGTGCCAAATCATGTGTCCGAAGACACTTCAACAAGTCTCCGCAAAGACGATAACGAGGACGCGTCTCAATGGGAAAACCCAATTTCATTAATCAAACTAAATGAAAATTCATTCTCTACAATGCCATATAAATAAGAATAGAAATCTTGATGGCTAAGAAACCTAATAACTAAGAATTCTAATGAAATTGGAAACCTAATCCTAATTACAACTCTTTAAATAAAATTAGAAACTAATAATAAATAACTAGGAAAATAATTCCTAAACAATCTTGGACTCTACACATGTGGCCTAAGGTCGATCTTGCATCAAGTGGACTTGGGCTTGGCTGGTCCTGCACCAGTCAGTCAGCTATAAAAGCACTTGCCAAACCTTCAAAATAAAAAATAGAATCCAAAAAAACCAACCCAGTAGGCTGAGACAAGGCTATGACAATGAAAATGAGAAGTTAAAAACACCTGGTGTCGCGATCACTAAATTTGATGCTCATGATTGCCCTAAAGGTTACAAATTGCCTTTCCACATCTGGACGGACGCAATGGAAATTACAAAATGCCCCAACTTTGGAAGTTGAGTTACACAGAAGTTGGTTATGAATGCCCAGAGCATTTTTTAATAAAATTATTATATTTCTGGGGGCACAAAACATCTTACAACAGTTTTATCATCAGTAACAAAATTTTATCAACAAAAAGAGATATCAAAAAGAAAAATATATATACACACGCACACACACACAATACAAAAGAGAATAAAATAAATTAAAAGAAGTACCTTAATGGGCTTAGCCATTCTTTTGAGTAATCCTTTCTTCAAAAGATTGAAAATATGTAGGATGTTTTGGATGAATACTTGTATTTGGATGTGAAAATATGTTGGGATGAACTATCTTACTGGTTTTCTTTCTCGAAGCCATTTTAAATCCTTCATCACTATAACATCAGTTGATAAATTACCACATAAATAATAAGTTCTTACGTGCTACCATAGTACAAAGTTTTGTAATGAGTTATTTACATATACAAGACATACATACAAAACCAATTCAGGTATTCATGCAGGTCTATATCTAACAGACCTATACAGGGTAAAATTACGAGTATGCACATTTATACCTCAACTTAGAACAGGAGCATGTGGGTCTACCATGGACTCACTCAAACCCAACCACCTTTCTTACCTTGGGATTACTACCAAATGGCCCTAAACTTGGATGTTCTTTATTAAAAATAAATTTTAAAAAGCAGCAGCAGCTACAGCTCTATATTGATTCTTTGCTATGTCATTGCTTGTCCTATCCTCCTGAAATTCTTCCGAGGGTACTTCCAAAGTTTTTCAGCATATTTAAATTATTTTTTTCTGAAATAATGGATTTATTATAATTTCCATAAAATCAAAAAACTTGGTCATATTCACATTGACTAAAAGAGTTCGACTCACCAAGACATGGGAACATTGTACATACTTACTTTCATTCAAGCAGGGGAAAAACATAGTTATAACTCACAAAGAAAAGTTCCAACGAAGTGTTTGGGAATAATGAGTAACAGATTTCATGTAAGGGTAGCTTTCACTGACCTGTACACGACTCCAAAGCAATGGAACAACGACTTTAGCATGATTCCTGACATAAACATTTGTCCAAAGTGGCTGATTAGGAAACTCTAATAGAAGTGTATCTGTTTGTGTAGACATGTTGTGATTGCTGACAACCAAGCTTCGAGGGACATTTTCAAAAAAAGTCCCTGCGGCACCAGAGTTTTCAGAGCAGCCAAAGCTCCTTCCTCCTGAAACATGAAAAAAAATGAAAGAAACGATAGAGAAATCAAAAGTTTGCACAAGTTCTATATAACAGAAATATTAAGTTATTGGCATGTGATACTGTGATTTTTTTTTTTTTTCTTTTAGGGAGCAGCTGTACAAGTCTACAAGATGCTTAGGGGACAAAATTACAACATATAGAATTTAATACTCGTGTCCCTTGGGATGATCATATTTTAAAAGAATAAAGAAAAAATGCTTTCTATCATGTAATTTAGGCAAGCTCATTCAAAAATGTTATCTAAAACATGGATCAAAATAGTGGGTAGCGGCCGTTATATCAGGCGTAGCTGTCTTCAATAGAATTTAGTGCCGCTCACAACTGTAGCATTCGCTACAGTCCGCTACGCTTGTTACGGGGCCGCTACGGAGTGAGACAGATTCCTACTTTTAAAAAAAAAAAAAATTTAATGCATAATAAGACTCATTTCTTTTCTTCTTCTTTCCAAATGACATTTCTACGCAACTCTTCTACCCTTTTATGTTAAAAAGAACACTAAAAACACATGATCTCATCAAATTACAGTCGATACAAAGAGTTCTTCTTAAGGGTTTTTCTCTAGGTATATCCTATTAGACACCTCATTTGACAGAGGTATTCTTTTCTCTAGGTACTCTTAACTCTTAAGTCTTAAGTCATGACTTCATAACATTTTTTTTTATAAGCTATTCATTAGTTTCTAAGTTAGCATAACTAAGCATCATGAATACATGTGAAAAAAATAACCATTACTATAATTATCTATTTATAGAGCGATACAGGTCCTCATACAATGAGGGGACCACTACGCCCTCTTATCTTAGTTACTTTTGAAAAAAAAAAAAAAACACATTTTCTATCATTTTAAAATATCCTAAATTTTCTACAAATTTCTCAGATTTTTTGACGATTTTTTCAAATCGCACCTACGTAGCACCACTACGTAGGTACGTAGCGCCACTACGTAGCGTTTTGGCGGCGGGCGTAACTACCGCTATTTTCATCATTAATCTTAAAAGGCCACTAACTTTTAGAACCGGAGGGATTCAGTTGGATATAGATATTAGGGGCACAAGTAGAGACAAGCCAATAGTACATTGGAATGCAATCATCGAGTGCCAATTTGATTAAAGAGATAATCTTTACAATACGTGAATTAGAGAGCTGAATGTTGATAGGGATAAAGCAAAAACAAACTTAAGTGCTTGTATCTAAGATGTGCATGTTAAAATGGATGAATGGAGTTTGGAATAAAAAAAGGAACTAGGAATGAATACACAAGAAGAAATGTATGAGTAGCTTCAATCTAAAAAAAAAACATTTGCTTTCGTTTAGGCACATTTACAGAGGACAAAAAAGCCATTGTATGACACATCGAAATATTACAAGTTAAAGAAAATAGGAGGGCCAGTGAAGACCACAAATGAAGGAGGAAAGAGAGAGGACGTAGTGTTACAAAGAGCAATGATTCAAATAGGTCGAGTGGAAATGCAGAACTTGACAGTGGATGATCCCATTGATGGGGAAATGACACTCCTGAGGTAAGTTATCAGCACTAAAAGATAAAAGCGAGAGATGACAAACCGTTATCTTCATCTGATTGTGGGGGGGATCCCCCACCCCACAATATATATATATATATATATTCGGAAACACTTATTTTAGTTAAATGTTGCAACTCATGAAGACAACCCCATATCTGACTGGATGAGGCTTTGATGATAAGAATAGTGTTGTTGAAATTGAGTGTTGGGAAAAAGAAGAACCAATTCAAACTCACCGTGAACCAAAAACTCCACATCATCATGCCTACTGAAAACATCAATAGAAATCCTTCCGCCACCTCCTCCAGCCAAACCATTACCTCCTGAGGCACTTATCTTGCCATCTCCCGTCCTGCACTTGGCAAGCAAAGAAAACTTGAGTTCTGATACCCATATCAAATCCAACATCAGATTCAAAAACAACGCCAAAATTTATATTTTCCATTTTCTGCACAATATTTATACTAAACTTTAGGGGGGGGGGGGGGGGGGGGGGGGAACAAATCTCACACAAAACAATCCACAAATAAATATTCAAAATCCTAATAATATCTTAAAAGGAAAAGAAAGATATTACAATGTTCTTTAATTTTGGAACAGTGTTGAAATAATACCTAGAATCCAACCATATCATGAAGAATCCAACACAAATCCATGTCAATACTTGTCAGACTGAGAATGTACTCTTGACAAACACGAAATGGCTGCAAGGCCGATGTACTGGGGTTAATCCCAGAACCTAGTTTCTAAAGAACCCAGATTCTTATCCAAACAAGTCCCAAGAGCTGGTCCTTACTCGAAATCTACTATATAAAAAGAGAACCCAGATTCTTATCCAAACAACAGATGGTCCTTTCTCGAAATCTACTATATAAAAAGATGCTATCTTTCGAAACAGACAATTTACCAAACCTACAAAAATCAAGATTTATTTTGATAGAAGGGATGACATATTTGAGTCCAGGGTTGATAATAGCCAGGTGCGCAATATGGATTTTAAGTTTCCCATTCCAATAATTGAAAAGGGAAAGCATGCACTTGCTAGCATTAGTAAATTACATAATTATGCATATAAGTCACTTGATCAAGCTCCTCATAGTAGAATGCATAAGGGTGTGTGTTCAACCTCAAACATTTTGATATTCTTGTTCTCCTGATGCATGCTGCATATTCAAATTAATGGCAGAACAGTAGTATTAAAGACACCCAACTAAAAAAAGGCAGACAAAAGTAGATTCCAATTAGTGTTCTCTCTATTCCCTACCCAAGGAGATGGATTCAAAAAGAGCGAACAATCTGCAATTTAACCGACATAAAAACACTCATATGAACAAAATGATATGAACCATCTACTGTACACTCAGGCATCGAACAAAATTAGTAGAGCTTACATTGCATGTGCCTTGATGTAAATGCTCCCTCCAGATCCCCCTCCGCCCTTGAGACCGGTATTGCCACCGCTGGCTAGCACCGTCCCGTTCACCGCAACAACGCCAAAATCCCTCACGACGAGCCAGACCCGGCCACCACCCCCTCCCCCATAATCCTCCCCCTCGATGGTGGTCCCGCCCTTGCTCCCGTAGCTCCACGGCAGCTGCAGCGTCGACCACGAGTACGCGTCCCCGCCCCACACATCCTCCGGCCGCTGCCCCTCGTGCATGATGCAGTTCGCCCCTCTCCCCCCATGGCCCCCGCCAGCACCGTCCGACCCGCTCGGCGTCCCGCTCGTCTGCGCCGGCGGGTTCCCAGCCAGCCCGGTGGTGTTGACCACGGATCCAACGTGCAGCGTCACATTCCCTGCCTCCACCCCAAGCGCCCCGGCAACGACCGACGAGTTCTCCCCGAGGACGAACCCGCCGGTCATGTTGATGGTAATCTCACACCCGGCCGCCGCCGCGCAGCTCACGGCGACGCCGGGCATGATCACCAAACTGCCCTCCCCCTGTATGTAGAGATCTCGCTCGAGCCGCAGGCTCGTGTTGAGCCGGCACGTGCCGTTGAGGGACCCGATCCCCTTGAGATCGTCGACGCACGAGACCGACGGCGGGTGTGCTGGCGGCGGCGGAGGCAGTGGCGGCGATGGCGGTGAGTAATCGTGGCCGTAGATTTCGAAATCGACGACCGAGAACTCGTCCGATTCAACCGACGAGAACGCAATCGAGAAGAAGAAGAAGAAGAACAGGAACAAGAAGAAGAAGGAGGAGGAGGAAGGAGAAGCTGCCATTCAAGGGAGGGATTGTAGTGTAAATTCATGAGAGCAGTAGCCCTAAATCGGAAGATGAGGGCATGGGCACGATGAAATGGTAGTCCCGCAGTGGTGTTGTTGAAGAAGACGTGCGAGCTGCAGCGCCTGCTGCGTGTAGATGAAATCGTAGTCCCGAAGAGGAAGGAAGAAAGAGAGAGAGAGAGAGAGTGTGTGTGAGTGTGAGTGTGAGTGTGAGTGCGTGTGTGTGTGAAATACTGAAATCTGTTGAGAGAGATAGGGAATCGGTTGCAGAGAGATCTTTTTCTTTTCTTTTTGCAGTATCGTCTCTTTATTAAAAGTGAGTGGATAAATGAGGGGGTTATTTGCAAATTCACACCGACAAGAGAGTGGTGGTGTAGAGGGGTAGTTTCGTAAGTGGTGGTGCAGAGGCTCTATACAAGTGAACGGCTGGGATGATGGTGATATGATGGACGATTGGATGGGGCTTTTCTTAGATGGGACGTTTGCTGATTGGACGATTATGACCCTAAGTTGGTTTTAGTTTTGCGCAGCTGCCCTTCTGTTTTCTTGGAAGAACCTGTTGGTACAAACGTCCAATGAGAGGAGGAAAATACGGGTGGTGAGACTAAGAATTTGCAACACTTGATTGGGGCCCATTTTGTGCATGTCCACGTGGTTTTTTATGAACCTCTCCCGGAGCCGAGCCTTCGGACCTTTGGCCTCTAGTGCGATCCGATTCTCACGAGCAAAGACTATTTTAAAAAATATGACTGCACACATAGTATCTAAATAATTAAAAATATAGGAGTCAAACTTAAGACCTTAGAGAGTAAATCCAATGCTCAAACCAATTGGTCCACCGCTTTAATGGCTCTGTGCCTATCCATGTTGATCACGGATAGAGATATGTATAATTTTATAACCCAAATTAATGAGTGTCGTTGATTCCATTATAACTCTAAGACCGACAAGGACCTTACTTGTCACTAGGTTGTCAAACGATCAACCTCTAGATATGCTGCGCTTTTTAAGTATGTAAGCTTCATCTTTCCACTTGTATGGGCTCTGTCAGGTCCTAGCGCCTAAATTAGGATTAAATAAATTGAAAAAAAAAAGAAAACTATTCTACTGGCATCCATTAGTTCAATTTATCTTGAATAGTTTTTAGGGCCTGTTTCTTTACTGGAATTCTAGTGGTTGGGATTTTTTAGACTCCCTTCTATTTCAAAATCTCTTATTTATTGACAATAATTTATGAATTACAGCACATGATAAATTCCAATTGACCTTTAGAAATTCTTGGAATTCCATTTTATTTGTATTTTGGTGGAATTCCAAAATGCTCATGCCCTTAGGAAAATTTAGGAATTCTACCTTGTTTGGGAATCCAAGAATTCTTCAGACAAGAATTCCTGGAATTCTAGTAAATGAACAAGCCCACTATCACGAGTTAATGTTTGTGTTGTCCGTGCTCGCTTCTATCCATATGAAAAGGGCATTACATTTCCATATATATATATAAAGAGATGCGCCTAATTTCCAATATATAATTGGTATTTTTCACGAATGAGAGGCATGCATTATAGTATTTTTAATTAATGAACTAAGTAAACTTGTTGATGTAGCCAAAATCCGAAAGTAACTCAACATTGAACTATAAACACACACCTGTCCCATACACTGCTGCAAGAGCTAGACCCAACCGGGGCATGTTCATTCATTGTTAAACAAAAACATTGCCATCTATGGTCTCTCTTTGCTATTTTTATTTTTTTTTACTATATGCAACGCATACGTGCGCAAATGATCAATGAGCTATGTAGCTCATAATGTTAAGCCACATAGGCCATTGCTAAAGCCTTTTGTAAGGCCTACCCATGGTCCACTATTCCTTGTAAGTTGTAACCCTTACTACCACATGAATTGATATCAAACCTAGTTCGAGACTCATCATGACTATCCACCACCATTGGACCACCGTTGATCTCAGGGTCATAATATCATATACCATATGATTACCAATCAAACTAATTTTTGGACCACCCTTGTCCACATGTAGAGCTTTTCATCCCTCCACACACCCTTGCCCCTTCAAAGTTCAAACCCCTGGTGATCAACATGCACCCAAGGGCTGGCATTTATACAATAAAAGTGATCTACATCGGTTGGTTTGTCACTTTCTTTTTATGAGATGCTATCCATTAATTTATTCAAGCGGGAAGAAAGTTCATACAAGTGGGAAATGAGCCCGTACAAGCAGTAAGAGATGATGTATCCGAGACAGTCAGGTAAGAGGTGACGTACCCGGGACAACTAGATAAGAACCGACGCTCCTTATTATCACTCGAATAAGAAGCCATTCTTACCAACCCATCCGAGTTAATAATTTTTATCGTTTTATTTTTCCACCAAAATATATTAGTGGCTCATTTATGAGTAGGGTTAAAACAAGTTCATGCTTATAAATCAAGGTGTTAGGTTGATTTGATGGGCCTATAATTTCATATAGATGTAGGGCCCATCAATATCTTTTGATCACTCAGCTTTTCATTGATTGGTGGGGCCCTAGGTGGGTTCCCATCGTGTGTTGTGCATGGAGCATGTAAGGGATCACTTTGTGCAGCTATCTCTTGTGAGGATGCAAACTCCTCTTTTTGAGGGTAGTTGGGACTCCAATAATCAATCCAATCCTCTCACACTTACTACCTCATCATTTATAGCACAAGCCCAAACACTCATCTAACCATTACTCGCCGTTGAATTAAGATCCTAAAAAAAACGGTTGTCTTTTATAATCATTAAACCCGAGTGCCATGGATCAAGGAATCAGGGTGGTCCAATAGAGTTTTTTTTTTTAAACCTATCCAATGAGTCTGGGACTCAATTGGGAGCCCACACGCACATGGAAAGACAGCCCGCTCTAGTGGAAAAGGAGCCTGCACACACACGGAAATAAAGCCCGCACAAATGGAAAGGGAGCACACACACAGAGAAAGATGTGAAGCACCTAGGGTTCGAAACTTAAGCATCTAGGTGACATCTGTCACTCCGTACCACTCCAATAAATAGAGTTGAAATTCAAAACACGTATACTCCATCCAAATCTTTTTATCCTCACCTCCCTAGGGTGCCCCCACAGGAGAGTCCACACGGAGGGACATGAGAGACATCCCAGTAGAGCACAGCCATGTGCGTAATAAGAGTGCACTTGGATGTTTCCTATCCACTAATTACAATAAGAGTGCAATTGGACATTTGGACGACTCCTGTCCCTTCATAAATATGTAATGGAGAATTACACTAGCATAGTAGCATACTAGCATTTGGATTTTGGCGTCAAAACAGGTTTTGAACTTGTATCAGCCTTAGCTGAAATTGTGACATCACCTTTATCATCGTTTTATCTAAGGTCTACTTTACTTTGTCCCTTCTAATTAGCCACAACAAGGATAAATATTCCATGTGTCCTAACTTCATAGTCTCTATATTTATGTGCCCTATCCAAGTTGTGTCTCCAACTTGATCAATCACTGTAGTAATGACAATATGATCTTCACCTTATCTGGTGAAGCCAAGATCATTCAAGGGTGGGGCTTCACTGGCTATGAATAAAGTATTCAAATCTAGAGTGATCCATTTCCAAGTTGATGCTGAGTGTTTACACTTGTCTAGTGTAGCCTTTCATCATTCATCTGTTGGTCCCTCACTCAGGCTTGTTCAGCATCTCTGCTCTCGTTCCGACTTAGCCTTCCAAAATAGAGCCATAAAAATAAATAAAGAGCTTTAAATAAAATAAAATAAAAACTAACTTCCACATCTACTTTTTGAGACTCCGTGGCTCTTTTTCTAGAAGCCCGGAACCAGGCTTTTCATTTTTAAGAGGATTTACGTATGCTTCCTTAATGCGGATGAAGGATAGAATCATGTGTCAAATGCTCTAATTTGCTTTACACGTTTAGATATATAATATTGAAAATAGAGATGCCAAACATGCACTCACTTGATATTAAAACTCATAACCCCAGCTCCATACCTACAATAAGGCCCAACTATGATATGTTGAAGAGTGGGCTCCACCCAAATGGAATATCAAAAAGTAACTCCCCTGCCTCTACTAACGCTTCGAGATTTCGGTATGAATGGCTAGCTACGAAAATTAAGATGATATCATAGCCAACCGATTGTGGGTTCGAATCCCAAGAAGAAAAACTCGGCGCAAAAAATAAAATAAAATAAAATACATGCCGCCAAAAGTGCCCTGACCGAGTTCCAATTGAGGGGAGTGTTGAAGAGTGGGTAGAGGGAGTATTAATTCCGCTGCCCCTACTAACTACATCTCACTCACTCTCTCTTTCTCTCTCATATTTCTACACTAAATGCATCTCTCTCACACTCACTCAAATTAGTAAAATATCAACCTTCATTCATTCCCTTTTCCCTGCAAAAGAAAGACCAAACAACTTCTTTCACAGAAAGGCCTTTCGGCTCTTCCAATTCATTCTTTCTCAACCTCATACGGAATATGGATTTGACAAACTATATCCTTTTTAGGTTTTCATTTATCAGTATAGAAAAAGGGAAAGAAAAATAAGCTGTTCTTTGGAACGTACGTTGTAATTGAATGCAGGCAGTTTCTTTTCATATAAAACTCCATTGAAGATTGGTTGGCTTGCCTTTTTCTTTTACTAATGATATGGGTCATGGAAAATGTTGTTTACTTGTTTATGTTCATGAAGGTGGAAGAAAAAACAGGGTGTAAACTAGAAATAGAAATGAAAATATGCAATAGATCATATAAAGGGTGATGGTGATCTAGCAGGAGAAAACGAAAATGATGAAAAAAAACTTGATTAATATATTTTTTCTCTCCGGTTAGTCAAATGATAAGATTAGTGATAGTGGAAGATAGGGACAGACCCAAGTACAAGCACGTGGGTGCTGGCAGGCCCGTTAAGCCGTAGTGTGCTTCTCAAATCTATATAAAATTCTTGGGCCTGTTTAAAAAATCCAATAAAAATTATGAATCCAAATATAAGCTCGGAGCGCACCAATTAAACTGCGGTGTGCTTATATATATTTTTTTTGGATCAACTTAAAAAAATCCAATAAAACCATGAATCCAGATTCAAAATCTACGTAAAAATCTTTATTTTGGCCTCAAAACCAAACTACCTGTTAGGATCCACACTCTTCAAATGAAAATTTTGGATCCACACACTCCTCAGATGAAAAATTTTGGATCCACAGCTGATTAAAGTTTCAAGCTTAATGAGAGAACATGGAGATGCATGTAATTAAGTACTCTCTAAGGCTCCTAAACATATATAACTGAAAGCTTGAAAGAAAGTCAAATAAGTGCACTACTTGAATCCTCTCTATTCATGGCAATACCTGTCAATCAATCAAAGAATTGTGATTTTCCTTAAGTAGACCCCACATGTAAAAATCCCACGCCCGAGGATATCATGCCTATGATCCTCGGGTCGAGGATGGCAGCCAATGCCCCCAAAGCTGCTCTTCTGGCCTGCAAAAAGATTATCCCTAAGTTCTCACACATTCGTACATAAAGCCTGGTTCCAATGTGCGTCTACTACAAAGAAAATTTTTTGTAACACCCCAGCCCTCCTTTTATGTTGCCTTGTTTGACGACTCTACTAATAGAGTCAAGTAAGGTAAAGTTCTCATTTCTAAAAAATAATTCACACCATTGATAGATCTGATATGATTTGTAATTAAAAAAAATCAAACCTATGGATCTAGATTTATGTATTAAACAATATGTGATCTCAAAATATAAAAAGTATACCTTACGCCATGATCTTGATGATGAGCGGATCTCCTTTTCAAATAAGGTTTTCTCCTCTCTCCCTTATCACCTACTCCAATATGCGTGCCATCTCCCTTATCACTCAATCCAAAATACGTGAAGTTGATGGCTACTTTTCAGATCTCGTAGGTTACATAGGTTAAGAAAGAGGACCGGAAAACCATATATATGGATAAGTCCTAAAGATATTTCTTCCCATAAAAAAAAAAATTTAATAAAGAAGGTAAGTTTCCTTAATTATCTCGAATCAGTCAACAAGAGTCCTATTTGATTGGACTTACTCAAACTTTAATTCAAATTTCCCACCATATTTAAAAAAAAAAAAAAGTCAAAAAGTTACTTCCCTATACAAAGAGTAAAAAAGATTCCATCACAAACAAGTAAAAATAAAATATCATTATAACTCACTTATATTTTATTATTTATTTAAAATAATCTTTACTTCACTCAATTCCATTAGTAAAGCCCCCAAACAGCTGACATCCATCCTCTAACCCACACACATGGATTGAATCGAAACGGTCCAAAGCAGGGTGGTGGTAGAGAGTTGTGGTAAGCCAGCCTTATAAATTCACATGTGTGGTCCACCCTTAAGAGCCCACTTTCATCAAAATCATGACCCCTTTTATTTTCATCAGGGTGAAACATATGATTCTACCATCTTCCATTTCATATTACAATAATGCTCGATGAATTTAACAGTGAATCCAACTTTAATTAAGGCAAAAATATGATTAGATTTCACTGGTGATACCTGACAGATGGACTTCATAGGACCACCATGCATGATGCATATGACCCCATTGTAGATAGATGGCTATATATTACATAAAACCCTAACTTATGGGTCAAGTCAAGGAATGTCCCTCACACAGTCCACACACATTCCACTAGGGTCGACCATATTCCCGTCCACGCAAGTTGGCTTCATTTACATGCCACGTGTACGGTGGATAAGAAAGCTGTCAAGTAGCTCATCATTTTGTGCAAGACGCACATAAGATTCGGAAACTGTACAAAAGGCGCGAGTTAGTTTCTTCCGTTTCAGTTCTTCCTTCCGCGCCAAGCAGTTCTTGCTTCCGCGCCAAGCATCTCTCTCTATATCTAGGTTTTCGATTAGGGTTTAGAAGAAGAAGCAATCAAGCAATGGAGAGCTCTTCTTCTTTGAATGCTTCTCTCTACGTCGGAGATCTCGATCCATCAGTCGGAGAGCAGGAACTCATCGAGTGCTTCTCCCCCTTCGGATACATCTCCTCCTCCCGCGTCTGCCGGGACCGCCTCACTGGTGCCTCCCTCCGATATGCTTACGTCAACTTCGGCAGACGACCCGACGGTAATGATAATCAGAACAATGTTGCTGTTCTTCTTGTTTGGATTTGTTGAACTGGTTTGATCGAAATGGAATTTTGTGCTCTTTCTGTTTGGATTTTTGGATGATGGGGCACCGCTCTTTTTTTTGGGGCAGGGTTTGTTGATGTTGATTTCGTCTTTTCTGTGCTTGAATTGGAGAAATCTTAATGATATGAAGATTGTTGATGGTTCTTTATCTGTTTCTCTCTATTTGTGCTTTTGTTCGATTGCGTGATTGTAGAAATGCAGGTAGGTTTTGGGCTCTTTCTGATTAGATTTTTGGACTGTGAGGTATAAGAGGTATACCCTTTTTTGGGTTTCTGTCGGTTCTCTTTCTCTGCAGTGAAAATGCTAAACTCCTTGTGAATTTAACTATGCCTTCTCTGTCTATTTTTCTGTTTGGGTTTTTGGATTATGGCACCCTTTTATTTATTTGATTTAGTCTACTCTGCAGTAAAATGGAAAGAGATAAGAATAGTAATGGTTCGAACAGTGTTGATAATCTTTTATCTGTTTCTCTCTTCTTCTTTTTTTCATGATGAAAGAGCTGTAGAAATTCAGATAATGTCAATGTTGTATTTTATGTTTCCTGTTGAAATAGCAAAATCAGAATAGTTCAGAGCAACGGTGTTATTCTTGTTCCATTTGCTGATAGATGGCATGTTTATAGTCAGTTTGAGCAATGTCTCTGTTCTTGTTACAAGGTTTTATGGATAAATTGTAATGTGTTCTGTGTTTTAATTAATGAAGCTTTGAATGCTTTGGAATCGCTTAACCATGCTATGTTGAAGGGCAAGCCCATGCGGATCATGTGGTCACAACGAGACCCGCAGCTGAGAAAGATGGGAGCTGCCAATCTTTTTGTTAAGGTATCGGTGCATTGCAACCTTTTGTTTTCAGTTTGTGTGATATTGTTCTTGGGCACCATTTTCAAAATATGCTTATTCCTTATGGGTTTTCTATTTTTGGGGTCCAAGAATTTGGACCTGTCAGTTGACAGTGCCATGTTGCATGAAGCTTTTGCAAAGTTTGGAAGCGTTCTTTCGTGCAAAGTGGCAGAGGAGAATGGAAAGAGGAAGGGGTATGGATATGTGCAGTTTGAGACGGAAGAAGCTGCACAACATGCTGTTGAGTCTCTCCATGGGAGTTTCGTTGGTGATAAGAAAGTGTGAGCAATCTTTGCTTGTGATATCTTCATTTCTAGATTGATCTCTGTATATCCTATAATTTGGGTGTGTATGTTGTTCATACCTTTTTGTTCTGTTTTGAATTGGACCTGAGGTATTTCTTGTTTCCAGATTTCAATATACTCTCTCTCTCTCTCTCTCTCTCTCTCTATATATATATATATATATATATATATATGCAAATATAAATATAAAACATGGGAGATGCCATGTGCGGATGTCTCGTACAGTACTTGTGGGGCCCCACTAATCATGCATGAGGTGGGGGATTGGAAGATCAAGATGGGACCAGCTCATACATAAAACTTCAAGTCCATACGATCTTTCTAACTCCTTGATCCCTCGCTGTCAAGTTCAATGGTTCAAAAATGCATAACTTTATTTGATCTCAATCTAAGCCTTGTCCCAACTATATTGGGGCTGGCTACATGAATTTTATTCTGCACAAGAGCAATTATATATACACATACATATGGGAAATTCTTAAAATTTTGCCGCCCACCCCCCCCCCCCCCCAAAAAAAAAAAAAAAAAACCCACCCACACACACAGAAAAAAAAGTCCTTGGATCCCTCCATTTTACACCCATCTGAATGAAACTGACCATTGGATTAGAATCAGCAAAAAATGACTCCTTATAAAATTGTTTCACTTTAGTTTAGGGCTATGGTCCAAAGGGCTAACATGATGTAATGAAGTTGAAATTTTGCATTCATGTTGGTCACATCCAGATCTTTCCATCCAACAAACTTCCACGATCATCATGCATCATGGTGGGCCCCACTGAGAGGGCGTTTTGTATTTCTGTAAATGCTCTTGTGCATCCACGTCGCATGGAGATTATCTTGTGAAGTAGCATGTGAAGCCTTCCTGAGCACCAATTTAAATGGAACATCCACCCACCCCCCTCCCTTTTTCTCCTTATATGTCACTGGATCCCATGGATTTGCAACAATTCGGTGGGACTTGAGATTGAATCAAGGGTCCAAAAAATCTTATATATACATATAACCGTTTAACTTATGGGCCATGGATCAAGGGGTTAGCATCATCAAAATGACTTGAAATTTTATATTTGGCGTCGCCATACATGGATCAAAGCTCTACACACACATAATATTGTGTGTGTTTTTCATTCAATACTTATATTCTTTTCTTTGTTGGGAGACCTTGAGTTCTATTGTTGATTATCTTTGTTTGTGGTATGAAATTGTTATGTAAGTAGGGATGGTTGAATCGAGCTTTTTGTTTTGAACTTGGATCGAACAATAAACAATCACCTCGAGCTTGAGCTGAGCTAAGCTTAGCCTGATTGCTTGGCTTGAATTAATTTGAGCTAGGCTTGATAGTACTAAATTGAATTCAAACTTAGGCATGATAAGAAATCAAGTCCTAATCAACGCTTGAGCTCAAACTGTCAATGCATCTCAAGTTTGAGCTTGAGTTGAGCGCAACTTGAACATTATCAAATATCATTGGCACCACTCATACGAGCACCATTGGAGCATGGAAAAGCAAGTAGTCTTAAAACAACTTAATTGGAGATGGGGAGGTTTAGATTTTGATGTCTTAAGAATCAACACCGAAAGGAGTGTTAAAATTTTTTCATTTAAATATATTCTGACTTCTGAGTGGTCAATAAGATAACAATATAGTTTTGTTTCAAGGATATGATGATTTCTAATGTCATTATAATAGCTTTTAGTAATCTTTCAATAAGCTGTTAAAGTTTTGTTTATCATATTTTTAATATATATATATAGTAGCATGCCATGATTAAATTGACTTTTTTTTTTATTCACAAAAAATCACATTATGTATTATATATATACTTATAATATACACATGACAACAGGGAGTCAGAATGCAGAGTGTGATTTTATCCTCTATGAACATTACTTCCTTCCCTTAGCCTGATTTTCTGTTGTTTCTCTTTTTCCCTTTCATTTTCTTTTTCTTCTTTTTTGGGCCTTTTGTGGGAAGCCGTATCAATCCCTTAACAAGCCGAGCTTGAGCAGGGTGAAACTGAGCTTGAGCTTGAGCTTGACTTATGAGACAAGGAGCTAAGATTGAGTTAAAAATTAATCAATCCGATCTGGCTTGCGAGATGATTGTCTTGTTGACATCCCCATTTGTAATTTTTACCATTCTTCCGAGGACATTTACATTTTTAATTCGTTTCTCTTTTTCTTTCCTTTCATTGATTTTTATTCTGTGTATTTTCTTTTCTTTTCTTGCCCTTCTAATTATCTTATTTAAGTACCCCACCCCTCCTTTCTCATACATCATATGTGGGAATATGAGTTTTGAAGCTGTTAGGGGCTATTAATTTCTTGAAAAGGGAAAGTTTGGAGCTTCATTACTGCATTGCACTTGCTTTAGTTTTTCATAGATTCTTATTTTTGTGATTATTTTGGACTTTCCTTCTTGGAATTATTTTACAATTTTGCTTCATTCCTCAATTGGGGTTGTAGTTTTCTCTGTTGCTATATTGTTGTGACTTTGAAATGGGAAATGGGGTTTCTTTTTAGATCCTTGATATTTCTTGTATCGTCCAGATATGTAACTAAGTTTGTCAAGAAAAGCGAGAGGCAAGCAGCTTGTGAAGAACCCAGCTTCACTAATGTATATGTGAATAATCTGGATTATGAATTGACTGATGATCTCCTTAAAGAAAAATTCTCCACGTTCGGGACAGTAAAAAATGCAGCAATAATGAAGGATGATCAAGGGCAGTCAAGGGGCTTTGGGTTTGTTTGCTTTGAATCACCGGAAGATGCTAAGAAGGCTGTAGAGACCATGAATGGCGCTCAAATTGGTAAATTACTGTGTTCATTTTATCTATTTCCTTTTTGTTTTGAACTGATTTTTCTTTAGATCATTTTCTGGACTTACGATTTTTTTGTTATTTTAGATATTTGTCCTTTTCATTATATTATCTAATGAAGTTTCAATGTTAATGAGAACAAATTGTGCATATTTTGAACAAAACAAACAAACATGATCACCATTTGTGGTGTAGGGTCAAAGAATATATATGCAGGAAGAGCTCAAAAGAAGTGCGAACGCAAGCTGACACTGAGGCGACAGGTTGAGGAAAGACGTAGCCAATGGATGGAAAAGTTTCAGGTAATTGGGTCTGCAAATCATCATCACCATCATTATCATAGCCTTGCCCCAACTATGTTGGTGTTGGCTACATGGATTCTGTTTCATTGTTTTGGTCTATCCTGAGCCAAATCCTCGGATAGGTTGCACTTCTTCAGATAAATCCTTACCATTTCCATCCACGCTCGCATTCTTATAGTATGAGATTATAAATTCAAATATATTGTATTCTACAGGGTTCAAACGTGTACGTGAGGAATCTTGATAGCTTTACTGATGATCACGAAGTGGAAAAACATTTTAGCTTCTATGGGAAAGTAATTTCAGTACATGTTGTGCGCGACAAATTTACAGGATTGGGTAAAGGATATGGTTTTGTGTGCTTTTCCACTCCTGGTGATGCTAACAAGGCTGTTAATGCTCTTAATGGTAGCTTCACTTCTTTTATTAATTTTCCCCCATGTCCATCCAGTCTATAGATAATTTCTCAGCTCGGTTTATGTCTAATTTGTTCCTCTGCATGTTCATACAGGATCCTTCTTCCATGGGAGGCAACTGTGTGTGACTATTGCACAACGTAGGGAAAACCGCAGAGCTAAGTTGGAGCTTCAGATTGGCAAAGACTCAGTGCCATTTGCGACTTCTACTTCCTCTAATGTTTACTCCAGCTATCATATACCACACTACTACTCTCCTCCCACAGGTGCTGTCTCACAAATCTACCAGTATCAGTATGAACCTTTTGGTGGTGAGAGTCAAATGATGATACTCCCTCCCAGTCATGGACAGGACTATGAGACCACCCTTTCTCAAATGGTAACATAATTTGTGTTTTAATTAATTCTAAATATTTTCTTTTATAATTTGGCTCTCTCTCATTTATCAAAGAATGTGTGTTTGAAGGTTCCAAGCAAACAAAGACAGCAGAGGCAGATGGGAGACTCGGTAAATGTGATCACATCTCAGTATCCTCAGCATGTGCCACTTCTTCCCTACATGCACCCTGACCTAGTTTATCAATTGAATACGCAGGCCATTGTGGGACAGCAGGTATATACATACACACATATGAACAAACATTCATGGACGTACACACACATAAGTATTATGTCTTTTCTCTTTAATGTGATTTATCAGAGAATATGTGTTTGAAGGTTTCAAGCAAACAAAGACAGAAGAGGCAGATGGGGAGCTGGGCAAATGGGATCACATCTCAGTATCCTCAGCATGCACCACTTCATCCCTACATGCAGCATGAGCCAGTTCCAGTGAATACACATGACATTGTGGGACAGCAGGTATATGCATACATTTGTATGTGCAAACATACATATACGTACACATATTTATATGTATGTCTTCTCTTCAATGTGATTTGACTTAGTCTTGGCCCTTTTAGTTTCTTTTGTATCTTTTTTATTGTGTCATGATGCATGGTAAACCAATGCTTAACATTGTGTCATAGTCATTTTGTCATGGGTTCACAAAAGTAAGCCTAGGGCGTGTTTGTTTACATGTGTGGATGAGTAGAGGGGAGAAGGGAGATGGATGCCAATCAAGGAATAAATAGAAGTAAGGTATATTAAAGTAAAAAGTAGATGAGTTCTAAAATTCTTGTTTGGATAGTATGAGGTAAAGCATAGGTGGGTGGGTGAGAGAGAGAGAGAGATTAAAAGCACTGTTTGTAACAGTTTACTGCATTAAAAAAAGAGGCATGTGGAGTAAAGGGTTAGTGGTATCACATCATAAGTGTGCTTCTCCACTCCACTTTATCATCCAAGCATGGTGAAGGAAAAAATATCACATCACATGCATACTTTTACTCCACTCTAAACTACTACTTGCACTAAACAAATATGAGAACTGTCCCAAATCCCAGTAGCTGCAATTTATTAAGGCTTGTTGCTTTGAATGGGTCTATCTAATTTACTGCACATACTTTCAAGATATATAGGTTGACAACCACTACAAAATTTTGTCACAACCCAAACACGACATTCTGAGAGAAGTAGAATTCATGTAGCCATGACGATGACGATGACGATGACTACGCCTTTCTACTGAGATGCTTCAGTGGTAATTCCTTTTACCATTCAAAAAAAAAAAAAAAGAACAAAGAAAGAAAGAAATGAGGAAGAAGATATGCCTTCTTAGTATCTACAGTTAAGGTCTCCTTCATAAACATAACTCTAGCTTAGATTGGAAGCAATATGGATGCAGATCTAGAATATGAATCTAGGTCACTCTAATCACTGCTTCTTACAGAAGCTTGTATCAATGGATGATCAGATGATTATTCAACTGCAGCAGCCAGTTTTCTTGGATGTGAGATGTATAATAGCTTCAAATGTTGATTTCATGTTGCTATTGATGGCCAATGATTGAAATTTTCCTTTTTGTTGCAGCCTGTGAATAATAATGTTGGTTGCAGCCATCATTCGGAAATGAAGTGGAGAGAATCTGAGCGCAGAAAACCACATGAATGTGAATAAAGCAAGCTCTTTTTCAGGGCCTCATCAAGGATTTGGCGTTGTGAGTATCAAAAACAAGTGATTTAGGACTATTTTTTCCCTCTTGTACAGAAACTGCAGGTAGATGGTGGCTCTTACTCTACTCCATATTCGGTTGTGTAGTGAAATGAACTTACGCATGCAACTTGGGCTAGGCTCAACCTGAACCCAACTTAATTTGACCTGATTAAAACCCAAATTTTGACTTGGGCCTGAATCAAACTGTGGGTCAGATTCAGATTGGTTCTGGTTGGCACATTTTTAAATAAGTAATGTAACAGGGTTATGTTGGATTCAGGTCAAGTTGAGGTTGGTCCCTCTGCTTTTGTCTAAATCAGGTTTGGGTTAACCCTTCTAGAATTTGGGTTGGGTTTGGATTGGCCCATTGTTTTCCCAACCTGTCCAAATTTCTCCACCCATGATCTTCAATTTAGAGAAATTACCTGAACTCTTTACCTATGTCCTCACATTTCACAGTGAAGATATTTTCTCAGTAAAAGATGATGGTCATAAGAAGTTGGGCCCTCTCTAACCTTCAAGAATTCTTTCTCTTTAACCTTCAAAAATTCTTTCTTTTACATACTGACCTATTTACTTGGGGAAGCTAAGTGAATTTCAGTCCCTAGCTTTGCATATTTTTGTACTTATCTTAATTTTAAAACATTTTCAGGCTTCCATTGTAAGGTCATGTTCATAGGGGTTGATTGTCTGCTGGTATTTACATATGTAAATAATTCAGATGCGTAAGGATCACTCGTCATCACGTTTGTTTGTGAACATTTATGCATGCGTAAATGAGCTGTGAAAATGGTGTAAATGAGGCCATTTACGCAACAAAATTTTCACACCGGAATAGGTGTGAATGTGATCCACTGTTGCAAAAAAGGTGCCAGTATGCTTTTTACATGATGATTGCATTCTTGTGGGGCCTATCAATCACCTTTATTTTTTCTCATTCCTGCAAGTCCTCATAGTTGTAACCAAACTGTCACTTTGTTTATTGAACTAATAAACCCCAAGATATTGAAGCTGATTGTCTCTCTAGATTTTGAGTAATTTGAGCTAAAGTCCTAACCCATAAATCTAATTTTCTGTACTTTCTGTGGGCCCCTAAATTCATGATCTGGACCATTCAATATTCCTGTATTCATGGTAAATATCAGGACGTTTAGTTTTATATCTTAATTCTTCATGAATTTTGAGAAATTTGTGAAAAATCCAAACCAATCTAAAACCATTGGATGTGTATCTTTTTTTTCTTTTTTTTCTGGAGAGGAAGTTTAAATTCACCCAAATTAAAAATAGAAAGAAGCCAACGAAAAGACAAACACCTACACCTACAACTACCATTACAAAGCTAATACTAAATTACTCATGTGAAAATGATTATCTCGACAAACATGATAATGTGTTTCACATGTGTAACATCTGAATATGCAACATTTGCATGCGTAGCATTTACATATGTAAAATCTCATTTTCCTATCACATTTTTATAAGACAAACAACCCCTTACTGAATTTCTTATATATATATATATATACATTCTTTATTTTTCTTTTTTCTTTTTTAATAAGCTTTTGTAATCATGAAATGATGGACTACTAAAAAAAAATTGACAACAATACGAGGATTCAAAACACTCGGAAAAAAAATAATTTGACAACATGTGATGGGAAAGACTTGCTTGTTTGTGGCAACCAATAGGAGATCCCCAGCATGTGAGAAACCAATATTTGTGTATGTGGTTGGGTGGTGGGGTTTAAATTTTCACTGACATGCATGCTTATAGTCAGTGTGGGTTTAGGCAATGACTCTGTTGTTGCAAGTTAGGCCAAATAGAGTACGTAGTATGTACATGCCTTGTACTAACGAGCACGCCTTTTCTGCAGGAAGCATGACCAAATTTCGTGTACAATGCAAGGATATATGCTCTTGTGGATATGGAGTGCCTAGTTTTCTTCTTGTCTTTTTGGTAAAGAGAAGTGCCTAGGTTCTTAGCACGGTTTAAGTCATTCAGTGGGAGCTTAAGTTCTGAAAGCTCTACCCAGGCTACTACTTGGTTGCTTCATGCAGTGGTAATTTCTACCGGCCAACTGGTACTACTACTGGTTTGTTTGTGAGGACCTTTTTTCTCTTCTTTTTTTTGTTTTCTCGAGAATAGTGTAGCATTTCTTACTTCCACAATATGTTTCAATCTTGTAAGAACAGTGTTTGTTAAGTGCTGTTAAGCCCAGTAACTGCAAAAAAGAAAGATCACCCCAATTGGTAGGATCGTTGTTATCAATTGCCATCACCAAGGAAGGACTCGTGTTCTCAATAGAAAGTTGTTTGAACTCTCTTTTTTCTTTCTTCCCTTTCGATGATTCAAGTAATCAGATGAATTCGCCTGCAGGCAGGCAGATAGCCATAGGAAAACCATATTGAATGCTTGAGATATTCCACTGAATATTCTGTTTTCATCTTTACCTATCCATGCTAGATCATAGACCACCACATGATTCTGAACAAAATAGATGGGTCGATGTGCCGATTGCATTCCGGACCCAGGCTAGCCCATGCATTCCATCTATCGACCATGGTGAGGTAATGCTCAAGACCAGCCCATTTGTAGAGTAGTTGGCCCAACTTTTCAGGCCTGAACCAGACGCAGCAGGTCTGGACTCTGGATGCAACCAATTTACCAATCAGGCAGAAACTCAACCCCACAGAGGATACTCACTCTACCAAATTTTCAACCACACTCTGCCAGCCCTGTTTGTTCGTGTATGATACTTGGCGATTCATGCTCAGATAAGTTCCATTGAAGGATTATTAAAGAAGTAAAGAGTGAAGGATATAAGGCAACAATATAGATGAGACCTTGACTTTCCTAGGATATAAATTGTGAAACATCAGGCCGGGCATTAATATATTTTTAGCTTAATTTAATTTCCATTAAAGGGAGGGAAATTTGATTGTCATTTTTGGATAGAATTTACCCTTAATTCTTCATTTTTAACCACTTACAGAAATACAAAATCTTAAAATTTGATTAAATGGAACAAATCAGATGGCACATAACATAAGAAGAGACCCAGTTAATTTGGCCTGCTTCATCATGTGGGGTAAAAGAAACAGATTGAATAAATCACACACCGATTGGGTATTCGGATTCCTATACCACACTGCTCAAGTATGAATTGCAATTCTATACCTTTCATGACCAGGGAACCTGATTCCTGGGTCTTCAGGTTGACAATATCACTCCCGGCCAGCAGACCACCTTAGCCACTAAAAAAAAAAAACGTGGCTGCATGAATATGATGCAACCATAAACTATTCCATGGCCGTCTGTGCTCTTGCAGACCATATTGCTGTGCATCCACATCCACACATGCAGAATTCAACTGCTGGATTTGAGCTCAATTTTTATGCTAGCCCCATTATAAAATGTGCCAAACCTAGGTTCGAAGCGCGGGGCGAATCGATCATGGCCTAAATCTTAGGAATTGGAACTGAATGGGCCAGAATTGGACAAGCTTCCACCTAGTCCTTTAACACCCTACATAGGGCCTTATATCAAGGAGGTGAAGAGTGAATGGTCATGGGGAGGTACAGAAAGGGGCATCACATTCCTAGGATTCAATTTCACGACCTAATAAAGGGAGGAGGTTTTGATTGCCTCTTGAAGATCACCACAATGGGATCCTTCCCTCTTGTAGCCTGTGCTTTGATAAATTTCCATTTTCTAAGTAAACATGAATTTGCCACATGGGTTCTTAGGTGGTCACATGAACATCAAAACGATTGATTTTTTTAAATTTTGCATTCATGCTTTTACAGACTCAAGATCAGATGGCCTGTTCTCTTTCAGAGGATCATTCATCTTTAGTTTTCAACTTTTTTTTGACATGGCTTGTTGTTTAGATAAGATTTCTGCTATCAGTTGTCGACCAAACAGCTGCGAGTTCTTGAGAAGCAAGTTTCTCGTTGTTGAGTCGACTGCATAGCCTTGTCCTATCATCCATTGCAGCAAATGCAAAAGCAGTTCCTTTTTCTCAGGCTGTGCAATGTAACGCGCAATAGCCTTGTCAAACACCACCTGAGGAAAGCCAACAGAAGATGTACACATTTCAGTCTCTGATAAGGAAATGATATTAGATATTCTACCCATATACAGAGGAATGCTGTAGTGCTAACGTTGCACTTTAAAGTCTAATCAATCAGTTCAAGGCCATATCATGCGAAAAAGAGAGAGGGCCAGAGCAGCATATCATCCCATCAAAATCAAACAAAGAAGACGATCTAGAATGATTAAAGTGAAGAAAGTGGCAATCATCAATTTGAATTATCCATTCTATTGACCACAATGCCTTCTGAAAGGATTTCGATATGCAGTTTAGTAAATCAGAGGTTACAGATGACATGATCTAGGCTCACAGGCTTGTAGGATCAATGGATCATCCAGCCATGTGATTCACCGCATAGTGGCCCATGAAGAGAGCATTGATGAAGCAGGTGGAAGGTCCAGCTAGATTAGCTAGTGTTCACTTGTACAAATGCATCTTAAAGAACTTTAGATTTTGCTGTGTTGTGTGACTACTGGAGCCTGGGTAATATAATACTCAAATACTAGTTTACCATTCACAAGATTTAAAAAAAAAATCTCAGATACTTGTTTATGCCCAGTGTACCTTAATCAGAAGGATACAGGACTAGTGTGGATAAGGCACAGGTGCTTGTGGGGTACAGTTTTCACATTTCCAACTGTACTAAATTCATGAATCCATAATTTTGACATATTAGCCCTTAAATCCTGTTTTCCCGATTTCATGACTGAAATTCAAATAATGTCACCAGAGTCGGTTGACTCTAGTCAATATATTTAAAAAATAAATAAAAAATTTGCCCCAAATCCCATGATATCATGGGAACAGTGTATCACACAGATTGTTATATATTTAAAAAAAAAAAAAAAAAACAATGCATGTCACAGAAACTGATAAATCACATGGTATCATGGGGCTATTATATGATGTCATGGCTTTTATGCAGCATATTGGGAAATTTTTTTTCTGAATAATACAAATCTGAGAAATGGTGGTCAGATGTGTATTTACTATTCACAAAATATCATTTTTCATGTTATGTAAAAAACGAATTTGCTTGCTGGTTGAAGAAAGTGTATGATATAGAAACTGATACCATGGGATATGGTGCAAAAAAGTTAAAAAGGAAATGTTGACCAGAGTCGAACAACTCTGGTGCCACTATGTATTTCGGTCATGAAATTGGGAAAACCAGGTTCAAAGAGGACTAATATGTCAAAATCCCTTTTTTTCCTTCTCAACATAAAAAAGAAAAAATGTCAAAGAGGGCTGTAACTCTGTAAATAGGGACAGTTCCATTAACTTAAAAATGTTCTAAAGATGAAAGTGATTCCCTTTTTTTGCTACATATGGTAATAATAAAAGTGGCTCTCATGTACTATTGATCCCTCCCACAACTCATGTACGCTTGATTCCTAGTTCCCTTTCTAATAGGAGAATGCCTAGCCATTGCACCAGGTGCAGGTTCATTGACAAAAAAGTTATGCTTTATATAGAAACGTAAATATGAAAAATCACATTTAGAAGTGCATTCATGTCTTCAATCCTTGTATCAATGTCTGCATCACCATTATCTGTAGTGGGCATCAAATCTATACAATATATACACCTTGGATTATGGTGCTTCCTAGCTTCCTTAAGTCTGACACCTTGTGTATTTGTCCAATGCCAATAAATTTATCAGTTGACCAAGTTAAAACACAAACTGATGAAAGAGACTTGGGCAAGTGTGTGCGCGCCCAATTTAGCTAGACACATACCTGGTCAATCTTGTGGCCAGAACTGTGAAGTGCTTTGATCACATCATTTATCACGTTTATATTTCCCGACTTCATAAACGATACAGCAAACCGTTTTTGTGAGAGCCTAGAGATAAATTTTGCGTTATCCTGTCAACGTCATGACCATCAGGAATTAGATTTGTACTAGTTCTTGTGAATAAACAGACAACGATACCATAAAGCAAGATATCATACCTTCATTACAACATATGCTTCTTTGAGAAGCCCACCTGCAACTAGAATATTCAGAATCTTCTCATGAAGCACCTTAGACACTGCTCGCTTGCTGTATCTCAACATATTGTAAACAGAATATGCTTCAGTTGAAGCACCAGCTCGTCCCAGCTGTAAAATCAAAGAAGAACAAAGTATCTGCAAGAATCGTTAAGTTAAGATCAGAGGTTGCTAAAGTTGCAGTATTTCACAGATTGTGAATTATTCCAGAACTTATGCCAAGGGCACTAAGAAGGCAGGCTTGAAATGCTGTTCGATTCAACACGCCACTTAACCCACAAGGGATCTAAATAAATCGGTTGGATCCCATGAAAGTATCTTTCTGGTGCAGCTCAAGGTTTGCGCAAAAACTAGGAAATGACAATAGGGGACAACTATATATTCCAATTAGGTCTCTATAGGTTACCAGAACAAGTCAATATACAAGCTAACCAGATCCTCAGAGCTCATTTTAGTTCAGTTGCATTTCTGAGTATTTTGATTGATCATGTCAAACAATGTTACAGGCATCAGACAGATGTTAGCATTATCTTCAATAAACATAGAATGCAACACTTTTTTTCTCTATACTTTAACTTCGCCAGTTTTTACTGCCAGTCCCAAGCTTGGGTGAAGCAGGGTTGCATTAGGTAGGGTGACAGCTAGCGTAAAGTTTCGTCACAACCCAAACATGAATTCTGAGATGATTGGAATGGAGAAACAGAATTCAAGTAGTCAATCCGAGCTTAGTTGGGACAAGACTTTGATGATGATGAAAAACAGAACATACTTGATGAGTTTTTTAATGGAACTCATTGTATGCATTAGGTAGCACAATTGGATTGTCATATTCCCGTCAGGTCATGAGAACAATCGCAAGCCTGCCAAGAAAATCATTTATTGGAAGAATCATCACCACCACAAAAGATGCACAAGAGACTAATAGCTGCTAAGAATAAAAGGCTGAAGGTACCAGAGTCAAAGGCAATGAAGTATTTGAATAAAGTTGAAATCACTGCAATCAGAGAAGGGAAAATTCATGGTTGGCCCCCATCTAATGGAGGCCGATTCCCATAATGCTACATGTTAGGCATAAAAGCGCTTTTAAAATCTCAAATGCAATGAGAACAGAAAAGGTCATTGAGGAGGTTAAGAGACAAACACAAAATTGGATGCTGTTTTCACACATATTCCAAGATAATGGAAAGTAAGGCCGTTCGGTAAGAAATGGAGTATTTAAAGCTGATTGACTTGTCAGTGAAACATGTTATTACTATAGTCTTGCTTTGCTCTCGCTCTCTCTCTCTCTCTCTCTCTCTCTCTCTCTCAAAAAAAAAAAAAAAAAAAAAGAAGTTCCCGCTTGATAGTCTCTCTCTTTGTACAGGTTTTTCTATAATAAAATTCATCATCACTTCTCCAGAAAAGAAAAAAAAAAAAAAGGTGAAAAAAGAGTGACCAACTCCACCATTCTTGAAGATACCCACTCTTTAACAGAGAATTTTCTCCTACGAGCAACTGCAACAGCAGTCCAGCACAGTGGGGCCCATTTGGGCACACCTTTCATCAGTGTAGCCCCTTGGATAGTCTTTCATCTCATGATCTGAAATCAGGCCCAATTTCACACTCACTGAACCTTCACTCACAGTGGGACTCAATCTCAAGAAGATCTAGAGTTAAGATGTCCAATCTCAAGAAAATCTAAAGTTAAGATGTCATTAAAACTTCAAGGCTATTAAATCAAGGGCTAGGATAATCTGGTGGGGCCTGCCCTGCTCCCATTGGTAAACTTGCATCTAGGTGAGCCCCATGAGATGGACTACATATAAGCTACATGCAATCCACTCGTAGGTGAACATTTCCCCTCTTCAACTCCACATTCTAATGTTTTTTTTTCTTACTACTGGATCCAAGTATTAATCGGTCTCCTCCCACTTCCTTGGACTTGTAATCATTTGAGACATGTACAAAAGTTGATTCTGGCTTCTATGTACATGCCCAAACAACTTGAATTTTCTTTTTTCCTTCCTTCTATTACAACTACCAATGTAGGAGGCTTCCGGCATCCTTTTGCACTAATTTTGGAAGATAAAAGCCACATTTTGTGGAAGATTTAAGCATTCAAAGATTGAAGGTACTGCTCATACAATTCAATATATGCAACACCTCATACTACTTAGAGTCATTCTTAAAAGTGAAAACACATCTTAACACTCTAGATTCATAGGACATTGTTCTTTTATTCTTTAAAGAATCATCACCACCGCCACCATCATCATCATTCACAAAATTTTAAGCTTTTTGGGGCAATGTGGTGTGAATCGGTCTGACTCGACCTAGTTCTATGCAACTTGGCCTTAGTCAACCCGACACGATAGGAGTTGACTCACTTCTCAATCCTGAGTTTAAAACCTACCTTTAGTTGATGTCGGATTCTACAATCACAACACAGCATTACCTTGTCTCCATTTGCTCATTGTATGTCAATTCTACTAGCTATATCCAACTCAAACTCTCCATCTTGTTCTATTATTAACCCTAAATATCACAACGTGCTTAATTTATATTCAATTTTAAGAAACCACCTACTCTTAGATTCGCGAAACGTGCACTCCTAATATTATATTTTGTCTTTGCTAATTCTAAAGTCTAAACCCATTTAACTGAACACCTTTCTCCAAAGCCTAACTTATCATTATATAGCTTTTCATCTTACTAATGAGTAGCACGTCATCTACAAATAACATACACCACAATACTTCATCCTAGATATTTGTCATCACGTTCTCAGTAACCCAAGGCGAACAAATATGGGCTCAAAGTACACTAGCGGTATATCTCAATTCAACTGGGAACTTAGATGGCACCCTACATACGCTTCTCATGCTTGTTTCTATAAGAAATCATGTACCAACCCAAAAACTTAAGCTGATAGGTGGAAGGCCCAAATAGGTACATAAAGCACTGTCTAACTCAGGACTTAGGCGATGTGGGACTTCCAACACTCCCCCTCACGTGCAGACCCAATAGATTTAATGGACGGGCCTCCCACATGGGCTACACAAGAACGACAGGATCGGAACCCACTCTGATACCATGCACCAACCCAAAAGCTTAAGCTGATGGGTGGAAGGCCCAAATAGGTATATGAAGCCCTGTCAAACTCAGGACTTAGGTGATGTGGGATGTGGGACTTCCCAACAGTTTCTACTTCATACATGTCTCGCATAATCTTGATATAAAAGATGTCTTTTCGAATTCAAAGTATAATATTTTATTTGCACAGTTTTAATTATCTTCTTAGTTACTTTTTCTTTTTTGCTCATTTGAATGATAATATCTTATTTTTTCTTATAGAAAAATGTACCACAATCTCTTTCACATTCATGTAACATTTTTCCAATAATCAAGAATAATTTGGTTAACTAATCAGTCCCCATTTGCCCATAAAGATCCATCAATCTACAGATGCCATCAAGTTTTAAAGCAGGTTTTACTTTCAATTATGAAATATGAATACTCCATTCCCACTCCTTGATTTGATTCTAAAACGTAATTTATTTCACCCACACTTAGGCCTTTAAAATACACACTATCTACTTTTAACCTTTTCTTCAAACAAGACCCTTCCTTTTTATTATTATTATTATTATTATTTGAACCGTTCAAGTTTCAAGCTTCGTGCCGTTGTTAGTCATTAAGCATTTGCAAGTTCTTGTGTACCCATAAGCAGAAAACCATATATACTTAAACAATAACATGTCAAACAAGAAACCATGTCCTAGTAATGCAAATGTGCTGTGGACAGAAAACCTTATAGCATTGAGAAGGAATTGCAGACAAAGGACATAATTGGATTAAAAAGGAAAAACAATTTGCCGGACAGTTGATGTAACAGAGACAAGCAAAAGGAGATCACCTCATCCAGTAGATGGCCTTTACTGTGCATGTCCTCAACCATCCGATATGCAAGCTGATATAACTTCTCCTTGCAGTAATAATTTGCTAAAATATGAAATGTTTTACGATCAGGAGAAATTGCCAATTCATCCATTTTCTTTAACATCTGCATTACACTCTTCATATCACCTGCCTTGCAGTAAGCTCTCAGCAGATTATTTAACAACACCAAGTCATATTTTTCATAGGCAGCTTCAAAATCCCTAGCAAGCTGCTTTGCATCTTCCAGTAGCCCGTTTCGACAAAATGCAGAAATCATGATACTGTGGGAATAACCATCTGCAAGCATAAGATGCAATTAATTTTAAGAACGGATCCTCAACTTTTGTTGATTGATTATACTGCACAGAGGAAGCCAAAGGCTCCTTCCAAATTTATTTATTTACTTGTTTGGGGACGTACTTTAAAGGCTTTCTTACACTGACGTAAGGAACAATTCAAGTCTTCCCAAAGACAAATAAATTTTGATCTGAGGCATACAAAGAGCCATAAAACAAAATATAAGTTGATGGATGTAGTGCAAATTTCATTAAAGCCTTTGCATCATTCAAACTCTCTTGCGACTATCTAATGCATTATGCATAATGCATGACAAAGAAAACTCACTCAATCTAGTGCACTGAGGAATTAGTTGTCTACTGCTCGTATACATAACGTGGTAGATTCTAAATAGTTTTGTTCGTGCGAATGTATTGAATGCATACCATCCTCAAGAATGACTTTCAGAAAGTGGGGAAACTGTGTTGAGAGTGATGAACCTTTTTGTTTTTTAATCAGCATAATAAACCTTTGCATGCACATCTCCACACATTAGCAGGAAAAAAGGAACCTTCAACTGCACTAACTTTGACATGTCGAAGCATGTGAATGATTTTTTATTATCAGTAACTGTTAAATATATTATTACAGAACGAAAAGAGAGAACAAAGCAAATCCATACAGCCTACCCAAAGAAGGAATGATGAATATTGGAAACCTTTTAAAGCAAGGTCTCTGGTACTAATCCAATTACAGTTCACCATAAGATGAGACAGACTCATCTCTTAACATCCCACCTTATGATTGCATGCTCCAATAAGGGCCAAGGAGGATCAAAAAGAAAAAGGGGAAGGGGAACCGGACTACTCATCGATGAGTATGCAGTCTTCAGAATCTAATGAAACCCATGGATTGGTAAATCTAACTATACAAATTTTCATTTCATATTGGTGGTTTTGGAACAAGAACCAATGGGATTCTTGTTTCTTTACCAGAATTACCAGGATTCATGTCTGGAGGAATTTCAAATTCTCCAAAAGTTGTCCCCTTGAGGTGGAGGCATGTTTCTTTACTAGAAATCCTAACAAGAATTTAGGATGTTGGAGTTTTTGGGACATGATGTGATATCTTGTCCCTTGGCATTTTCAAATGCCTTGTTTCTTGCCAAGCATTTCTAAATTCCAGTCACTTGAAAGGTCTCAAATGAACTATGGGAATTCAAAAATTCCAGCCCCTTTGCATTTTGGTGGGATTTCTGGATGCTCAAGTCCAAGGGAGCATCCAGGAATTCCACCCTATCTGGGAATTTAGAAATTCCCCAGATAGGATTTTCTTGAATTCTAGCGAAGAAACAGGCAGAATTCCAAATCCCTCCTCTTGGTGGAGCATTTGAAATTACAACCAAATGCATTGAAGATGGAATTTCAGGAATTCCAAAAGGTCATTTGAGACCTTTTAGGTTGCTGGAATTTGGAATTATGATGAAAGAAACACAGCATTTCAAATGCCACGGGACAAAATGTCACATTATGTCCAAAAAAACCCCAACATACCAAATTCTTGTCAGAAATTCTAGTAAAGAAACAGGCCCTAAGTAAAAGAAAAAAAATGCACTGCAACATGCACATTTTAAACCTACTGTTCCTTGCTTTCCTTCTAGTCAAAGTGTCAAACCATAACTCATGAATAAATAAATTGATAGGAATATGCACTAAAACATTCTAGTCAGAATCTATGAGAATACATGAAAGTACCATCTGCTGGTCCGCTGCTAGCTGGCCAACCTTCATATTAAATCAGAAAAACCATTCAATTTTTTTATAGGAAACATACCTGACTTCACATTTTTGTTTCTCATTTCTTCGAAAACAACTTTAGCTTCATGAATGTGTCCAGCCTTCACAAGGCCGTCCATTATTATACAATAAGGCATCTACAACCAAAGTACACCAGATCATCTAATTAGGCATGGATAATCATCCACCCCCTAAAAGAAAATGGAAGAAAAGCTCTAATAAAAGAAGCACAAATCTGTCTGTAACAGTAATGATACGCAGAAATAAATATCTACATTAAATCTGTATGGGTATGACATGCATGTAGGGAAGAGGAATAAACAATGCTAACACCCATAGGCCCACCAATCACCTAGAATTTTCAATCCCCACCAGTCCCATTCCCACGTGGCCCCCACGAGGAAGTGAGCTCACTAAAGGGGAGCCCCATACATGTAGGGAAATCCTATGGTGAGCTCACTGAATACGAACAAGTAGTGGCACCCACCTTATGATCCATCCGAGTGGAAACCCCACCCCCCCCCCCCCCCCCCCCCCCCCCCCCCAAACCGACCCGACCCGACCCGACAATCGCCAATCTTGGTTTAAGCACCCGTCCAAATGGATTGGACCATTGGATTGACTGTGCACTTGTTTTGGACAATGAAAACTTATAGCATGTTGATCAAGTGGTTAGGATGATCAAGTGAGCCCCAAATTTTGTACACAAGTATGGCCTACCTAGACCTTTCAATCCCCACCGATCTCATTCCCAGGTGGGGCCCCCACAAGTGAGTTCACCATAAGGTGAGATCATAGGCTCACTGGGGGGGGGGGGGGGGCGCGCGCATACATGTAGGGAAATCCTATGGTGAGCAAGCCGAATGCAAACACTTAGTTGGGCCCACCTTATGATCCATCCGAGTGGACCATAAAACAGGGAATCCCCTAATAGTCCTAATCCCAAGTTTGGCACCCATCCGAATGGATTGGACCGATGGATTGACTATGCACTCGTTTTAGACGATGAGAAGTGAGAACTCGTGGGCTGTTGATCAAGTGGTTAGGTTGATCAGGTGTGTCCCAAATTTTGTACACAGGTATGGCCCACCTAGATCTTTCAATCCCCACCGGTCCCATTCCCAAGTCAGGCCGACCACAAGGAAGTGCGCTTACAAGAGGGGGGCCTTATAAATTTGAGAAATGATCACATACATACTTACGGTACATCCTTGTGGTACATAGTACATACCAGTTGTTGGGGCCCACTAGGGACCCCACAAATCATAGGACAGGGGGATCGAAAGATCCAAATGGGACCACCCTAGCCATCAAATTTGAATTCAATCTAATGCCTCAAACCCTTCATCCATGGCCCACAAACTTAACGGCATTACATAAAATAAAAATAAAAAACAAAAAAAAAAAAAAAAATTGATCCCAGATCCAACATCCAATCCATTTGGATCTATGCAAATCCATGGGTAGAGGTGACTACCGGGGGGGGGGGGGGGGGGGTGGGGGGCATTAGGATGGGTGATAAAGTGGGCCCCACTAGGTGGTATGTAACCTAGGACAATGCATACGATATGTACAACATCATTTTGTTATATGTATGTGTGTGTGTGTATTCTTCAATTTTGCAGTCAGTATTTTTTTTATTATTATTATTTAATCTCCCCATGAAAATATAACTATATGTAATCAGAAGTAGAGAAGAATCACTGCATCAGAGAGTTTTGAATCACCAAATGAGGTTTGTGAGCTTTTCCTATATAATTAAGTTTTTGTTGTTAGTTATGCAGATTTAGATGCCTAGGCAGCATACAAGAGTTTGTGCTATTTGTAAGGAAAATTAGCATCAACTCATCAGATGATTGAATCCCAACTCACCATCCAGTTTCTATCCAAATGACAAAAGAAAAAAAAATGTGGATTTAGCATGAGATGGTTTTTCTAAGCCAAAGCTTATTGGATGTTCGCTTACAACCCAGATCCTTTAGCAACAGTAACAGCATTCAGATATAAAGATGCAAGCACTATAGAGAACTAGGAAAATAAAAAAATGTGCATAAATAAACAAAAGTTCAAGGGTACCTCCTCTTGAGCAAAGCCCATAGCTTCCAGTTTGACTAATAATTCTCTTGATTTCTCAAACAGACCACCTCTGACATATACCTTTAGTAAAGTGGTCAACATCACCTACATTAAGAGTTATATGAGTTCAGACGAAACTACAACATGATAAATAGACAGCCAAAAACATCCCGAGAGAAGCAACTGATCTGCATGATGAATGCAAATAACCTAAATGACAGCACTGCAGCAGAATCAAAGAATAATAACATGGCAGAAAGGTTAACTTTGAACATCCACGGCTCCGCATGCCACACATAGGATATGACATGTACGACGGAAAAAAAAAAAAAATGAACCTGGGTGGTCCTTGCCAATAAAGGCTGAAAACAATTGTCTTTTCCAAGTAGATGGCATGGCCCAAACACTATGGAGTCTCACTCATTTTTTTTCCTTCTTACTATAGCCTGCATGCTTGTGGGAAAGCTCAAGAAAACATAGCAATTCGCCCCTTTATAGACAATGTGGCAATTCTTTCCTTTTTTTCTCGGAGATTTGGTAACTCTCCCCTTACAAAATTCTCACATCTAAGATTTGATTGTTTCTTACACTTGGTAAGAAACAATCAAATCTAAAGAATACTCTTCTTTTGAATCCTTGGATTAAAGTAAAAATACTCTTCTTTTGAATCCTTGGATTAAAGTAAAAACTAAAAAAAAGGCTTCGCTTTTCCATTGGCAGATTTGCAAAAAGCTAGGCGTGCTACATTGACAAGGTCTTTATTTGCACTAAGGTAATAGACATAGGCTGATTGCTTTTATCAGTGGTTTTCCATAGAGGTGGGACCATTTCTTTTTGAGTTTTTGTAAATAGGCCCCTGGGGTTTTAGTATTTGCAAATAGGCCCCTTCATTTTCATTTTATTACCTTATGTGTCCCCAAAATCAATCTTCTTCCAACCACAATAGGTTTTTAGAGTGAAATGACACTTTTGTCCATCTCTTTTATCCTTATATGTATAATTTCAAAAGCGTGGACTCAAATTATTTTTTTTTTACAAAGCATATAACATTGACAATTGTACTTAGTGGGAGAGAACAAATCTATATAATTTTTTTTTTTTATACATATAGTGCTCATTTCATTAAATCCACATTGATCATGACGACAAAAACACTTGTACTTATAACTAGTTATGATTTTCCAATCCATACATGACCCACTTTTGGATTGATGAAAGTTTCAAAATACATGATTATGCTTCATGTGTAGGTGTAAAAGAAATATTGGAGGGATGGGCAAATGTGAAAAAAAAATATTAAATTTTAGAATTTGTGAGGGGCGTGATGTTTGGCTCTGTGTAAAAGAAATATTAGGGGGAGGGGCAAATGTTAAAAAATTTATATCAATTTTTAGAATGTGAGAGGAAAAGGAAGGGGGGGGGGGGGGGGTGTGTGTGCAACTTAAACTTTTCTCAAATATGGGTAGGGGCTTAAATCCCCAGGCCCTTGCACCTGGGTCCACCCCCCAATCATGTGCATGAGAGGGTTATTATTGAGAGAAACCATTGGGACTTGAGATAAAATAATGGTATTTTTGTAAATAAAAGTACTCATTTTTGTTTAATGGATGTAAGGGCAAAGTTGTCATTTATATAAAAATCCAACACCAATCTCATGGTAGATGCCCATTCTTGTTAGGAATATTGATTTTGGGGACATGAAAGGTATTAAAAAGAAAAAGAGGGGGCCTATTTACAAATACTAAAACCTCGGGACCTATTTACAAATCCTACAAACCTTAGAGGGGTCTATAGTCTCTATACAAAAAGCTCTTCCTTTTTTGTTTGACACTTGTTGTGTTTTTTTTTTTTTTTTCCTTCAATCAATACTTTTGGTTGTATAAAAGGAGAGTGGGTCAGCACTCAGGAGCCTCCCAAAACTGAACTTTCATGCCAATTTGAATAGAAAATTTAGGCAACTATGTGGCTAAGTTATATGAAGGTAAAACTAACATGCTTATACAAAATTATGTCAATATCTTCATCCCATAGCGTAAGTTTTATCTCCGAAGTAACAATGAAAACAAACATAAACAGCACTGCACCAATTAATTAGGGTTTGACTTAAACTAAGCAAAACTTTTGAGTCACAAGACTATATTCAATCAAAAAGGAAACAGTCAGAGTGCCTATGTTGAGGGGGGCAAAAAAACCCTAAAGGTTTGAGAGGGTTCATTTTACAAGTAGCAACTAGAAGCAGATGAGCACGCTTTGATATACGAACTCTGGGATAAATGAGCCTGTCATGGAAATAAACCAGGTTTTAACATTTGACATGCGGGTTACCTGATGCACTGACTGACACAATTCCATGGAGAATAAAATATAATAAATAGGGAGTTATCAATCAACTTCAAAGGTTGTTGAGACTTGAGATAGTGATATAGATAAGATTATGAGCATAGAGAAATTGGTTTAATTGATCAGAGTTCGAGATTTTGAGTGAAAATCACTTCTTTTAGCTTTATTTTGGGTGAGGGACTACATGATCTAGAATCGTCATTACTTTGCCAAAAACAGACATGGCTAAGACAAATCTACAGTGTCCTACATGAATCCATGTTAACACGTTCTCTCATATAGAAGAATCCGCATAACAAGGTCTGATTGTGACTGCCCAAGTCACAAGTTAAACATGATTTGGGCCAAGTCTTTACACAGAATTGTTCAAGGGGGGAAAAAAGAAGCATTGGCACTGAAAGTTTCCCATGGGACTAAATTGGGAAAGCCACCAAACAGAGTCAACTCAGCCCAGTCACCAAGTTGATTTGCAGGCTTGGCAAACTACGAACACCACTACCACTTCATCATAATGAATTATACCAGAAACTTGTTTGCAAAATGCGTACACAGTAAGTAAGCTTCTTCTTTTCTTGAGTTAGTTAAGTTAGCCACCTGTTTCAACACAAATGCTCAGCTTTTCCATTTTGTTACAGAAAAATTAGGAACTAGAGGACTCCTCTGAATATAAATTACTCAGAGATAACATAAGGTAAAAATCTTATAAACGTGAAAACAAACCTTATTTGGTACTAACCCTGCAGATTCAATGTCTTTGAGTAACTTGTCAGCCTTTACATGGTCCCCATTCACAGAGTACGCATTGAGCAAAGAGCTGTAGTGAAATAAGTTTGGAGAATGGCCCTCATCTTTCATCCGTTGAAAAAAGGTTTCTGCTTCTTTGCATAGATTATTTGAAGCACATGTAGCTAAAAGAGTCCCATAGATTACACTGTCCATGTGTAAACCTCTATTTTCAAGATCTTGGACAAGCTTCAATGCCTTCGAGTAGCCATCTTTCACTCTGATGCAGCCTGCAAGCAGCTATGTAACATAAAAAAATGATGATGAGCGTAACAAAGTTAAACCGGACAACTTTGCCAAATTCTTGATATAAGTAAAAGACATATAACCAAAGGAAAAACTACTTATTAAACCAATACATTCTCTCATTCAGGTGGAGGGCATTCCAGAAATTTTTCTTCCACTAACAAAATTTTCAACCAACAGATAGAGGAATAGATAAGATTTTTGGTTATTTTATTTAGAGTTTATTAGTAAAACTCTTTTAGCTGGCCCTAGATTGTTGAGATAAGGCTTACATGATGAAGAAAAAAAATGAAAGTTACAGTGGCATACAGTACTGTAAGTGACGACGTTTGGCATTAGACCACCACTCTTCATCTGATTAAACAACTTCATACTCGCGTCAAATTTCCCATTCCTAACCAGACATCCAAGAACAGAATTACAGATAGATGAATTATTTCTCGTCGATTCATCTTGTATGGTAGTGTAAACTTGCAGTGCTTTAACAGGATTATGACTTGTGCCCATGAACTTGATAAAACTGCTATAGGATACAACATTAACCTTTCGATGATTCTGCATCCAATCAAAAAGCTGCGAACATACAAGTCCAAAATCATTATTGTGATATTAATTAACTAAAGCATAAAAAGATTCCATCAACAAGATAATGGAGCTTTGTTCACCAGTTAAAGCACCTGACAAACATCCTTCCATCTTTTTAAGTTTCCAAAGTGGCGTAAAATAACATTCAAATCTTGCACTTGCATAGTCCCACCATATCTGTAAACAAAAAAGAGAACCAATCATAGCTCATCCAATACAAAGAAATCAATAAAAATGAATTCATGAACTCACAACATCAACATAAACTTGAAGATATTGTTAGAACTCATGGGCCCCAGAAACTATAAATTATAGCACTGAGATATAAGAAACAATGCATTTATCACCGCAATAGATCATGCTGCTTCAATCATCTGATGGATTTCTTCAGGGCTAAACCATTGTTACCTAGTTCATTACTACGGCTTCTGAATTGCGAAAATTTTCTCGTAAAATTCTCACCTAAGAAATCGAAGCCACTCAAAGGTATTGCAACCCAATGCATTAACCCCAATCCATATCTAATTCCAATAGGAGTAGGTTCCTGATTATGAACTTGCTGAACTCAAACTCTAAATTATATGAATACATAAATAGTTATAAAAAAAGATTCAAATGAACATAAACCATGGAATTTTCTTGATCAAGTTAAGTCTTGAGTAAGTAGGAATCGTGAATTTGAATGCGAATTAGTCGAATTGTCAACCAGGTAACTATGGATTAAACTACTTTGTGTGTGTTAGGATAAAACCCATTATTCCAATACTACACAAAATTTCATTTTTGTTTATAGTGGATGTTGATAAAGGGTAAAGCATTAAAGAACCAGCAATGACTAATGAGTAATGCAGTTTACTGTAGAAAGATGAAATCTTTCTATACTGACCTTACACCAGAAGAAGAAGAAAAAAAAAAACCCACAAAAAGTACACTCTTTACTGAATGAACTAAAAGAAAATCAGCTTGCCTTGCAACAATGGCTGTGAGATAAGCCTAAACCCCAACAAATTACAATGCAGTAAGCTCCGAAAATGCGATTGAAGTAGAGACAAATGTAAAGAGGGAGAGAAGGAGACCTGGAGAGGGCAGAGCCGAGGTCGACGGTTTGTTGCAGCTCGGCGACAGCAGCGGAACGGGCGGAGGGGCGGGAGATGATGCTGGGCTTTTGGGCGGATTGAGGCGGAGAAGGTGAGGAGATGTGGGAGGGACTGGGGTGGAGAGCTGCTAGGGTTTTGTGGGAAGAGGGGAAATTGGGGTTTTGGAGAATGGGAAGAAATATTGGATTTTGAAGGGGGCATCCAAACAGGGCTGGAATGCTCTGCATTTCTTGGATGCTGTTTTTTTGTGGTTTTGAGTAGTGCCCTGCTCTGCTATGCTCTCATACTACTCATAATATATCTATCCAAAGGACTTGGAGAAGTGTGGGAGAAGGGTGTAAATGAATTGGGCTGTCTAGTAACCATTAAGAAAACATTTGAAAATATATATGATGAATCTAAAAAACTTTCTTTTATAGGAGAAAGTCATACATGCTTTGGTCATGCATGCTTTGGTGACTTAGGTTTAAATATAAAATTTTATTTATTTTGTCAAAAAAAAAAATGGTTAAAGAGTCTTATCTATTTTAAACCTTTCGTAAGAATTTCCACGTATGAAATCATTTCAGTATGAATCTTTGAAGATTTTAAACTATTTTTATTCACATATCTTTTATCAATTGGCATTATTTTCAATTTAATACTAATCTAACTATTAGTACATATCTTTTATCAATTGGCATTATTATTCACGTCGTTGGATTTCGGTCACAAAATAAATGCACTTAAGAAATACTATTAGTTTAGACTTTTAAAAAATTAAGAGTTACAATTATCTAGTTAAAAGGATATTTGAATCACCCCATATCCTTAAAGTTTCATATACATATAAATTATCTCTATGATTTGGTTAGCATCCAAGTAAATATATAGAGGAAAAAGTATATCATTATTAAAAGGAAGGAGTATGCCCCCTTGCACTCACAAAAATAAAGAAAAATAATATAAAAAGCCTAAACAAGAAGCAATTAAACCAGAAGAAAGTGATTAGAAACAAAAATGCAACACATTTTGCTCATATATTAAGTACAGTATGTAACTTAAATAATTAAATATAAATTAAATGAATCAAATATGTGGGTTGATTTTTAGGACATTTTGTAATGGATAAGTGGGTATGAGATTACCTTCATATCCTCCTTTTATTAATACTAAGTGACTATGATAAATGCATTTTAGTACATATTTACATATAAATATATAATTATATAATAAAATAAATAAAAGTAGGAAGGCCGGGGCTAGGGCCGAGCCGGGCCACTACTGTCCAAGTCCGGCTCTCAAATTTCAAGGCTTGCAAAAAATTGTCCAACCCTAACCCTAGAGCTTTTCCTTAGAAACAAAAGCCCTCTTTTTAAGGGCTTTTTGAGGGTCGGGCCGGGCCCCCTTGTCTCTAGGCCAAATTGTCAGGCCTACGTATATGCGAGAAAGAAAGTCATATAAGTGGGAAAGGGCAGCATACCTAGGGATCGGATCCTATTCAGCAACCCATCTTTTATTTAATGCTCCAAAGGATGTTATAATCATTTTTTTGAAACCCAAAAAAAGGAGTGCACGTTATTAGGTGAAAATTCTAAAATTTTAGCAAGTTCTTCACCATTACAATGAGTCAAACTCATCTACAAAATGGGTTCTGCCCAAAGCCCCAATCCAAGAAAGGGAATATGATGGAATGGAATGGTAAGTCAAAGAAATTTTTTAAAGATATAAAATCATTGAATTTGTGGACCATGAATTAAGGAATTAAGATGATCTGATGTGCCTAAATTTTTTTACAGAGGATACGGCCCATCAAGATCTTTCCAATGCCAACCCCCTATCTCTCCCACCCCGAGATGGGGCCCACATTGGGCCCCACAGTGTGAGGCCCCACAGTGTGAGGCTGCCTGTAATAATCCAGGAAGCCAGAGTCCAGACCCAACTTAAGAACCACCACAAGAATAGAGTTCTATAGCGGTTTTTCTTTGTTTGGTTTAGACCCATTGGGTTCCTTTGATATTTGTATACCCATTAACACTCTTACTGGACTTTGCTCTACATTGATTGAAGGCCAATGATTTGGCCCCCAAAAAAGAAGGATTTCGCAAGTTTTAGTTTTTTTTCTTTTTTTTGCTCTCGGGGGTTCCAAACTCTTTGGGCTGGACTAATCCCTCCGAGTCCATTGGGAAGTCGGATAAACTCCCCTTTAGTCCTAAGTTTTAGTTGGTTGTGGGACTGAATGAAGAAGAAAAAATAGTTTGAAGTTTGAATGAATCCAGGACTAGGATCCTTTTGAAGTTTGAATTGGGAGTTGAAAGGAGTTGAGGCCATGGAATCTATAGTCCCTTATCATGCATATCATGTATTAATGAAAACAAGATGTGGGGGAAGCAGCACAAACACATCTCCTTGGGTCAAGTATCTTGTGCCTAAGATGTGGGGGAAGCAGCACAAACACATCTCCTTGGGTCAAGTATCTTGTGCCTGAGCTGAACAAAAATAAAACATAAATGAGGGACAGTTGGATATAATTAATAATACTACATGTGAGGTACCAAATTAGTCAACCATGTGGACCCCACTGATTAAAATTAAGGACCCATGTGTTTGGTACACTTATTCCAAGGTATAAACAGGTGGATGCCAGACCCACAAGCCAAAAGCAGCCAACAGATAAGGAGACAATGAGAGGCAGGGATTATCTCTCTGCTGTGAATGAAAGTGATCTAGGAATGGGGAATGAAAGAACCTCCTGTATTGACTTTCTAGGTAGGGTAATCAAGTGGGCCCAGCCTCCCATCATAAGTTCACCCAGATCAGAATCCATGGTGGTGGGTCTCTTTATGGTGATGCCAATGGCATTCAGTGGTGAGTTGCTGATCACCCATTGTCTGATGAATTTTTTGGTTGATCCAAACCATGCAAGTTTTGGCCCTTCTCCTGGTGCATGTTCACATGATTTATCAAATAGTAATACAAAGTGAAAGTTAAATAAGTGGGAAAGATAATGGATGTGTAAAGGACAAGCTGGAAAAGTAAAAATATGTTTATTTTCATAAGGTAAAGTAATTTGAAGTAAAATGAGGAGTAGCACCTTACATTGTCTTTTATGGAGTAAAATATTTTGGCAGCGAGTTAAACAAAAGATAAATATTGTGGCAGTTGGGACTATACTTTCTCACTTGTTGTTACCAACTAAACACGAGTAAAATAAAATTTCCCATTGTTGGGATTACTTTTCCATATATTTCACTTTACTTCTTGAAAAACATTACATTACCCTTGGTGCAAGCTAGCATTATCTCTAAAATCAAGTTAAAATGGATGATTTGGTCCAAACGAGCTTTTTATTACTATTTGAGTAGGTCCCACCATCATCTATGATCAACAATAGTGATCTCAGTTAGAATACAATTGGGTGGGACAAAAACACATGAGTGATTTGCTGTATGAAATTGAATGCATACTTTTTTATTAAATAAACTTTGAGTAAATATTCAAGAAATTTATTACATATTTGGAAATGTTAGATTTGAATGTTTACATGGTCAACACCATAAGCTAATTAGGCTTCATTATCTATATATTGGGAGACTATCATTTGATCTGGGCTTTCCTAATGTACATCATAATCTCATACTTAATAGGCGTTTCACCCAATATTTTGACTAGATTGCGACATCATAATTACAAAGAATAAAATATAGGAAAGCCCTCCCCCAATAAATGTATCTCATAACTTGCGTGAGAGATAACTTTAACCTTGATGAATTGACACTTAACCTTAATTTGATACGAATCCGAACTTCATTGTTTGAATGAATCATGAAAAGTGTAGTTTAAGAAACCAATATGGGCCCAATTGCTTGTAATAAGAATGCATGGGAATTGAATATATAGAATTTCTTAGTCAAATGAGCACTAACGAAGGATTATTAAAAAGGTGAAGTGTGAATGATATGAGCTAATAGGTGAAGAATATAAGATACGCCTTTGAGTAGAGCGGCCCAATTTTGTTAGTTAGTTAGAATCAATCAAAATCAAAACTGATATTCATAGAAGTTTGGCTGGTTGATGAGAATAGGTCGACTAACTTTTGACCTTTTAGGCCCAACCTGAATCCAACCTGTTCTCCTCCAAGTGGTCTTGAAGCCTTTCCATTAACTTTTGACCAGTTAGAAGGATTCAGGTTGGTCCGAACTGTCTGACACCATAATTGGGCCTGGCCCACTCTGTGGACCCTGTACCACAATTGTGTCTATTAGGACATTGGATTTTGGAGCCACCCATTGGATGCTTCATGTCAAATGATTATTATTGAGAAAAATCCCTACCAGCAGAGGTGGGACCCACCAGATCAGCGATCCAGATCTCTCGAAATGTACAAATTGGATCAAGTTGGATGTCTCTGTCTTTCCTTTTCATTCTTATTAATGAAATGCCTAATGGTTTCTCTCAATCACATTCTACCCACAAATTCAGCGGAAGTTACTAGGCAAAAAGTCCAGATCCATTGGTTTGATTTCTACGAATTATAATGTGAGTCTTCCACACATCAAGGCCTGGTAAGGCCTAATCCTAAACCCTCTATTTTACACATTGATCTTTAGATATTGACCATTGTTGTGCACCGTCCACTTGATTGTGATTACTCTTTTACAGACATTTTACATGTTGAAAATGTTTACGTGCATCCATCCCTCACCCACAAGGTGAGGGACACAGAGAGAGACAACATAGTAGAGCCGATTTTATGATTTATCCGAAACATCCACACACAAAGGACCTCTTGAATTATATGAATCCATTGAGTTTTTACCAATTCGTATGAATTGAACCATTGCATAGATGTCTAATTTTTTTCTTTAATATAAAGTCATTAAATTTGTGGACCACGGATGAAGGAGTGGAGGTACGTGAATAACCCCAAACTTGATACCTGAGCCCATCCAAAATATCTCTTTCCATGCGCCAGTCAAATTGTCCATCACAGTATTAAAGGGACAGATGGATGCATATGTATATTTCCCGTTGCATATTACGTATTAGTATTTTATGAAAGTTACATAATCCACCTTGACTGTGTATTTGAAATATCTTCACTGTGGGGACAACTTTCCTCGATTCAAGCTGTGGGATGATTTTGGACATCTTTGATCTGCCAAACTGATGTTTGTATTAAAAAGGTGCGGCTGATAATGACTTGAGTCAATTGATTAATGGTGCCCTTGGGCACTATTCCAAATCAGGGATGGATATCACTTTAATTGCGGAACACCTGACCACAAGACTAATCAAGATGGGTGAGTCCAATGGTTAGGGTTAAAAAACTAGGCCCTCCAGTACCATATCTTTCACATCTTTACCTCACGTTTGGAAATCAAATCCTAAGAAAGTCATCATTGATTTTCACAAAGTCGTGAAAAACTCATATTTGTAAACAAAAAATAGAGAACCCCCAAAGATTTGTGACTGTGAAAATTCTTCAACTTTTAGGATTTTTAGTTTCAACCAGTCTCCATTGGAAATCCTCATTCTTACAAATTATGTGTTGAAGCCATTTTTTCTCAAATATTTGCATCTATACACATTGATATCGATGTGAAATCCTTTATTATACAAATCCTAAGTGAGAAATCCACATTATAGGGGTAATAAGGAATCCTCAAATATGTGGATTCATCAGGAGGAGATCTTCACCGATTACCGAAAGTGCCCTAAGGATATATGTGTACAATGGGGAGGATTCCTTTGTATTAAGAAAGAGCACATCTAATATTAAGCACTTGTCATGTTTTTGCTATTTGGTATGGCGATTTTAAGTGACAAAAGAGAAGATTTGATTTGTTTTTTCTTAAACTATGCGGAAAATCATTGTCTAAGAAAGAGGTAGAAATTACTCTTATAAAGACATGAAAAAAAAAAAAATCATCATTGCCTTATAATACCATCCGTCCGAAGCATGGAGGGCAATGGGCCGAGTATTGTCTAGGTTACCTCATATTTGACTCTACTGGTGAAGGGTTTTACTGTCTATGAAATTACATTCACCCCATGACAGGTGTAGGCCGGATCAAAGAACGACTTTTTATCCGAGTGGCAATGAGTGACACTTCTCACTTGTCTAGGGTTTGAATCTTGGGTACGCGACTTCTTCTCACATGTGCAGGCTCCTTTCTTGCTTAAGTGGGTTATCTTCCCGTATGTATGCAGGCTCTTAATTGGGTCCGAACCCCCTAGGTCGGTTTACTAAAAAAAATAGAAGACAAGTGTAGGCCGGATCAAGTTTAACACATAATTTCCTTAATATAAACGGGGTCAGCTCTCCTAAACTGAAACAGTGTCATTCCTACAAATCAAAGTCGACTATCGTTGTTTTTTTGCAGAATGATCGTATCTAAAATTAAGATAAATCCAGTCAGAACTGAACTTTTCAGTTCCATCATGCAGAAAACAGATATAATCAACTTTGATTTGTTATTTCAACTTAGGATAGACTAAGTTTCAGCTTAGGAGAGCCATGCTCAATATAAAAAAACATCAAAACATGTAAAATTGAAAAAATGATAAGAGTCATACTTATACCATCGCTACGATACGCTTATGGCCTGTTTGGATGTTTACATAATAAAATATTTATAAATTTAAATATTGCAAGAATAAGATAGTATAGAATAAAATAATGTAATATTATAATATTACAATATTTTGGCTGTTTGGCTATTTTTGAAGAATTTCACAGATTTTAAATTGAGTTGTTTAGAATGTGCTATGATTAAATTAAATTACATTATTAGAATAATTTTTTATTAAATATTTTAATTTCTATTTAATTTACCAAATCTGGATAACAAAAGTAGTGTGGTAAACTAAAGTTCAACTACAATGTTTTTACTTTAAGTTACTTTTCTTTTATCAAATAAAACCATGGTAAAGTATAGTAAAATCAAGTCAATACAAAAAACAACTACTTTACAACTCTCTCTCCCACTTTATTTTACCACATACTTCACCTCACCTTACTTTGCCTCACATTTACTATGATATGACATCAATCTTTATTTTACTTTACCACACCTATAAATAAATCATTTTTTATTTACCATATAAAACTATGATAAAATGTGATAAAGTAAAGTCAAATAGAAAGAAACTACTTTACCATTCCTTCCTACTTTACTTTACCAAATATTTTATCCCACCTTTATTTTACCCCAACTTTACCGTGCCGTGACATTTACTTTTAGTTTACTTTATCATATATGTAAACAAACACATCATGATGGATTTGGTGAACTAAAGTCTTTACTTTACTCTACCACTTTTTAATTGTCATTTTGGAAAATTTTTATCTTATAGAATATTTTCTACAAGGGGGGGCTGTTTGTTTGGATCTTATAAAATTTTTATCTTATAGTACCTTTTATGCTACTAAGGCTTTGCACATATAATATTAAATATTATTAACACACACATATGGGTAATATTTTTCGAAAATCCAAGAGACCCACCGTCAAACCTGCCCCTAATAAGAGCGCAACACCACAGGTCCGTTTAAACCTGATCCATTGGCTAGTTATATAAGAATAGCTACCTCCGTGGCTTCTACAATTGCATGCACTCCCACTGTCCCACACTGCCGGCTAGAACTTTTTTTTCTTAGACTAGTTATGAGAAAGACTACAATTTTATGGTTGGTTCAACTGAAGACCTTGTGTGTGGGCCCTATCCATAAATGATGGTGCCCAAATTTTCTTATTTTGCCTTTCTTGGCCTTGGAGCCAAGGGGAATACCAGAACCTGGCCGCCCTGGGCCTGGGGTGGGGAATATTGAACTTTCACATCCCATTCTACTCCCTCCCAAAAAAAAAAAAAAATCCCATTTTGGGTTTTGACTTTTCTCCTTGGTGCATGTTAACCAGGCGGTTTGTGCACCAAGCTTGTTTGGTATCATTCTGAAAATGAAGTAAGAAAAACTTATTTGATAAACATTTTCTCTCTTTTTTTTCCGATGTTTATAGAATCTGTAGCTGCCTCTCATCTCCCCCGTCTCTGTTTCTCTATATTTTCTCTCTCATTAAATGCTTGCCTGACAAATTTTTCTTCATTTATTCTCAAAATGAAGTATCTCCAAAATGATGCGAAAAACGCCCCAAATACCGATGCACCCTTGCCTGTTTCTTATTTGCTGGAATTCCAGGACTTCCTGTCTGTGGAATTCCTAGGTTCCCATATAAAGTGGAATTTCTGGATGTCTTTTTGGGCCTGTTTTTTTAGTGGAGTTTCTGGAATTTCTGTTTGGGGAATTCCTAAATTCCCAGACATAGTGGAATTCTTGAATTCCCCTTGGGCTTGAGCATCCAGGAATTCCACACAAATATAAAGGGAGTGGAATTCCTGGATTCCTAAAGGTCAAAAGAGAACTTTCAAGTAGCTTGAATCCAGAAATGCTACTGAAGAAATATGGGATTCAGAAATTCTAGGGGACAACATGTCACATCATGTCTAGGAATTCCTAGACATGGTGAATTCCTGGCAGAAATTCCAGGAAAGAAACAGGGTTTGAGCATCCAGGAATTCCACAAAAATGCATGGAGAGTGGAATTCATGGATTCCCAAAGGTCAAAAGAGATCTTTTATTTATCTAGAATCCAGAAATGCTTGTAAAGGAATATGGAATTCAGAAATTCCAGGAGACAACATGTCACATCATGTCCAGGAGTCTCCGGACATGGAGAATTCATGGCAGAAATTCCACTAAAGAAATAGCCCATTAGCACCTATTATAATAAGCAACATGTAGAATATTGCTCCAATCAGTAAGATGACCACTGATACGTAGATTGATTACGTATTGAGCACATGATCAACTTTCTCCACTTTTCTCTCCTTCTTTAAAATAATTGAATGGAATCCATCATATTTATAATCCAGTGATCAATCTAATGTGTGACCAACTAAAATTAACTTTTAGTATTTGGATACAATCAATATATAATGGGTGTTAGGGGTATTAATATCACCATATCAACAGTTTGGAGTTTTTAAAATTGGGTTCCACTCATTCCTTTAATAGGGTTGCTGCACTGAAGCTCATTGCAGATACTTCTGTCCAAAGCTATGGTAGATAAGATGCCATAATAAAAGGTCTTCTCCCTTCCACACATCATTTTTTCTGTTGAAATCTGGATGTAAGCACTAACTAGCCATCCCCATACATCGCAATCTTTTAGACAGTTGTGCAATGTGACTCATAAAATTGCTCATTAATAGGGATAGTACTAACCCAACTACTATGATTCCGTGAATGGGCCCACCATATTATATATTCCATGGCCCTATTCGTATCTTTCTATATAGATTTTCCCTCAACCATTTGCCAAATTCAACATAAATATAATTTGGAGAATATTAAAATGCATTCATCCCTCACCATTGTGGTGAGGGATATCCTTTTTTGGAAAATTTCAAGTACAAAAGAGATGTGTACTTTTCTTTTGTACTTATTTTTTATACTTGAAACTTCCCCAAAAGGGGGTGTCCCTCACCACAATGGTGAGGGATGGATGCACTTGAATATCCCCCATCTAATTTTTAGTGGTAATGCTCGACCTACCCTGCATTGTTGGACTTGGAAATTTGTTGTAGCTAATGATATACTTAAACACATGGAGAGACAATGAGAGGGCAGTAATATCTTACAAAATATGCTATCAATCAAATTTTCAAGATTAATTGATTTGAAATTAATATATAATGCAAATGTGTCATTGATGAAGAGTTTTTCCCACGTAGATTGATTTGTACCAAACAAAAGGCCGGTCACGAGGACTTTGAAGGAAGTAATAAAGATAGTTTGAAGAAGTGTAACCTATCTGATGATTTTGCTAAAGATAGATACAAATAGAGAAAAAGATTCAAGTAGTCGACCCAACATGGTTGGAAAAAAGGCCTAGATGATGATGATTAATATATACTGTTATTTAAGCTGATTTCGCAGAACCGATTTTACATGCCAAAACTGATTTGTTTAGTCATCAGTGTTTTTAGATGAAACAAAGTTCATATAGCTGGCTCCAACATATTTGACACAAGGCTTTAATGTTGATGAATTAATTAGATATTTGGATGCCTGATTGACACCCTAAACTGACTGGCCAATTCTATAACTGGCCCATAATGTCTAAGGTACTAATTGCATATGTGTGTCATTCTCAAGGTGAGCTGTCTAGTCCAACGAGTGAATGGATCGATTTAAGACCGCAATGCACATACCTCGTGGGCCCCACCTTATCATCAGCTGGAACTGTTCAAAAGTGCCACAACATCATGTGAAAGGAGTATGAACAGAGACAAGTGATATTAGCAAAACCCAATATAAGATACCAATTACTTTGTAACTACCATTCAAAGCTAAACTCAAATCATGATCAAGATTGACAGAAACTGATGAACTGTATAATTGCATGGAAAGAATAAAATAGTACCAAAAGCTATTGCATTACATTGAAATTCACAATGCCAGTGTCTTCTCAAACAACTTGACCTTTTCTCTTTTGGTTTCCTTCTCTTTGTTTATCCAATGGTAATTAAGCATTGAGGATCTCTCTCCATTTTGCAATATTTTCTGCAGGGAAATGATATTGATATGGCAATCACGCATGCCAAAATGAGGTTAGAGCAGCTTTGTGGGCCCCTTTTACTATGAGGATAAAGATGTCAATATTTATCCTACTAAATACTTGAAGTCTTCATTAACCAAACCAAACCAAACCAAGCCTTTTCCCACTAGGTGGGGTCGGCTATATGGATTTGACGACGCCAATCGAATCTGTTTAGGGCCATGTCCTCCCTTAGATCCATGTAGGCAATGTCATGTTTAATAGTTTCTTTCCAACTTCTCTTGGGTCACTTGAAGTCTTCATTAATCAAGATAAAAAAAATTTATGAAAGTTTTTTTTTTTTTTCTTTCTGGAATTGATAGAATGTTTATGAAGAAATGTAAGTTTGATTGTTTGAGTAGTAAACTATCTTGTTGCTTTCAAAGTTCCACTTGGATGCTTCAAAAATGGTGAGATTTTATAATTATCTTGACAATGTCACCCAATTCACTTGAAGCAGCACTTTTCCTAAAAATAAGAAAAATCTCCAAAAATAGCTTTATTTTACCTTGTATTTACTTATTTTTTTATAAAAAAAATCTATATATTTATCTTCCACATCATTTTCTATTGAGAGATTGTTCTGAAGGGCTGCTCTAAAAGGTTTTGTTGCTTTCACTCTCTTGTAGAAGATTGATCATCTGTATTGACAAGGTGTGAGGAGATCAAGTAAGGAGAACTATGCACAGTGGAAGTCGTGTCAGTGGAAGTTGTGCAAAAACAACTACAGCCCTTAGGTTGAGGTACAGATTGATGTAAATGAGTTATTAATATATCTTGTAACTGTACGTGAAATCTTGATTTTTAGATTGTGGTTTTTCTCCCTAGAAAGGGTTTTCACATTAAATTTGTGTTTGCCTTCTTGTGGTGATTGCTTGGTAGATTTATTTGCTAGTTCTATCTTGTTTGATTAGTTACATCCACTACATTTATTTGATTAATTAGACTAGCATTCATTTTAGTGGGTCTCGTAAAACTTTCACGCGGTATTTCCCACTAGTGTTTTCACTTTTAAAGTCTTTTACACGTTTACAACTCATAGTCACTAAATCAATCTCCACTTGTTATCACTAATTGCCATAAGCAAAAATTGTTATGATTAGTTTGGGTATTGGGGTTGGTAGGGGATGTGGTGGGGTTACGTAGTGGAGGGAGGAATCGTAAAGTAGTAGGGAAGTAATGGAACACAACAGACTGAATCCCACTTTTTCGTTTGGGGGAAGAGAATCCATGTTCATGCCCCTGCGTTTCCTTCAAACATAAAATAATGAAAGTATATCCACCAGAAGGGACATCACACATGCAATATCTATGATTCATAATCACAGATATCATATGCCTATCTTTGCTTTCAAGTCCATATGCTTATGAAATATTGTCTTGGAATCTTATACCATGTCTATTACTTACTTACTGTCTATGATGTATGTTATAGATCTTGCATGGCATATGACAACTTGCCTCACTTTAGAGATGGAACTCAATGGCAAGCACATATGAGAGAGAGAGAGAGAGAGAGAGATATCAATACATACTGATGAAAATAGGTGCTTGAAAATCAAAGTAATTTTTTTGAGGAACCTAATAATGCCACTTCTAATTACTTGGGTAGAAAATAAATTTCTAAAATGAAAAATAAAAGAATTTTGGCTAGCTCTAGGATGTACATTTTTTTTTTCACTAAGTTGGGCTACTGGTAAGGAGTGAATATACTTTAAACGTAAAGACTCCTCCAGGAAAAATATTTTTGGTTTTCCTAAAGTTGTGGTAAATTTATATTTGGCAATTGTAAATTCCCGAGAATTTGGATGAATGGAAATCTTCATTTGTTAGGATTTTCTGATCCGACCACCGTCCATAAAATTTGAAAATCCTCACTTAAGTGGATTTGCACACCAAACTCTATTTTTCTCAGTCATATGCGTCGATACACACCAATATCAATATGAAATTTTCAACTATACAAATCTCCAACGAGAAATCTTTACTCTAGTGGTAGTGAAGAATTATCAGTTCTATGAATTCCTTGCCTAATACCAAACATGTTCTAAATCTCTTGCAAGGGATGCATATCCCATACTACATTTCATGAATGGTGCTGACATTTTAGCACAATGGAATGGAGTTAATAAATGCCACGTTTAATTAGGATTTGAAAGTTCCTACCTAGACATTGAAAGGAGTGCATCTATTTGCAAGTGCTTCCAGTCATAGCAATAACCCACAGCCAAAGATGCAAATTCACTCCAATGGGATGTCCAAATTCACATATAGGGCAGGCTTAGCTCTTTAAGTATGAAAGTTTAACAGTGTAAGGAAATGAACTGATAAAAAAAAATTACTATGAGGAAATGATGTTAGGTTGTTATCAGTACTTTGTTTCAGGCTCGCCTTTACTACATTCAAGTTTAACCCATTTATATCATAATTGATATCTCTCTTAATGTGAAGGTGCTGCTCCAAATTTATTCAAATTATGAGACCAACAGTGGAAGTTACAATATGTGATAAGTGTGCATGTGTCTCCCACGATGGTTCCCATGCAGACCCCATCTTTAGATGTGGGACACCATGTCCGCTAGCTCTCTCCCCTAATGTCACAATCCTTAGGTTTGAAACTCACATGAATGTTACTCACTCATAGATTAAGGGCTATGGATGAAGGGGTTAGGATTATCTAACAGACTTAATTTTTTTCATACAAGTATGTCGCATCTACATCTTGCGATATTTCACCTCCCCATGGTTTATACGGCCTAATGTAGGCCCTGCAAGCCCACCCGCAAGACTATCCACAAGAGAGCATATGTGTGTGTGTGCGAGCGCGTGCATGTAGGGGTGCCTGCATGCCTGATCATTCCAATGGTATGCTTCAGTTCAATTGAACTGAAATTTATGACATTTTAGGGATTGGAACACCCAGAGGCAAGCCCTACACAAATTTTTTTTTTTTTTTTTTTGGTAAATAAGGCCTACACAAGTTAATATAGATAACTGACTGTTGTTTGTTGTTTGTCACTATGGTAACGATAACAGTAAAAAAGGTTGTAAACGGGTCGGTTTCGGTCCGGATCTATGGTGGACCCATAACCGAAACCATTTCAGAACCGGTTTCTTAACTCCGGAACCAGAACCATATATGGGATGGATCTGGATCTAGGAAAAGAATGATATTTAAAAATATGTTTTTAGGAGAGATTTGAAAATTTAAACAATATGTCGGGTCTTAAGTCCGCGGGTCCGAACTAAGGTGGAACCGAACCCGGTCCCATTTACTTATCTGGGTCTAAATAAGGACCCAGACCCGTTTTTAACGGGTTGGATCTTCTAAGCAATCGGAGAATCGGGGACCTATTTACATCCCCAAGTAAAAGAATGTATTCTATCTTGATTGGGTGAAAAATAAATAATTAATAGTTAACTATTAATTTAGGATGAGTATCAATTGATTTTGAGTGTGAGAGGGTTTTGATTGATAATGATTGGATTCTAGAAAGGAAGCATAGGTTTTCTTTTATTAACTTTTCATGTGAGTATTGAAAATTCACTCTCGAGGGAACTGTAGTAATTCCGGTTTGAGTAATTCACTTATAAAGTGAATTAAGCGAAGAGTTACTTTAATAGATAAGAAAAGAAGAGAGGTCTTATAAAAAAAATACAAAATTTCAAAAAATCACCTTTTCTTAGAAAAAGAAGTCAAAAAGTCAATCTCTCATTCCACTAAAAGATAAAAAGTCCTCTTCTTTCTATAAAAAAAAAGTCATAAAGTCATAAAGTCATAAAGTCATAAAAAAAAGTCCTGTTCATTTATGATTCAAATGCTAATCTATAAGTTTCCTTGAGTTATTAGAGATGGGTTCTCAAAACCCCTTTTCTTTCTTATGAAATGGAGATTAGGTTGAATGTGATTTGTATGGTTTTATGATGTGTTAATGATGGAATAGAAGTGTTAAATGTGTATTAAATGGTGAATGAGGGGAGGATTGAAGATCCTTAAATGTGTATGCAAAGGGTGGTTGAAAGGAATGAATGAAGGAGTGAAGTTCGGAGTTCCAGAAATGGAGTTCTGGACAATTCGCTCGAGCGAACTAGCAGTTCGCTCGAGCGAACCAGTTACTGTCTGACGCGAAAAAGTGTCCGCACGAGCGAACTTTAGGTGCGCTCGTGCGATGAATGTTCTGTTTGGGTCCGCTCGAGCGAACTTGGATCCGCTCGAGCGAACCTGATACTGGCCCAAACATGAGATTGTAAGCAAAAATTTGTCCAATCGATCGGACCGTTATGGGACTCAGTTTGAGTCCAGTGGATTTTGATATTGTGGGTGGAAAATTTTTGGGGACTAAATACACATATTAAATGAAAATGTGATGTCCATCGAAAATAACACGTGCATTTAGTAACTAATAATTACACCCAGAATTTGTCTAAATTGGGATAGAGACAAGTAAGACCGTGAATGATTAAAGATTCATCTAATCCCATTGAGTCTATAATGACTGCATACAATGAACCACTGAATACTGAATAAATGTAATGAACCATTGAATAATGACAAAATGAATAAATGCAATGAATAATGAATAATCCTGCTGCAGCAGATGATTGGGGTGTTCCGGAGCTCCGTGGTGATGCCAGTGATCTCTGATCAAGACACTGGTAGATCCCACATATAGACTGAAAAGTCAATGAATTGATAAGTCATGTAAGGAAACTGAAACGATATTGAAGCCTCGGCCATGAATGGTTCGCCCTTCCGCCTTGTGCTTAATTAAATTGATTAACGAAAGTGAAATAAAGCCAGGCCATGAACGGTTTGCCCTTCCGCCTCGCGCTTAAGTTTCTTCCGTTGGAAGACACGAAATGAAACGAAATGACACGAAATAAATGAAATGAACTGAATAATAGTAATACTATTGTATTTGTAAATTTAGCCATTGAGTATCAATGGGCTACACTGTACATGATATTGCATTAATCCAGATGTAAGAGTCTAGAGTTGTTATATTGATAATGGACAAGTTTAGCATGTGTTATCATAAATGTGTTTATACATTGTTGAACCGTCGTGTTCATAGTGTTATTGATGGCATTACAGGCCCAGTTGCCCCTCCCGGTCTTGCAGAGGCCGCGCCGCGTGCGGAGGAGGCCCATCCAATACCTCCAGGAGGTTTAGCCGAGTGGGCGTAGCTCGGAGGGCGTTGATTTTAATGTTTTGAGATTATTTTGGGAATTCATTGATAGATACTTTTGTATATCGTTTTGAAATGTAATTAGATGTCCCCTGCATTGTATTGTGAATATGCAGTGGTGGACTTCATTGGATTATATTTTGTATATGAGAACTTTACTTGTAATGTAAAGTCAATTATTGTCAATGTACGTATATGTTTCCGCAAAAATGTACATTTGACAGGTATGTATGCTAGATCCCTTGTGAGTCTTCGTCTTAACTTCGGTTAATTCGAGATTTACGGGAGTAAGTATGATGACATCACGATCCGGGTTAGGCCCCGATTAGTCCGATCTCGGGCCCGGGTCGTGACATACTTATTGTATGGTATCAGAGCCTAGTTAAGAAGCTAGGTTAAGACAACTTTAGAATGTTAGAAATACTAAGAACGAAGTGAGGAACGTTACGATTAAGGCAAATCCAACTTGGATTTTGTTTATTGATTTCACTATATATGGTATATATGTGATGGAAGTGTTGAGATATGTATCTTACCTTCCGTATTGTCTGCAGCATGGCATCTGGATCGGGGAATGATGGCTTTATCGAAATTCCTGTCAATGATAGTACCACACCCCCTCCTCCAGCGTCGGATACGGATGCGAGAATGGCTGCAATACTAGAGCAATTAGTGAAGAGTCATGAAACGCAAGTAGCCATGCAAGCTCAGCATAGAGAGCAAATGGCAAAGAATCATGAAGCACAAGTGGCCATGCAGGCCCAGCACCGAGAGCAGATGGCAAAGAGCCATGAGGCTCAAATGGGCATGCAAGCCCAAATTACCACATTATTAGAAAAACAAGCTCAGTTGCAAGCTCAATTGCAAGCTCCACCTGTAGCACCGGTCCCACCACCTCATGTTGAGACTCAGGTGATATTACAGCACAAAGATGCGGATCCTCATGCCATTTATGAGAGATTCCGGAAGAGGGGAGCCACTGAGTTCTTCGGCAATGAGGATGTGGAGAAGGCAGATGAGTGGCTGGAACACATCGAGGATGTGTTTGATACAGTTGTTTGTACCCGGAGACAAAGAGTATTGCTCACCTCTACCATGTTTAGAGGGGGAGCTAATTTATGGTGGAAGAGTGTAAAGGATGTGTTCAAGGACATGACCGCACCCGATGTCTGGGAAGTCTTCAAGAAGCAGTTTCATAGGAAGTTTGTCCCTGAGCATGTACAGCAACAGAAGGAATCAGAGTTCCTACACTTGAAGCAAGGTCAACTGACCGTTGCTGCTTATGTTCATACCTTTTTGCAATTGTCCAAGTATGCTCCCGAATTAGTGGACACTGAGGAGAAAAAGGTCAAGAGGTTCCTTCAAGGACTAAATCCAGAATACAAGTCAATTGTATTTGCTGGATAAAAGCCTGCAACTTTTGATGATGCCGTTGATAGGGCATACACGGCGGAAGGAATTCAAAGAGAAAAGGAGAGAGAAAAAGAAGCAGAGTCTGTACACCCCAAGAGAAGTGGTGACTACTGGTTTAGGAAAGGGGGACAATCGAAGAACAAGAAGCAAAAGCAGAGATATCATCCTGGATATGAGAGGAGAGAAAATAAACCAGTCTGTGGGACTTGTGGTAAAGGTCACAGGACTGAGTTATGTTGGAGGACTTCCGGAGCTTGCTTAGTATGTGTCTCAATGGAGCACAAGATGGCACAATGTCCAAGAGCAAGAAGGGAGGATAGAGCTCCGTATCAGCACCCTGCACAAGGGCAAGCAGCACTACCTGCTCCTCCTCCACGTCTAGCCTTACCAGCTCCTCCTCCTCCTAGACAACAACAGCAACAACCTCAACCCCAAGGACAGCCACGTCAGTGGCAGAGACAGCAGCCAAGGCAACAACAGCAACAGCAACCCAATAGACAACAAAGAGCTGGATTGGTTTATGCAGCTAACCGAGAGCAAGCTGATGTTGCAGCCAACGTGGTTGAAGGTACAATACTTGTAGATAATAGATCTGCAATTGCACTATTTGATCCCGGGTCTACACACTCTTTTGTAGCACCTCCATTTACATATGATATGCAGGATCGAATAATGCAATTACCATATGACTTTACTGTGTCTACTCCTTTAGGGACAAAAGTAGTTTGTGAATTGTTTATCCCCCAGTGCAGTGTTAAAATTGGGGAAGTGTCAATGCCAGCTGATCTGGTTATATTAGAAATGAATGATTTCGATGTAATTTTTGGTATGGACTGGCTTACGAAGTACAGGGCTTGTTTAGACTGTTTTCGCAAGATCATTACCTTCAAAGTTGAAGAAGCCAATGCTAGTGTACTCTTTGAAGGAGTCCAAAAGAAATACGATACCAGGCTAGTTTCAGCACTCAAAGCTGAACGAATGATGCTCAACGGTTGTGAAGGCTACATCGCGTTCATCTCTGAAGAGAAGCCTGTACAAGAGTTAAGGAATATTCCTGTAGTTTGTGAATTTCCTGATGTATTTCCGGATGAAGTGCCAGGTCTACCTCCAGTAAGAGAAGTAGATTTTACCATTGAACTTGTGCCCGGTACTGCACCGATATCAAAGGCACCATATCGAATGGCACCATCAGAGTTATATGAGTTGAAGAAACAAATACAGGATTTGCTCGACAAGGGTTTCATTAAACCCAGTGTCTCACCGTGGGGAGCGCCTGTATTGTTTGTGAAGAAGAAGGATGGCACCCTTCGAATGTGTATCGATTATAGGCAGATAAATCAAGTGACAATCAAGAACAAGTACCCTCTGCTTAGGATTGATGAGTTGTTTGATCAACTCGAGGGTGCATCGTACTTCTCTAAGATTGATCTCCGATCTGGGTATCATCAGATTCGGGTCAAGGATCAAGATGTGCAGAAGACAGCATTCAGGACTCGTTATGGCCACTATGAATTTTTAGTAATGCCTTTTGGTCTAACGAATGCACCTGCAGTGTTTATGGCTCTAATGAACAGAGTGTTTGCTCCTTTCCTGGATCAGTTCGTTGTAATCTTCATCGATGACATTCTGGTATATTCAAAGTCAGAGGTGGAGCATTCACGTCATTTGAGAACAGCCTTGCAGACACTGAGAGAAAATCAGTTGTATGCAAAACTCGAAAAGTGCGACTTCTGGTTGCAGCGGGTTGCATTTCTGGGCCATATCATCTCAGGAGATGGATTAGCAGTTGATCCAGCTAAAATTAAGGCAATTACTAATTGGCAAAGTCCGAAGAATGTGCCCGAAGTTAGAAGCTTCTTGGGATTGGCAGGCTACTATAGGAGGTTCGTCAAGGACTTCGCAAAGATAGCATCGCCATTAACGAAACTGACTCGGAAGAATACTTCTTTTGAATGGAATGATGCATGTGAGTCTAGTTTTCAAACCCTGAAGCAGAAGTTAATTTCAGCCCCAATCTTGTCTTTACCCGAAAGAAGAGGAGGATTTGAAATTTACTCAAATGCCTCGGGTATTGGATTGGGATGTGTATTGATGCAAAATGGTAGAGTCATTGCCTATGGTTCACGGCAATTGAAGGAACATGAAAAGAACTATGCCACTCATGACTTAGAGCTCGCGGCGGTTGTGTTTGCATTGAAGCAATGGAGGCATTATCTGTACGGAGAGACTTTTGAAGTCCATTGCGATCACAGAAGCCTTCAGTACTTGTTCACTCAGAAGGATATTAATTCGAGGCAACGCCGTTGGTTAGAGCTGATCAAGGATTACGACTTTCCCTTTAAGTATGTGCTTGGGAAGGGTAATGTCGTGGCTGATGCCTTGAGTCGGAAATCTGCTAATTTGGCATCATTGGTGGGTGAATGGAATTTAATTGAAGAATTCAAAGATTTAGATGTGGCTTTTGAAATGGTGGACAGTAAGGTGATGATTGCAGCAATGTTCGTCTTTGAGCCAATGCTTATCAAGGAAATTAAAGATAGGCAGTTTCAAGACCTTGAGTTGGAGAAAATTAAGGACAACCTTGCCACTAAGCCGGATTTTGTGCTAGTAGAAGGAGTTCTATATTTCAGAGACAGACTATGTGTCCCAGCTCAAGAAGATCTAAAACAAGTTATAATGTTTGAAGCTCATCACACCAGATATTCTATGCATCCTAGAAGTACAAAAATGTACAGAAATCTGAAGGATAGGTTCTGGTGGAACAACATGAAACGAGAAATAGCAGGTTATGTATCTTTCTGCTTGACTTGCCAACGTGTAAAAGTTGAACATCAGAAACCACCGGGATTGCTCCATCCACTGAAAATCCCTAAATGGAAATGGGAGCACATTACAATGGACTTCGTATCTGGTCTACCGAGGACGAGAAAGCAACACGATGCCATATGGGTGATCGTTGACCGGCTTACAAAGTCCGCACATTTCATTCCAATCAGAAAGGATATAGGATTCAGTGAAATGTCCAAGCTGTTTGTCAAGGAAGTGACTCGATTGCATGGAACACCGGTCTCGATTGTCTCCGATCGAGATAGTAGGTTTGTGTCCACATTTTGGAAGTCATTCCAGAACTCTTTTGGCACTAGACTTCAGTTTAGTACGGCCTATCATCCACAGACAGATGGACAATCAGAAAGGACTATACAGACTCTAGAAGACTTGCTTCGTGCCAGTGTGAATGATTTCGGGAGTGATTGGGATGACCATTTGGCATTGTGCGAATTTGCGTACAATAACAGCTATCACTCCAGTATTGAGATGGCACCGTTTGAAGCACTGTATGGTCGGAGATGTCGAACTCCAATTAGTTGGGAAGAAGTTGGGACCCGAAGTTTCCACGGCCCCACTATCATTGCTGAAACAGCAGAGAAAGTCCAAAAGATACGAGACAGATCAAAGGTTGTTAGATCAAGGAAGAAAAGCTATGCTGACAATCGTCGGCGTGATCTAGAGTTCGCAGTTGATGATTTGGTCTTTTTGAAGACCTCCCCAATGAAGGGCACTATTCGATTCGGGCAGAAAGGGAAGCTATCCCCGAGATTCATTGGACTTTTCAAGGTCACGAGCCGAATTGGAGATGTGGCTTATCGTCTCGATCTCCCTGCAGAACTCTCCGGTATTCACAATGTATTTCATGTTTCTATGCTTAGGAAGTATGTGCATGATCCTTCACATATCATTCGTCATGAAGAGATCGAAGTGTTGCCTAACACCACATATGTTGAGAAGCCAATTCGGATCATAGATACAAAGGAGGCAGTTCTGCGTACTAGAACAATCAAATGGGTCAAGGTTCTTTGGGATCACCATGGACCGAATGAAGCTACCTGGGAACTTGAAGAGCAAGTGGCCCAGAAGTTTCCCGAACTATTTGTTTAGGTAATTTTACATTTCGAATTACTTAACTAACTTATATTGAATTGTATTGCATTCGGAGGACCGAATGGTTCAAAAAGTTGGGAGAGATGTAAGACCCCACCCCGAGTTAATCAAGATTAACTCTAATTAGTTGAAGTTAATGCTAATTAATCACGTTTAATGAGGCTAATGATGGCCAATGACTAAGCTCGATGAAATTAGTCTCAAATGATTGAATTAAGCTTAATGAAATGATAATGAAGGGGATTGAATGGATTTAATGAGATTTTAGACTCAAACTAAGAGAACAAGACCTTTTTCGTAAATACGTATTTATACGTATTTTGTCAAATACGGAAACTCTTGATACCAACACGTGTATCTCGACGAGTACGTTAACTTTCATAATAGGCTCGAAATCATCCGACGAGTATTGACTCAAGTGAGCCTCCATTTGACTTGAATTGGAAATAAGAAAGAAAGAGAGGGTTTAGTTGCAAAAAGGCCTTATAAGAGAAGAGATGAACTCTTTTGAGTTCATTCTATTCCATTTTTCCATTGCATTGGAAACCCTAGACACCTTGGTCTTCTCCCTTCTCCCATTCTCCTTCATCAAGAGAGATTGGAGTATCTCAAGCAAGTTTTGAAGGAGCTTCATCTTCTTCATCATCTTCCTCACCTTATTTCCTCCATTGGAGTGCTTGGAACTTAAAGAAAAGCTCAAGGATTCCTTTCCTTAGAACTACAAGTAAGTAGATAACCATTTTTGTGAGTTTCCAAGTTATAATGAGTGATTAGATGTGATTTCTAGCCAATTAGCTCATAGGATAGTGTTCCTTGTGTTTTTATGGAAATAGGGTTTGGATTGGGGATTTCTCACCTTAAAGTCAAGCTATCAAGGGATTTCTTGCTAATAGGCTTTAAGAGGCAAGTATAAATGTTCATTTATGATTCAAATGCTAATCTATAAGTTTCCTTGAGTTATTAGAGATGGGTTCTCAAAACCCCTTTTCTTTCTTATGAAATAGAGATTAGGTTGAATGTGATTTGTATGGTTTTATGATGTGTTAATGATGGAATAGAAGTGCTAAATGTGTATTAAATGATGAATGAGGGGAGGATTGAAGATCCTTAAATGTGTATGCAAAGGGTGGTTGAAAGGAATGAATGAAGGAGTGAAGTTCGGAGTTCCAGAAATGGAGTTCTGGACAGTTCGCTCGAGCGAACCAGTTACTGTCTGACTCGAAAAAGTGTCCGCACGAGCGAACTTTAGGTGCGCTCGTGCGATGAATGTTCTGTTTGGGTCCGCTCGAGCGAACTTGGATCCGCTCGAGCGAACCTGATACTGGCCCAAACATGAGATTGTAAGCAAAAATTTGTCCAATCGATCGGACCGTTATGGGACTCAGTTTGAGTCCAGTGGATTTTGATATTGTGGGTGGAAAATTTTTGGGGACTAAATGCACATATTAAATGAAAATGTGATGTCCATCGAAAATAACACGTGCATTTAGTAACTAATAATTACAACCAGAATTTGTCTAAATTGGGATAGAGACAAGTAGGACCGTGAATGATTAAAGATTCATCTAATCCCATTGAGTCTATAATGACTGCATACAATGAACCACTGAATACTGAATAAATGTAATGAACCATTGAATAATGACAAAATGAATAAATGCAATGAATAATGAATAATCCTGCTGCAGCAGATGATTGGGGTGTTCCGGAGCTCCGTGGTGATGCCAGTGATCTCTGATCAAGACACTGGTAGATCCCACATATAGACTGAAAAGTCAATGAATTGATAAGTCATGTAAGGAAACTGAAACGATATTGACGCCTCGGCCATGAATGGTTCGCCCTTCCGCCTTGTGCTTAATTAAATTGATTAACGAAAGTGAAATAAAGCCAGGCCATGAACGGTTTGCCCTTCCGCCTCGCGCCTAAGTTTCTTCCGTTGGAAGACACGAAATGAAACGAAATGACACGAAATAAATGAAATGAACTGAATAATAGTAATATTATTGTATTTGTAAATTTAGCCATTGAGTATCAATGGGCTACACTGTACATGATATTGCATTAATCCAGATGTAAGAGTCTAGAGTTGTTATATTGATAATGGACAAGTTTAGCATGTGTTATCATAAATGTGTTTATACATTGTTGAACCGTCGTGTTCATAGTGTTATTGATGGCATTACAGGCCCAGTTGCCCCTCCCGGTCTTGCAGAGGCCGCGCCGCATGCGGAGGAGGCCCATCAGATACCTCCAGGAGGTTTAGCCGAGTGGGCGTAGCTCGGAGGGCGTTGATTTTAATGTTTTGAGATTATTTTGGGAATTCATTGATAGATACTTTTGTATATCGTTTTGAAATGTAATTAGATGTCCCCTGCATTGTATTGTGAATATGCAGTGGTGGACTTGATTGGATTATATTTTGTATATGGGAACTTTACTTGTAATGTAAAGTCAATTATTGTCAATGTACGTATATGTTTCCGCAAAAATGTACATTTGACAGGTATGTATGCTAGATCCCTTGTGAGTCTTCGTCTTAACTTCGGTTAATTCGAGATTTACGGGAGTAAGTATGATGACATCACGATCCGGGTTAGGCCCCGATTAGTCCGATCTCGGGCCCAGGTCGTGACAAGAAATAAATATAGATCACTGTGAATTATTCATCTAATAACATTGTTATTATCATTTCTTTTCTCTCTCATATAATCAGAAGAAAGGACAATATTTTCAAAATGTCCACTACATTTGTAACACCCTGCACTATAGCATACAAAGTTTGGTAACTGATCAAGCAACAATATAGTATACTGATATTTATTTGCTAGTCTTAAACATGGAGTATATATAAAAGAAGTCCATGTCCTAGAATTGACCACATGGATGATTTAAGATCAAGGTTTTTTTTTTTTTTTTTTTTTCTTTTGCTTAACACAAGGTTTAGGACAACCTTACCTACAGCCTCTTTCATCTTTCTTCTACTTTCAGGTACCAAGAACTTATTTTAGAAAGTGAAAGATTTAAAAGTTCTTGTCTTTTGTAATTTAAGGACCATCATCGTATGCTACTTTTCTTTGAAGCTATGCAATATGCAACACTTGAAGCATTCTTCAAGCTTCAACAAAGTAGCTGCCATTGTGTATTTAGATTTACACATCCTATAGTTCAATGGGCCAAGGTTCATGTGTCATTCAAAACATGGCCTCATGAACTCTTGGTATTAGTATATGAATATAACTTGCAATCCATTGGGGGCAAGCGGCGGCTTGGTAGTTTCATCATTCATTCATTCTATGATAAGCAAGCATGCAATAAGTTGTTGCAAATTTTTTTTTAAAGATTGAAGATGGATAATTATGCTTCTAATGAAGGTTTGTTGGATCATTTGCAAAGGACTTAACTCCACGGCCTCATTATCCTCCTTCTATCCTTCTGCTCAGTATACTCCTCTTCTTCTTCTATTGTATATTTAAGCTAAGATTCATGTTATCATTCAATTTAAGAGAAAAAAGGAGACTTTTTTTGAAATGAGAGAGAACTAGTAAAAGGGAATTAATGGATCAATTTGAGAGACAATTTTAGGAGTGTTTAAGAGCGTAATTTTCTCCCACGGGAGTCCCACACAAGGGTGGTACGGGATTCTTAATCCTCATCATCGTAGCTACAAATAGAGGGCCCTTGAAGTAAAGGAAGAATCTTGCATGGCAACGGCGTAAGACTCCCCAAAGAAAGAATCCTGCATATTTACAAAATTATTTTATTTTGGTACCATAATGAGTAATTGGAAAAATGAGAGGGTAATCAGGGAAATGTTTTCTTACGAGCTGAGTACGTGTGCAATCCAGCTCTGCTATGCCCACTTGGCCCACCTTTGATAAAAACCACCTCTTTGATAATATTTTCATCCCACGATCAACCATCAAGCCTAATTTTACACTTTAACTGAAGCTACACTCACCAATAAATTGAATCTCAAAGAAATTTATAGTTAAAATTCTATTAAACTTTAAGACCGTTAAATCAAGGGGTAGGTAATCTAATAAGGATTTTTCTTTTTTGGCTTCCCCTTATCCCTAAGGAGACATTTCCTTTTACCCTACTCATGTTGATAGAAATGCTGGACCCGACGAACCAGACTGCATATTAGCAAAATGCAGTATGCTTGCAGGAGAACATTCTCCCTGATTAGTAATATGTAATGTTTTATGTTTTCAAAATAAAGGTTATTCTAAAATATTTCAAATATAGGGTAGTTTTACCTTGGAGGAGACTGCATATTGCTTAAATGTAGTTTATCTTATGGGGGGGCACTTAGATACATCTCTATTAATGGGAGGGAAGCATATGTTAAGGTATCCTAAATGGAAAAGGGGAAATCCAAAATAATCAACCGTTAAAGTTTAATGACATCTTATTCATAGATTTTTTTTTCTTTTTTCATGAATCCAACATTGGGTAGGGGCTCAATAAGCGTAAAATTGGTTCTAATGCCAAATCATATGATGGCAAGAATATTAAATGGACTGCAGGTATTAAAGGTGGGGCCCACATGGACCTACTTGTACTACTACTAAAGTAGTCCTCCAAATGAACTGTACTAAACTTTTATCCACTTTTTAGGGCTTCAAGGAGAAATATATTTTGAATTGATTGAATTTAATAGCTTAGCTAGATCCAAATAATTGATGTGTTGGTTTTGAAAAATAGGATCTGGGTCAGATCTCATATCTATCTACTGTAAGCATATTGGGTCCAAAATTCTTCTTCCTCTCGTGCCATCTGCAGCAAGATTCGAGATACTCTAATAAAATACAAATTGAGGGAAAACGACACCAAAGTTTTAAGCCACGTGAACACCCAATTTAATTTTCAGTGATGCTACATGTCCCGAATTCATTCCCGAATTCGGGACCGAACATAACACTCCAGTGTTACTCTCTCTCCCGCTTTCCCAAAAACCAATGCCCCTGTAGCACAACTGTGTACCACGTGGAGATTCGGTCCCGAATTGACCGAATTCGGGACTATTAGACTTTTTGTTTAATTTTAGTAGGTTTGAACTTTGACAGAAGTTCAAGATAAGGGGGGGTGGGGGAGGAAGCCACCTGCAGCTGCTCACAACATGGTTTCCAGCTCACCACACAGAATGAATGGACGTCCATGATTGAAAAGAGGAGAAGGTTGGCCACCAAATCAGGATCCTGATCCTGATCATGATCAGGAAGGCCCTAACACAAACCAAGGCAGTCTTGACTCCGAGCACTTAACAAGTCAGTGATTCCTACACGGTTTTCAAAGTGTTTGGCACAGGCCCCCGTGATGTGGAAACTCGCTGTCCTGCATGATCCATTTATGTCGCCACATGATAAATCATTATCATTCAATACATACAATTATACAAGAGTATGACTGACACCATTCATCGAGGGCGGCTCAACTGTATTCACATGTGCTGCTGCTGCTTGATTTCTCTGGGGTTTAATGGTCTCTTCCGCCACCATCTTCATCATCTTCAACTATTCTTTCATTATTTAAAGAACGCCTCTATGGATGTTGGGTAAATTGAAGTATTGTAAGGTGAAACATTAAATTACGAGAAAATAAAATATAAAGTGTTATGATAGTGTTTTAGTTTTAATTATTTAGTATAGAATTTTTTTGACTTTTTGTATAAAAATTTTGAGTTTTTTTTTTTTTTTAGTGCAGAAAGGATGTTTCTTTTTTGACATTTCTTTAAAAATTAGGAAGAAATTTTAAAATTATATACTTTTGATATGACACATTGTCATTTCTTATCTGGAATCACTTTAATTTACAAACTAGTTAATCGCCAAACATGGCCTTAATTGAATAGTTATTAATCATGTTTGGTAATTCGTGAGGAATTCATAAAAAAAAACTTATGTTTTTGAGGATTTGTCAGTACTCTTGAACTTGGAGGAAGGATTCGCTTGTTGGATAAAAGTTCATGTTGATATAGTGTGCATTGTTGCATATGGTTAAGCAAAATCCAGAATTCCTTGAGCCATTTTATTTACCTCAATGGAATATGTGAGATGACTTGATGGGGGCGGTCTGGATCTTTGCATTTCTTCGTGTCTCAATGAGCCTTTATTTTCGGGTTTTTTTATTTTATTTTATTTTATTTTAACTCAATACCTCCCAATGAGAAGACCCACATGCACCTTACTACTAAGGTAAGGAGCCGTTCTCTTTTTGCATCTTGATAGGTCTTTAAGTAAAATGATTTTTGACCCATCCTCGAGCCAGACGTGTCTTCATTGATATTCAGTAACATCTCAATATTAGAATATTCAAAGAATAAGAAAAGAGAAGGGAAAGATTGAAAGAACCTTTTAAACATGTATTATATCTCCCCACATATTTGATGCATAATCCCTTCCGGCTCTTAATCTTCGATATTCAAAGAAACTTCACTGAAAATGAAGGTGAATAAACTAAAACATCGGTTCTATTGGGGGATGCATGCAAAATGAGTATTAGGTGGATAATGATATCGTCACAAGAGTAAAACTATAAAAAGGTACTACACCCTAACTTGTCAATTCTGTGTTTTCATAATCAATTTGTATAATCAGTGTTTAAAGCAAATTTTTAAATAAAAGTTCTTTAATATTTTTAAACCTTAAAAATTAACTTTAAAAATAAACATAAACGTCATGTTTTGTTAACAATATATAAGTCTAAATATGCATTCAAGTTATTGCATATAATAACTCCTATAATAAAAATAAAGTAGCAAACTTAGATATATAGAAAAATATTAATGTGCATCCATCCCTCACCATAATATGGCGAGGGACAACATAGTGGGGCCACCTTTACGATCCATCCGAACCATCCACGCACATTGGACCCCTTGAATTGTAATTGATCAATTGAGTTGTCCCTGATCCAAATGGATTGGACTATTGGATAGATAGTTAAGTTATTTCTTTAATATAAAGTCGTTAAATTTGTATGCCACTGAAAGTGTTAGAGACCTTTGGATTATAATGGACCATCGAATTTTCTCAGCTAGATCCTTTGGAAATTTTAATTATCAGGGGACTTTTCATTACTACAGAACAAGCCATTTGTCTTCAGAGCTCATCTAAGTGTTGTGGTAACTTATGACATGGAACCTAGTCATGATCACAGAGTCACCCTTTCCTTAAGATAATAAAAGTTAGATTTAATTTGGACAGACAAAGCTTAACCCCTGTACACCTAAAGCTGTGCACCTTGAACTAAATGTGAAATGGGCTGATATCTAAGAGTTGATCAGAGACATTGTGTATGTTAGGAGGGGCTGCATAGGTTGCAATATGGTGTGTTCAAAAAAGGCACCTTCTGAATTTACCATTCAAAGGGTCAGTTCACCCCCACACAATAGAACAACTGAGTCAGCTCATGTCCTAGCAAAGAGGTCTACTAGGCAAGAGGATTTCTCCAATAATTTCCAACACAGGGCATGTCCATGAAAAATAGGTTTTGGATATTCATATCCAGCTTTTGGGGCAGAGGACCGGATTTCATCCCCTCTCATACAACCTGTTTGTGCAACAGGGTTTTCATGGAAAAAGAGCAATAGGGATCCATCAATCATATGGAAATGGAGTTGCCATGGGAGAGGAAACTTATAAAAACAAGTTCTTCATGAGGGAGAGAATGTCACTCAAATAATGAAGAGTATAACACCAAAGCAGCAGAACTCTTCTTCTACATTTCCAATTTTTCACAATGCTCCAATTTGACTAAAGTGAAAACCTTTTTTTTTTAACTTTTCTATTTCCACTGCATAAACAAATGAGAGCTAATTATGCAACCTTATTGGAAAATATATCAAATCAGATACCAAATTATATGAGGTCCCTTTAATCAAATACCACTCATGTCTCCAATTAGAACCTGTGACAGGGTTTGATCAATGAATTTAAAAAAAGATAACCAAGGCAAAAGACATGTTTTTATCAAAATTCAGGTGCTCTTCAGCTTGTACTTGCAAGAAATATATGAGCCTACTCAGTTAGGCATATCTATAAAATATAAATCACTGAAAATAAATACAATCTCTTACATGATTGGAACTCAAAATAAGAGAAAAAAAATTATTTTAAATAATTCAGATTTTATTAAATTGGACCAATGAAGAGCCGACCAGTTTGACACTTTACTAATATAGTAAAAGTCAAGTAAAGCCTCTATTTTTCAGACAAGATGTCACATCAAAAGTACTTTAATTCAAAACTCCCTCCATCATTTAAAAAAAATCGACTAACTTTATCCACTAAATTCCAAAAAAGCTCCACTTTCCTATACAAAAAGTCAAAAAAAAATTCCATAACAGACAACTAAAAATAAAATACCATCAAAACCCACTTATATTTTATTATTTTTTCAAAATCAATTTTAATTCAATTGACTGTTTTAGCAAAGTTGCCAAGTTTTAGTAAAGTTGCCAAAGAATTGCTTGTGAGCCTTCTTTACCTAAAAACCACTTTCCTAGTAATTAATTGTCCTTTATCTGTTTGGTCGTTTTTCATAGTAAAAGCACTGAAAAACTAAATATCTAATTTGATGGTTATTTAATTCATAGTGTGTGGCCATATGGGGTGGGCAGTGGGCTCCATGCCCCCATAACACCGAACCCGTTCTTCCTCCCTTGAAGGGCCTGCAGACTGCAAAGCTATGAAACCCAACAATCACCCAAGGTCCCCAACACTATATATATTCTATTTCACATTTTTCCTCCTGTGCTTTAGGGGGCGTTTGCCTTTTACACATGAGATGCGTAAATGCAGTTTACATATGAAAATGTTTCATATGTAAATTTCACATATGTAAGCTTTACACATGCGTTTCATTTTACAACGTTTGTTTACTGTTGTCATTTTCATATCATTTACGCATGTGAATCATTTTACCACGTTTGTTTGAACTACATGTGAAAATGATAAATTTTTATTTCTGTAAATTATATTGATAGTAGCAATAGTTAGGAGCACTAAAAATGGTCATCACCTTTTGTTCCTGTAAATGTTTGGATGATTGTCAAACCATGAAAACATGGAAAAGCAAAAATGAAGTGTTGCTATAATAAAAATAAAATAAAATAAAACACATGTCACCAGTTAAATCCCTCCATGATTAGTCAATAAAGTGGGACCAACTGCATAAGATATACAATTAAAATATTCTAATGCATCTCCACTATATACCAAAAATAGTAACTTTTCGATCATTTCTATACATACTTTTTAGATCCATATAAACAAAAAAGCCCAAACCATAAAAAGTTTTATGGTGTTTCAATCTCATATAAATAAAGTAACCCATCTTTTCTATCAATGAAGTCATGGTGTTTCAAAAAAGAATTTACCATGTGCCCTTTACAAAATTAACAGACGTCACATTTTCAAAATGAATATCCCTCCATGTGCAAAAAAGGAGAGATTTCCTACATGTTGGTTCATCGAGCTCTTCTATTAGCATTAGCATCCCACATCTCTAATGCTATTGCATCTCGGAAGCGATAAGCATATTGACTATCAGATTCTTCATTGTTCACTTCATCCTGACCTTCATCCTGACGATCATCATTATCGTCATCTTCAATGAATATTCTTTCATGACGATGACGTTCATATAATTCATCCGTACTAGGACTTCTCTTCATGATAAAGTTGTGTAATACAGCACATGCATTTACAATCTTTACCTGTGTCTTGATAGGATAATTACGAGGTATATGTGTCAAAATTGGAAACCGTTCCTTCCACAGGCCAAATGTCCTTTCAATAACATTTCTCAGCTTTGCATGGCGAAAATTAAAAAGCTCACTAGCTGTCCTTTCAAATTCTTGACATAGAGTCATGCACGATATGGTCCCACGATATCGGGTCCAATAAAGACAGTTCAATAACATTTCTCAGCTTTGCATGGCGAAGATTAAATGCTTGAGCTCCAAATTCCTTTAGATGATATCGGGTCCCACGATATGGTCCAATAAAACCTCGCCTATTACCATATCCAGCATCAACAAGAAAATACTTTCCTATAAAGATTCAATGTGACAATTATCAGAAGATTGCAACATGCTTAACTAGTTTTCAAAAATTATAATAACTTTCAAATTTACAACTTAAAATAAAAATTTACCTTCAGGAACTTGAAGATTGTAGAGTCCCCTATTTTGTAGAACATCGGATAAAACTTTTTGATCATTGGCTGATCCTTCAAAACCAGCACATACAAACTGGAACATCATGTCAAAACCAACTATTGCCATAACATTCTGTGCAATAAAACCTTTTCTACATCGATATCGCTGTTGATCTTTAATTGATACCCATGCTGGAACATAAGTGCCATCAATGGCACCGATGCAGTCCTATCCCAATATAGCAAAAACATTTATCATCAATAACAATTTAAACATTCATCATAGGGAGTAACAGAGACTACCGTATAAATTATTTATGTACCTTGAAAAAAGGGTAAAATACTGGATTGAGTGCAATCTGAGCTGGAGTATACATTTCTGGTCCAGGAAGCTTTACATAATCTGGGCAGATATATAAAAGCGCGTCTAGAACAGCATTGAAATACTTGCTAATTGTTTGGCCCGAGTGCTGAAATTGAATTTGCATTACTCGATTTCTCTGACTATGACCTACAGTAGCTAGAAAGATGGCCACTTGTTCTTCTACAGAAACTCTTTTAGATGCATGCAGTAGCCTTTCTCTCTTTAGTAAATCACATAATTCTAAAAACACATCAGTCCTCATGCGTAGTAAATCATAGGAATTACGAGGATTACTCCTAATGAGGTACTGAGTAAACTCATGGCCAGACATAGACAACTCATGTACTCGCTTCCTCTTTTTTATCCTCTTTTGTTTACAGTGATGGTCCCATAAAAGTAAAACTGTAATCATTGTCATTGCTACTGCGTGTAAAAATACAATCTTCTTCTTTATATCCATTACTTTTGCACTGCTAGAAAATTGATTGACAAATATTAGAATAGAAAAACTAACATAGCATAATAATCCACACTATATATCAACATGATTAATCTACATAATCCATGGATCACAATAAGAAAAATGGCAAAATGAGTACATTATAACATTCATCATAAAGGAAACAACACTAATAACATAGAGTCATTTCAAATTATAACATGACAAAAAAGCAAAAACTGAGTCCCATGAAAAAAAAAAAGCAAACTGAGTCCCATGATAAAAAGGCAAACTCAAAGCCACAAAAAAACAAGCTCAGCAAACCAACGATCCTAAATAGAGCCACTTAGCTCCGCCATGAGCCATGCACGGCGTCGATCCTTTGTTGAAAATGCAAGAAATTGACTAGCCACTTGTGGATCCTTCAATAGCCTAAGAGCCCTTACTTCTAAAGTAAGGTCTAAATCCAACTCTTCGATGGCAGCAACAATGTCAGCTTGGCTTGGCCCTGATTGAGCCATCTTGTCAGCAAGGTAGATCAAAGTAGTGTTTATATCCTTAATTGCATGTGTAAGATCATAATCGCTTTTAGTTTCATCTTGCACATTGCGTCGAGAACTACCAGTTGAGCGTTTTTTGATGCGTGGTGCTTCAGAGACAGCTTCATCCATCTTATCAGAGCTACTTGATTCCCCCGCCACATCATGGATGTTTGCCTGGGGGGCTTCCATCGGATGTGGTGGACGTTGGTTAGTCAACAACACATCTCTTCCATCAGCGATTGAATCTCCATATATAATAGCAAACTTTTCATAGTTGACCACGCTTCTTCCTCGATAGTAATCATAGTCAGGGTGTGCCTGAATTAGACAAATGTGATCAAAATAAAGCAACAATTATTGAGTAAACAATGTTTAATATAATATTAAGATATATTTATAATTACTCACCTTGATATAATCATCCCACACTTGGTCACTTGCAGTAACCCTTTTTGTAACGTCATCCCAACCAAAACCACTTAATCCTATGAGAGTCTTGATATGATTGTAATGATGTTTTATCGTTCTTAAGCGATTTCTAATTTTATCTTTAACACATTCACTGCCATATTTTTCTTTCATCTTTCGTTCAATCTCCCTCCACCCTTCCGTAGTCCACCCAGTTCCATCCTTTCGCCCGAGATTGATTTGTTCTATCAATATATCAGCTAAGTATTCATCTGCAGACTCCGACCATGTGGTATTCTTCTTTTCCCTCCTACCACGCTTTTTTCCAGAAGATGTACCGACATTAATGCATTCAACATCTTCGCCGCATGTTTCATTATCCATTTCTATATAGCATAAAGAGTTATTAAAAAAGCTGATTAGATACAAAATCCATGATATTAATAATATATAATTGAAAAGCGTAGAATGTGCAGAGGATGTAATGAAATACTATAGCCAACAATGATAAGAAACCTGCACCACTCAACCTGGTACATCAGTTTGTGTAACTATGGTCCATTCTTTCACTTTGACTGACAGCTTGAATACATGACATTTGGCATTAAGGTATGACCCATTGGGTTCATCATAAACTTGTAGATCAGTAGATGATAAATGTTAAAACACTGAAGAATTCAAAACCATGAAACTTGATTGAACATATGAGAATGTTGATTGGCAAATTAAGATATTTTCTTGGGATTGTGTTTGCAAGGTCAAAGAAAGGCATTGTGCTGTCAGCACTCAGCAGCAGAAATGTACTCTGGATATATTGGAAGAAACATGAATAAGCAAACTGTAGTTGACAGTAAGCCCATCCTAGCACGCCTTTCATGAAACCATTTTAACAGTGCTGATTAAGAAGGATATCCAACAAATCAATATAGAATAATATAAAGACTGCCAACCACTAATGCATGCAGGACAAGCTGCATATCCTATGCTATCCGAATACAAGGTTTCCCAATAGTATCATATGGAAGTCTTACCATGCTTACCAAGCCTGTTTCCACAAAAATGCCTATGTGTTTCAAACAAGCCATGCATCAGGTTGAGTGTACTAAGTAGATTGTCTATGTGTTTCAAACAAGCCATGCATCAGGTTGAGTGTACTAAGTAGATTGTCTGGTCAAAACAGGCCACTACTTTTCAGATGGAAACCTTATAGCACTGCCGTTCAACCCCATGGGTGTCAATGCTAACATTGGCCATAACTGCTCCATGTAGTAGGCCTTGACAGTCCACAAAAGAAAAAAAAGAGGCAAAGATCAAACAGGACAGCTGTAAATTTTCATGGGGCTACCTAAAATGGACTTAACATCTTCTTCTTCCTTCTTATTCCTGTAGGTTGGCAACCGGCATGCTTGCAAGTGGGCTCAATGAGATAGGAGCATGACATATTGGTTCCATTGAAATCTCGGTTCAAGGACGACTGGGGTGAAAACGCTTTGCAAGGATTCAGATTCTACACTTACTTGCCAATGTTATGAGGGGTGGTCTTATTTGTGGATCCTGCAATTCATATCTTAGACAAAAGGCGCATGGAGTCTATATAGTTAAAATGAAAGAAATGAAAGAGTTTGGTTGAATAGATATCAATGACAGTCCAATGCCTAAAATGATTGGTCAAAATGAGATTTTCGCCCAGAGGTATCATTCTCTTAGCAGGTAGGTGAGAGGTGGGATTCCAAACCAACTACAATGTTTGGGCTTTTTGCCTTTTTTTTTTGTTATCCAACCTAGGTGGGATTCCAAAACCATAGACACAGACGTTACTCATTCAGGGGAAAAATATCAACACTTTCTAGTTTCCAATCTTAGAAGTTATGGTTTTCAAATGCCCATGCCATGTGAAATCATGGTCGCCAAATTTGATGTGATTCAATCTGACTGAATACCAGAACCATGAGTTTTCCATCCACAAAAGAATAAATTTTTTATTATAGTTGTTGCCAGCGAATATTTTATTTCATGTATCTGCAAAATCTTCATGTCATTTCATTCTGGCCATGATGCAAATGCAGTTTCACTAAAATTCTGTCTCCAGTTATTGTGCACCATCAATTTCATAGTATCACTCTATATATGATCTGATTGCCCAGATTCAAGGGTAGCATCATCCTTATATGTTGGGTTTTTCAGCCAATAAAAACTTCCCTATCATGTGGATGGCTGAGAGTATCATATTAAAAGACTCTGTTATGAATATTAAAAAAAATATAAGCATGGTTATTTTTTTAAACAATAAAATTAATGTAGCTTTCTTCATGTGGCTCACCATGTTTCCCAGACAAGTTGCAACTTCCAAAAACAATGTGTTGATTAGGGAATCTGGTTTGAAGAGGTCTTTTTTTTTTTTTTTTCCTTCTCATGTTATATCTTTTTTTCATTTTTAAACTGATTTGGCAGAGCACTGGGCGGGGAGAGAGGAGAAGATTTGCTTAACAAATGGTCTGCGTGATTTTCTTTTGAGACAAAACTGTTTGGGTCTTTCAAATTGGATGGAAAAAGTGGAATATGAGTTATAGAAGTTTGGAGTATGTGCAGTTTAATGTATTAAATTAGGGGAACATGTCTAAAACCAGTCTGAACTCTGAAGTATGTACATAGAATCTCCTATTTTCAGCTCTAAATCTTGATCAACACAAGCACACACTACTAAAACTTTAATATCCTATTCAATAATTGTGAGCCTTACACAGGTTTCTATTCAACTGTCAATCATATAACCGTCAATCGAAGTAAATTGGGATCGAGATGTATACCATACCATAGCATGACCATTTCTATTTTATATTTCTACAGTTGTTTAAGAGAGGTGGTGCTATCGTGCCTAACTTTTCCAAGGCTTTACTGAAATTCATTGAAGGAGAAAAGATGCCTAAGTTAGAGAAGAAATGATTTGGCAGCCACCACCCAAATCCTCCACAACCAAACCAATCCCCACGAAGATTGTCCATTCATGGTTTCCATGGCGTCATTCTGATCACCGTACCCATTGCATTCATAGAACTTCTAATCTTCTTCGTCTTCAACAAATTCAAATGCTTGAAAACAGGGAGGAGCCTGCCATGTAACAGTGTGATTGAACCCAGCAACACTGAAGAAGTTTTCAATAGTTCTGATATTGAAATGAATGGAAGTCGTGTAAATGAATACCAGGACCTCTCATTTTTGCATCATGGTATGTTTCAGGAGGTATGATGTGGATAAATTCCATTTTATCCGAAGCACTAGAAAACTCCCAAGGAGACATTTTTAAGAAAAAATGCCCCTCCAAATGGAGAATTGGTAAAAAATGCCCACATAACTAAAGTAAACCCACTTGCATATGCAGATCAAAGCCTAAGATGACAAACATTCCAGTGCAGAACAGCCCAAATTTCCTAACCATGTACCCAATTGATCCTCACTTACTAACTACATATTGTACACTTGAATAAACCAACAAATCAACCCAAAAACAGCTAAAACAAAAAAGAATCAAGCTTATTAAAGTAAGAAATCCCCAATCCAGTAATACCCACGAGATGAAAACAAACACCCACTTGTAATTACAGAAAATATGTGCAATTTAATCTATTAACGGACAAAAGGATGCCCAAAAATGCAGCCATTACGCAATAAAGCAAACAAAAGTTGCAAAATCAAAGGTAAATCAGCACCCAGAAGATTACAGCATATAATCACATCTGAAAGAATCAATCGACTAAGCAATGAAAAGAATCGGGAAGCAAAATACAAAAACAGTGAAAAAGAAGTAGGTACCTGATATGATAACCCGAGAGAAGATGAATGGCCTTGAAAACTGAGGACAATTGTTAGAATCGCACACGCAATAACGAAGGTTCTTGAGACCGGAGTTATCTACGACACAAGACGATAAATCGTTGAAATTACAGGAGAAATGCAAGTACTAGAAAAGATCATATGGGTTTTTCTGGGTTTCTTCTCTCGAATCGGAATCGGAATCGGAATCGAAATCGATAATGAAAATACATATGGAAACCAGATGGCCCGCCGTTCATCTTCGAGTCAAAGGAAGCAACCACAAGCTCCTGCTCTTGAGAAAATCAGAGAGTTTTTTTTTTAGCTATCTGACTTGTCCCAGGGGAAGGAGACCAAACCCATTCGTTTATGTGGCCATATCAGAGAGAGAGAGAGAGAGAGAGATAATGAGAGAGAGATTGGAGAAAGGGGGAGAGACATGAGAGGGGAGAAAGAGATGGGGGTGAGAGATGCATACCTTGGCGAGAGGAGAGTCATTCCGGAATGGGAAGGAAGACGAGACGTCTGGCTTTTGTGTTGGAGAGGGAATATTGAGAGGAAGTGGGGTTTGTGGGTTTCGAACCCAGGAGAGTTTGACGGAACGAGTGAACACCGTACCGGGCGCCTTTTTGAGTGGGGTTCCTTTACATACCATTTCCATATGGGATTCCTTTTACCATCCATGAAGGTGTGAAAAATTAGGTGCGAAAATGAGTATATTTTCACATCATTTTCATATGAAATTTACATACGTGATGCGTAAAATAGTGCAAACAAACGTGATGGTACGTAACATTCACGCATGTGCATCATTTACATATGTAAATGGCCGCAAACAAACGACCCCTTAGTAAAGGCACAATATAAGAGAGACAGAGAGACAGAGAGAGAGAGAGCGCAGACAACAGCTGTTTTATTCTCCACTTTCTCCTTTGTTCTGTCACACACACTCTCTCTCTTCTTGCAGAAGGAAGAAAATCACAGTGCTTTCAGCATCTGCTCATGGGTTTCATATTGCAAATCACCACCAGCAGCAGCAGCAGGAGTGATAGATCCTTGTTGTCGTTGATCACAATCTCCTTGCTCTTCCTCACCTGTTTGTCCCCAGCTACAGGCTCTGTTTCATATGACCATAAAGCTATAATCATCAATGGGCAGAGGAGAATTCTCATCTCTGGCTCCATCCACTACCCAAGAAGCACACCTGAGGTATAAAGATGGGATTTTTATGGAAATGTGGATGATGGGTATCTTTACTTTTTTTCAGTTCTCTGCATTTTCCTCTTTTTTTAGCTGTTTTTGGTGGTTATGCAATTTGGGTTGGTTTTAGATGTGGCCGGATCTTATTCAGAAGGCTAAGGATGGTGGGTTGGATGTGATCCAGACCTATGTTTTCTGGAATGGCCATGAGCCTTCTCCTGGAGAGGTAAGGCCTCTTTCATTCAATTTTTTTTTCCTTCTATCATTTCTGCTCCATTTTCTTGAACTAATATGATTTTTTTTTTCTGTTGGATTTTTTTTTGTGGGTTTTTCCTGTTGTGTAGTATTATTTTGAGGGGAGGTATGATTTGGTTAAGTTCATTAAGCTGGTGAAAGAAGCAGGCCTTTATCTTCATCTGAGATTAGGACCTTATGCTTGTGCTGAATGGAATTTTGGGTAATTTCAGAGACCCCCATATAAGAAAAATCTATTCTTTTACATATTTATTTCTCAAATGCAAAGTTTTTTTAATGAAAAACTATCTGGGTTTTGCTTCAGAGGATTCCCTGTTTGGCTAAAGTACATTCCTGGTATCAGTTTCAGAACAGACAATGAGCCTTTCAAGGTGGGTTCTTTAAAAAAAAAAAAAAAAAAAAATGAAAGCTTTGAAATGGGTTCTTGTTTTTTCCTCCCTAGTGATCAAGTGTGAATTATTGTTAGACTGCCATGGCGGGATTTACGAAGAAGATAGTGGGCATGATGAAGGAGGAAGAGCTGTTTGAAACACAAGGCGGTCCGATCATACTGTCCCAGGTGAATGGATTGATTACCCAATCCTTCAATGTTATCTCCATAGATGTTTTTTTTTTTTTTTTTTTTATGAGTGTGTGAATCAGCTAATCATCTCCTTCCACTGTTTTGAGACATGGGTTTATGTTGATATTGCCATTGTGAACTTAGATGCTTATCTAACTTGGCTGATCACTTGGAATACATGGGAATCTTGATGGGTCTTGCTTTGTTTATGTGATGGCAGATCGAAAATGAGTATGGGCCTGTTGAGTGGGAGATCGGCGCTCCTGGTCAGGCTTACACCAAATGGGCGGCGAACATGGCTGTTGGTCTTGGAACTGGAGTCCCATGGGTCATGTGCAAACAAGATGATGCTCCTGATCCAATAGTAAGTTCTTCCTAACGCGCTTTCCTTTCACTTTTCTTTTCCTGTAGCCCTGTTTCTTTTTTTTGTCCTGCAGTGTTTACTGATGATTCCTTGCTTGGGGGTGTTTACATGGTGAGGTCCCACAGAGTTGATATAAATATGTCTTTGTGTGTTTATAAGGCCCAACTTTATCATCTCACTGAGCCGTTCACATGGCTCAGTTTTTGCTTTATTGAACTATCTGTACCTTTCTTGTTGGTATCTGCATTTAGCTTCATGAATCATGACCTTTTTGAAATAAGTACTGATTGAAAATGATGTTAATGGTTTACTGATTAAAAAAGTAGCGTTCCATTGTGGTATTTTCTTGCATCGACCTGCATTGGATTGTTGACAATTAGAGGGAAAATGGTCTTTTATCTTGACTTTTATTTCCTCTTTTAGGACTTCCATGCTGGGGGCTTAACACCAAGTGGAGCTCAAATATTTTAGCAAATGTTGCCTTTAGCTATCATTTGGTATGTGAGGAAAGGAATGCAAGGATTTTTTAAGGCAAATGCTCTTAGTTAAGATCCATGGCTGATAGGAATGAATTGATGATTTTTCAATAGAGACTAAAAGACAATGGGTTTAGGGAAGTCTACATGATGAATTTAAAAAGGGAAATGAGATGTGGTTAATGAATGGAAAAGCACGCCCATAGCAGAGTGGGTCAAGAGCTTACACAGGGACAGTGAAGATTGAATGCAGAGGAAGTTCACATGGTAAATCCAAACTATGGGGTGTGCGAGGAACAAGTAAAATTGATAATTGGGATCTGTTAGTATCATTCTCGGGGTTACTTGGTATTGGAGATTCAAATGGGGCTGAAATTATGGCAGTCAAGGGACTGATTATATCTTCCCTCATGTTTGGGTTCATTACTGATCAAGGCTGATTTTAAGAATGCTTCATGCTGGGCACAAGGATAGGTTTCTCCCCCTCGGTAGTTAGCTGATATTGTTAGTGATGGTTGGACCCTACTATCATCGGTAGAGGTTTTGTTTACCCGTAAGTGTTGGATATACTTGCAAAGGCTGAGCTCTTTTAGACCGAAACTTTTCTCTAGCGGCTCTTCATCTTTGTAATTCATTTCTCATTTTTATTTTTAAAACTCCATCATCTTATTGGTCTGCTTTGTACTGAACATTTTACATGTAGTTTTATTCAATTCTGTTTTTCTCCTTACTGTTTATTTCCAACATTTGTTATTATTGATGAACAGGATTCACTTTTTTTCTTCGTAGAATTAGATGAGATTGGTATATGTTGCATCTTGAA